>CM062832.1:3528681-4035436 GCA_031772345.1 Himalopsyche anomala | reverse complement strand
TCGTTTATTCGAAGAGCGATTACGAATTTTATGTCTGATGATGGTTCTCAAAGAAGCAAAACACGTGTCATATTTTGTTACACAACAAGTGGAATAAAAAAATTATCAAATAAAATTTTATATAATGAAATCTTTTACATTGAATTTCCGTGTTTTCTTTTGCAGTTAACTCATATTTTAGTTTTATATGATACAAAAATAAAATATACTTTTGTAGCAACTAGTTTTTATAAGATAGGGTTCTGATATTCTTGAAAAACGCTGGGTACTATCCAGTGGTGGATTACCCTTGGCATGCGCAACAATAATTGCTTATATTATATAACCCATACATTTTTTGTTAAGATTTTAATATATATTTATTATTTTACATGTTTTTTTTTTGACATTTTAATGTTAACTGAAAAACAAGGCCTCCAAATTTTATTGCGCCTGGGGCCTCTCGTGTGCTTAATCTACCACTGGTACTATCCATAAGATATGCTCGGTTAAATTTAAAGGTGCTGGAATGTTATTAGAGGAAGTAAAGCAATTGGCAGGGTGCTGAGAAAAGATGTTGTAAGAATATGAAAAAAATAGGCTTTTATGTAGTCGGCAGCAAACAATACTGAAAAACCGTTTTTGGATTTGAAAAATTGTATTATTTATAACATTAAACTTTTTGAAAAATATTTGTTACGTTTATAGCACGTTGAGTGCAGAAAACTTACTCAGTTTAAGAGCACGATAGCATTATAATATATGTAAGTATTATATCGCTCGTCGTAAATGCTGCTTTGCAAAACAGCTGAAAATAATTTCTCAGTGTTTCATAAGTCTTAACGTGAATATTTTTCTCTCAAAACTGGTTTTTAGTGCAGTATCGTAATACTCGTCGAACTTTAGTATCGAACGTGAAAATAAAATTGTCAGAAACAAATATTTATCAAAATCAATTTTGAACATGGTTTTTATCTGAATTGGAACAACACTTAGCCTAGAAAAATCCTGCCGTAGCACAGCCTTCTGGGAACCTTGTATATAATACGAAGTTTATATAAAATTTCGTTGAGTTAGGATACTTCAAAAAGCTTTCAACGTATCGATAATCGCCGTAGGAAATGTTCTACTCAAAATCAAATTTTATTAATATTACAAGTTACTATGGGAAGTTATCTGCCCGTTTCTCTACCCAATAGAGTGTATTATGTCCCGGGAAATTGTTATTGATAAATTCCACTACGCCATTCATGTACGGTTTGAGTGGTTTCTAAAAGCTCAGGCCACCAGCATTGGGTGAACTTAAATTGTTATCTCAAATAGGAAGTCGTATATTTTAATATTACAAAGTGACGTTGTTTTGACTCTCGCGTGTATTTGAATACAAATCAAATCAATAAGAGAGATTAAATTATAGTCGGTTATTACTGTGATTGTTTTCCACCAAACCTTTGCGTTCTCTAACGTAATGGTATAAGTATTTACTGAATTCTACATTTGGTTTCAATCTTGACACAAAATATTGCTTACATGGAATCTATAGATAAAAGCTTATTTATTAAAATATTGCCCCATTTTGTAGAAACAACTGTTAGTAATTTATGCAGATACGCGGAATTTTATTCATCGATTTTTAGATTTGGGTTGAGGGTGATTACATTTCACTTCTACTTATCTAAATCTACAAACGGGACATAGTGAGAGCGATTAGCTTGTATATAGTAATTTATTAGTCTAATCAATAAGTTTTATTACTCTCTTCAAAAAATAATAGTTGAGCCACTTAAAGACAAAATATTTTTAAACAACAATAATTCATGTTGGGAAGAAAAAACTAATTTCATTTAGTTTTTTTGGTTATCATTCGATTGATATAAAGAAATAATTAAACAATAATAAGTATGCGAAATCACCGAAATAATGTTTTAATAATAAAAAAATGTTTTTTGAAACGTAACTAACAGCATAAATAAGATCTTTTTCCTTATTTTAATATTAAATATAAAACATGTTGAATTTTAAGATATTCACTGTCAATACTTTATCGAATACCATTTTGTTCAGAAAGTTTAACAATCTATTGTACAAATTCTACATTTATCTAATATGATCAGGACTGGATTCACTCACGACGACAATGAATTAAAAATACTCGTCAAGAACAAAACCGTAATCGTAAAATAAATGTGAAATTAGCACAAGAAGTGTTAATCTAAAATGTTAATGTCTATTTTCAACGTATCAGTGTATTTGCTTCCCTGTTACATTTTCGTGAAATGTTACATACTTATTTTGGCTTTTCTTATGATAAGTTATTTGGAGTTTAATAATGAAAATTGTATGATTTGGATTTAATCTTAACTAATTTTAATGATCTATAAATCAGTTTAAAGCCGTCCGAATGGCTATGGCCTCAATCGGTTATACAAATAATACAAACTCATTTTTCAACTATTTATTCCCATATATGTAGAAGCATATCCAATCCCCATACGTTTTCATATTTTGGCTCAACATTTGGATGTACATTTGGACATTTTCATATCCGTCAGTTGACATGTGGGTTAATAGGATACGATGGCGTATTCTCTTCCAACGCATCACGATGAACAAAGGATACGATATCCAAATATCACTCACAAAATTGAATACATACTAAATCAGTTAATGCTATCTTTTTTTAGATATACATAAAGACTTTGTTACATTTAATGTCCGAAAAGAAACAACGTCTAAACGCGATAACTACTTGAGTAAAGGACAGACTGCTAAGCTATATAAAACATGGCTCCGACTCCGGGTAGATTCTTTATATTATTGTTTTATAACTAACATATATTTCGATCATCAGATCTTTAGTCAACTAAGCATGCAGTCGCAACACTACGGACTCTTGTGGACTGAATACGAACCATTAAACTTTTTTTTAACGTGTCATAGTCGTAAGATTTTCGCGACTGCAACTTTTAATTACGGACAAAACCTATGACTCCACGACTCCCGACTCGATAAGTTTATAATATCGCCCTTAAAATATATTTTATTTATTAGATTTTTCATAGTACACATTTTAATATATATATAATTCGTTTTTGATACATTTATAAAATAAAATAAAAATATAATGTAGTCAACACCAACACTGAATGTAACCAAATCTACATACCGCGACCCGAGTACTACAAGTATCTTACTGTAGATTTTTAGCCAAACAAAAATAACAATGCGGCAGTCTTCCAAGTACCATTATTGGTATACATTGTTATTTTTGTTTCGACAAATTTTTTCACATATAGCTTTGTAGTACTCGGGTCGCGATACGTCTGTACATACGATTCCATTAAAATATTCCCAGTCTCTGCGGATGATAAATTAGTGTAACTAGCTGTAAGCCCGTTGACCTCAACGGAGGGATTTTTTTTGCATTTTTAAGTAGTCAGAAAAGTTACTGGCGTGAAAAATAAATTACTAACCTATTTATTGAATAATCCAGAAATTCTGATAGTAAAAGAAATATCTCGGGGCGTATATTGACAGCCCTGCCCTGCAGTATTTAAATTGGAAATTATTTATTTTTGGAATAATGTTCTAGTTTGCTAACAACTATTTTTCGTAATAGCAGAAATTTCGTAAGTTATTGAATTTTTGGAATAATGTTTAAGTTTGCTAACAACCATGTTTCCTAGAAGCAGAAATTTTGTAAATTATTTAATTTTTGGAATAATGTTTATGTTTGCTAACAACCATTTTTCTTAGAAGCAGAAATTTCGTAAATTATTTTATTTTTGGTATAATTTTTAAGTTTGCTAACCATTATTTTTCCTATTAGCAGAAATAGACCTCGTAAATTATTGAATTTTTGGAATAATGTTTAAGTTTGCTAACAACCATTTTTCATAGTAGCAAAAATAGTCCTAGTAAATTACTTAATTTTTGGAATAATGTTTAAGTTTGCTAACAATTATTTTTCCTATTAGCAGAAATAGACCTCGTAAATTATTGAATTTTTGGAATAATGTTTAAGTTTGCTAACAACCATTTTTCATAGTAGCAAAAATAGTCCTTGTAAATTACTTAATTTTTGGAATAATGTTTAAGTTTGCTAACAATTATTTTTCCTATTAGCAGAAATAGACCTCGTAAATTATTTAATTTTTGGAATAATGTTTAAGTTTGCTAACAACCATTTTTCATAGTAGCAAAAATAGTCCTTGTAAATTACTTAATTTTTGGAAAAATGTTTAAGTTTGCTAACAATTATTCTTCCTATTAGCAGAAATAGACCTCGTAAATTATTTAATTTTTGGAATAATGTTTAAGTTTGCTAACAACCATTTTTCATAGTAGCAAAAATAGTCCTTGTAAATTACTTAATTTTTGGAATAATGTTTAAGTTTGCTAACAATTATTTTTCCTATTAGCAGAAATAGACCTCGTAAATTATTTAATTTTTGGAATAATGTTTAAGTTTGCTAACAACCATTTTTCATAGTAGCAAAAATAGTCCTTGTAAATTACTTAATTTTTGGAATAATGTTTAAGTTTGCTAACAATTATTCTTCCTATTAGCAGAAATAGACCTCGTAAATTATTGAATTTTTGGAATAATGTTTAAGTTTGCTAACAACCATTTTTCATAGTAGCAAAAATAGTCCTTGTTAATTACTTAATTTTTGGAATAATGTTTAAGTTTGCTAAAAATCATTTTTCTTAGAAGCAGAAATTTCGTAAATTATTTTATTTTTGGTATAATTTTTAAGTTTGCTAACAATTATTTTTCCTATTAGCAGAAATATACCTCGTAAATTATTTAATTTTTGGAATAATGTTTAAGTTTGCTAACAACTATTTTTCGTATTAGCGAAAATTTCGTAAATTATTTAATATTTGGAATAATGTTTAAGTTTGCTAACAACCATTTTTCGTATATATATAAATAAATAGTTAATTAAATTAATATTTATAGTTGAGCAGCCCTATATAGCCGTTCACAACCCTGCAGGTGGAAATCTTGGAATTTTCAGAAGAGTTCAAAATCGTTTAGTGCAAGATTTCACCCACAGATGTCATTATTAGTTCACTAAAAACGCGTTTTTATTTTTTGCTTTGTATTATTTAAATTATATAGAGTTTTTATATCGCTTTCCTCAAGTGGATTCGTAGATCAGTGTGTAAGCTGTCCGAACGTCGCGCATGAAAATTGGGGCATGGTATCGAATCCCACAGCTTGAGAGAATATTTTTGGTTAGTACGATAATTTTGTTTGACTTCAAAAATTCACACATAGACGTCAGAGAAAAATGAAGAAATGAATTAATGAATTAATGGCGACAGCGGGGCAGGATGGGGTGGGGGGGGAGGAGGACCGTCTTTCTTGACGTCATCGAAAAGGCGGAATCACGACCATATACAAACGAAAAAAGTATGTATTTAGTATGAATAAAAAAATGGATGACAGCGGGGTTGGGGCGGAGGAGGGGGAGGGAAAATCGGGGACAATTTACAGACGGACGGACGGACGGAATTATCGCATGATATGAAACTGTGAATAAAACTTATACATTAAGTTTTTATTTAAATTTAAGTATTCCTCGACTTTCACGGTTTTTGATTTAAGCTGAATCATTTGAAATGTATAAACCACGTAAGCAGGGGATCCACTGTAAATTGAAATATTAAGAGTCAACTCCCGTATAATCTCTATTCTGAACAAAAAATTACAATTTATAGAAAATCCAAAATTTTATATCGGTGTTATAGGATAGGAATTTATAAATATACAATAGTTCTTGAAGTTTATTTGGTGTACAAAAAAGCAGGAGAATCTGCTTTAGAATTACGAACACAAAACCCCATTGACTTACGAATCTATGTCGTTATAAATCTTTGATACGGCGGTTTTCACTTAAGCGAAATGCCTCGGAGATGAAACATTTTCACTTGAAAGGAACATACTTAGTTACAAAATATTATGTTCTAAAAAACCTTTTAGTATAAGATATATACTTTGAAGCTTTCCGTGGTATTTTGGCGGGGAATCATAAATGTCTAAAACGGTGCGTTCACTTTCCAAAAGACATTGTTTATTAGTATGTTGTCGTGGGGGAGTGTGTGTAAATAGCTCTATCGGTGATCACACTGGAGTTTTATCGTCAGGTTTTATCAAAATTGACACGAGATATTGTATAACGAAAAATCCATAGTGCCTTAACGATGCGTGAGAAATTGTTGTCTAAAAATTCTATAACTAACGACGCCCCGTCACTTTGTAATGATTATTATAAATACGTTTCGTGGAATAATTATTTTTAGCGCTTCTAATAATTCCAAGTCACATTTTTTCGTTTAATGTGCAGCATATTATAGATTCCCAATAAATGAGAAATGGTTACATTACTTTTAATGTATTCATTGTCAATACTTGGTCTCACGTCATTTTATTTTGGAAAATTCGCTTGTTCCTGGGATTTTGGATTCGAAATTCTTGGAAGAGCTAAAAGCTCTCACGGCGTTCTTTTTTAATCCCGACATCCCGGGATAACAAAAAGGGTCCGGGGTTGAATGCCTTTCAAACAAATATTGATAGTGAACAGTTGTCCGGTCCTGTGGCGTAACGGTTAGCGTTGTTGGCTTTCGTGCCGGAACTCACGGGTTCGAGTCCCAGTACGAACAGATTTTTTCGATCGATTTATTGCTTTCTGTTCTGAAAAAATGGGTATTTGTGATGTCTTATTTCCCTTCCACATTTCCTACCCTTCAATAACTGGGCGAAGCGATAGCGATTAGTTAACCACTAGTCCTGTTCTAGCCTTATCCATCTCTCCTTATTACTAACTTTGAAAAGAAGTGAGGTTGAGTGACTGAGTAACAAAAAGTTCTCGTAGAAAAAACTTCTGTTGCGATACCTACATTAGTAGGCCATATGCTCCACATTGGGAGCGGACATGGATAAAAGAAAATGAATCGTTACATTTTTCAATCTTTTTAGTTATTGTTTAGTCAGTTTAGTGGAAAATAGGTATAGGGGAATTATTACAAATATATATTTTTTAGATACAAATAAGTCAAGAGGTTGAGTGATTGAAAAAAAATGTTAAGATACCTCCATTAAGACGCCATATGCTCCACAGTGGGAGATAACATGGATAAAAAAATGACAGTGACCACCTTAAAACTAACAAACTAATGATTTCCGTATGATGACAATACAATACTTTTTATTTTTTAATTGATCTCGAAATGTTTATCTTACTACAAAACAAAATGATAATTTATGCAAAGATTGCATTTGTATAATTCCATTATTCAAGACCGCTTATCAATTTTGCTAGCGTGAATTAAAAATGCTGAATTTGGTATGTTCACTTTCTGTCAAAATTCAACAATGACAGCAAATGTTTTGAAATGTAAATTCGGCAGAAATTACATGAGGGAAAGCTTTTTGTTAGATTTGCGTTTGTGTTTTGTGCCGTTGTTTTGAAAAAAAAAGAAAAATACTTGTTTTTTTAACCCAAGCGGTTCGAATTTAATTTGCATTTGAATTAGCCTAGTTTCGACATTATTCGGCTAAAAAATTTCGGGCACCTTTTTGTATTTATTTTTTATGTTTAAAATCATCTGATTGTTCTACTTATATATTCATCTGTACTGCGGCGAAGAAAAGTGAACAACAAAATACAAACAGAACAATTGGATCCCTTTCGTAGATGTTTACAATTTATTATCACGTATAGCTAGTGAAAGTATTGTGTTTACTTAAAAAAATCCCATAGCTGATTTATATGTAAAAGTTTTAGTTTATGCGATTTTAATTACATTTTTTTTTAAAGTTACACATAGTTTTATTCTAACTATTTTTGTGGTCGGAGATTACAACATTTTTTTAAAAACCGTTGACTTATTTGTATCTAAAAAATATATATTTGTAATAATTCCCCCATACCTATTTTCCACTAAACTGACTAAGCCAACGTTGTCCAACAGAAATCGTTTGATGGGCCAAATAAAATATTACCGGTATATGGTGGGCCGCATAAAAAAAAACAAACAAACGTATTAAAAACAATTTATTAATTAATAATTACCATGCATCATGATAGCTTTTTTAATTTAAAAGCAGCCAAACAATTATTAAAACATTTTTTTTACTTAATTAATGTAACACTTTTTTTATACTATTTGATATTTTTTTATACCGACTGATAATTTATTCGATGAACATCGCAGTTGATTGGTCAAGTTTTCATCGGCCAGCCTGTTACGAAATTTCGTTTTTACTATTTTCAACAAATAACAAAATGCAAAATATATTTGTAGACTACTGTAAACTCCAATAGGGCCGCAGAGAATCTTCAACTGGGCCGCATGCGGCCCTCGGGCCGCGTGTTGGACATCGCTGGCCTAAACAATGACTAAAAAGAGTGAAAAATGTAACGATTATGTTATTTATATGACAGATTTTTCGACTTCGCGGCATCGTCGTAGCTATCATTTTTTTTATCCATGTCCGCTCCCAATGTGGAGAATATGGCTTCTTAATGTAGGTATCTCAACAGAAGTTTTTTCTACGAGAACTATTTGTTACTCAGTCACTCAACCTCACTTCTTTTGAAAATGAGTAGTAGGGAGAGAATGATAAGGCTATAACAAGACTAGTGGTTGACTAATCGCTATTTCTACACCCAGTTATTAAAGAATCAGAAGGATGGGAGGAAAGGAAATAATGTGAATTGACATCACAAGCACCCAATCTTCGATCACAACTTTGAATAGAATAATTCTCAAATTCACTATGATTTCACCGGGAATCGAACCCAGATCTGCGTGATCGGTAAAGCAAGCTCTAACCAACTGGGCCACAGCAGGCGGTTTTATTATGAACAAAACAAGTTGTACTATTTTTGAGAAGCTTGGCAACATTTATTTATAATATAGTCATTTTATACACCTCTTGTAAAGATGATGTAATAGAAATAGAAATGGTTTATGTTAAGTGGTCTTTGGCCTTTCTTACACTACCCTTTTTCTAAAGAGGGTTGAATAGAAATAAAAGATGTAATTTTGACAAGTTCCTGTCATACGCTCATTGCACAAATTTTCATTCAATTTTTGAAATGTTTTTCCGGACACATGAAATATTGAACGCACGGAATTATTTAAGATTTAAACATATTTCACAAGACAACCTTTTTATAAATATTTATATATTCCTAATTTATCTACAATATAAATATACTGTTTTATGTTTTTTTTTATATAATACGTGATTTGGATTTTCTTTTCTTGTATTCTTTTGTGATATAATATCCTTCTTCTACTTATTTGAAAGTATTATTTTTGATCTAATTTTAAGAAGTTGTCTCGAGTATCACCATTAAGTAGGTACCAAGCCTGCCATGACTCTGCCATGACTTTCAGATACCTCGACGCACATATCTCGGAAGACGGTAGCACAAAAAAGAAGATCGCCATTCGCCTAGGAATGGCTGGAGCCACATTTAATTCAATGTCTGGAACACACAGCTGTAAACGATTAAAATCAAATGCCAAGTAGATCATACGAAAAAAACTTTATGATATTTTTTTGTAAGTCGCTCGAGATTAACTCAAGGTAAATTGACATCACAGATACCCAAGTCTTAGGTCTCAAATTTTAATTTGACATTAACCTTACCAGGAGTCAAGCCCAAACCCGCCTGGTCGGTAGAGAAAGCTTTGACCAGCGAGGTCACAGCGGGCGACAAACGGCAAATTATCATATCTTGAAATTTTCTCTTATATTCAAACCTTCTCTAACGTTCTGGACAATACACATTGCACACTGTATCGCCCACAATCAAGTCTCTAGAATTACCGGCACGCTTTTAAAACATGAAGCACGTTGTTACGCTGTTGAATACAACCAGTAAAAATTGTTTTACGCCGTGGCGGTAAGTATAACGTTGACAATCCAGTGACAGTCGCGATTTTATTTTTAGTAAGGAGATTTTGTGACCTTGTCTACGACTTAAAATACAAGATTAAATACGTCACATTATGTAAATAAATGCTTGACGTGCAAAAAATTGTTTTTCGGCGATTAAAAAAATATCTCAAGTTGTCTGCGATAAACTCTGCCGGGTCGCATGTAAAGCACGAAATTTCGACGCTAAACTTTTTGCCGCATCCCTTTTAAGCGCCAGCCAGCGTCGCGACGCCGACTGACGTGAAACTTTTTTTTCCTCACAAGACTGCTGAAAGCCGTTTTAATTTCATTCAACCTTAGTCTACATGTTACATAAAAGATTTTTTTTATGTTATATTTTTTCGTCTAAAAAAATATAATATTATTCAACGTCGAGTAGAATTTATGAAAAAAATTATCGCTCCATGACTGACTTCTTTCGAGAGTTTTTGTTGAACTTTTAGCCACCGGGAAAAAAACTATTATGATAATCATCAGAAATCCACTGTCTTTTTTATGTAAATTATTCCACCATTCTCTTATTTGCGCTTCTTTATGTCAATTTTTTCGGCATATTTTACTATTTTAAGAGCAAAGAAAAACTCAAAATAATATCAGTGAAAAAAAAATTACAAACATTCAACTGTCTGACAAAATCTTGAAACGGCTATATTCGATTAAGTTATATTTATTTATTCTAGTTTACTCTTTTTTATAGTTTGACGAATACGAGGCCAGTGGCGTTCATATATTGTGACTTATTATTTAATATAATATGATAAATTATTCTCAACTAATATGCGATACATATGTGAAAGATTTTAAAAAAATGTGAAGTGTTTTAAAAAAAAATGAAATTAACAGTAGATTTTTCGAAAATTCGCTGTGCTGGTTCAATACAGGAACAACCAGAAAAATATGTTTTTTTACTTATTGTTTATATTGATTACTTTTATCAATGTTTAGCCGTGTATAAAATAAAATATATTTGTATCAAACACAATTCGTTAAAAGTATGCAGTACGATAGCAAATCGAAATAGTATAATATTTACTTGAGTAACGCTAGGAATTAATAAAACCAGCTCAATACAATCGCATTTTGAAACGTTAATGTATTGCCATTAAAATAAATTTAATTTATAGTATAGTACCAACAATACAAAAATATATGTGCCCATTAGAGGCGAAATAAGCCATACGGTATTTTACAAAAAAATATGTTAGATGCTTTGCAATATTCTATACGTCTTAAAGTATCGTAAAAGTAAAGTAGCCTCAGTTAATACCATTGCAATAGTGTTATCATTGTAAAATAAAAATATGCAATCCATTAAAGCAAGTCCAAGAAAAAAGTTTTACCATTCCATTATAATAGTTGGCTCACTTCACCTCTAATGGACCCATTTATTGTTTTAACTTTAACTACTAATTGTTTGTCGAAAACTAAAATAATACAATGTGCTTATTTTTTAATGTTGTCTCTTCAAATTGTCTTCAAATGATTTACATCGCTATACTAAACTTTTATAAATCTATATTTCAAACGCTCTTTTTTCTTTCATGTTACTGTATGGAATTAAGACAGCAAACTATTTAGTTTGTAATAGTTAGTGAAATTGTTAAAAAGAGATAGTTTTTTATGTCATTTATTTTCAATAATAAAGACGAACTAATTTATTGAAAACATAGCTTTTGGCAGTTTATCCGTTCTTTACAGCAAATGGTTAGTAGAGTGGAATAGTTATTTTAAATACCCAAATTAATTACGTAAATATATTTTTTTAAATATTTAATTTGTTTTAACAATAGTTGCAACTTTCGCAGAAATCTGTATAACTCAACAACGATATTAAACGTGATTTATGATAGTTAATCTAGGCACAATTGTATCATGATTGCATGCAATATGTACTGTCTATTACAGACGGTAAATCTAATTAAATTTGAAGCCGTACAAATCAACACATACATTTGGGCTGGCTATACTGTCAACCGCATTACAGTATATTGTAGTTCGTGACCTAGAATAGTGGAGTCAAACATGCCTTGACATTTCTTGTAATAAAGTAGGAATCTATAATTTTTTTAATAAACTAAAAATCGTAATCACGGTGCGAAAAATTCGAATGACACGACGCCTTTAGTAATACTCATTTTTACTGATGTATAGTGTTTACTGTATACTATAAATATTACTCATGTCATGCATAAAGGGGCTAAGTGACAAAATCATCGATCGTGGCTATAACCAAATAAAGCTTTATGTTTAAAAAGGTAGACAATTGCTTTTATCCACTATGTTCTAATAAACCGTAATGCCGGCCTAGTTCCAAAGGACGTTAATTCAAAATTTTAATGTTTGGAGTTATATTTACCATTATATTTGAGTACCTCTCTTCTATATCGATTGTGGAAAGGAAAAAGGACATAACCCACAGTTTTTTTCAAAACAACTTTTTTTCCGATAATCACAATGTATCAAACTTGGTATACGTTCTATCAAAAGGATGTAAGCTGCAAATGCCGAATTAGTATTTAATTTTAGCTATAAGTTTGAAAAAAGATGAGCTTGTGAATATTAAAAACATGAAAAAAACTTAAAAAAAGGCTTTTCCTGGACAATATCTTTAATTTATATTAAAATATGTAAATTAATTAAACACAGTTTAGAAGTCTCCATGTGCTTCAAGGTCGTGTATATTTCGTAATTTGCATATGGCCCAAAATCATCAAAACACATTTTTGTGCCTCTTTGCCATATGTTGGTGACGTCTTTTTTCCTTTCCATAGTCGATATCTCCAAGAAACTACACCTAGAAAAAAGTCCTTGTTTCTTCTTGCTATGTTAAAGTTTGTATAATGGAAATAAATATAAACAATTTTTCAGTTCCAATAAATACAACTGGAATTATCGTTTTATAGTTCTGTAAACGATGCAATACATTTGAATTGAATTGAGATAAATGATTAATGATTTACTAAAAGATGAGACAAACTTAAAACTACTAATTTCTAGTCGTAGCACAATGGGAATAAGCAATCGATATGTCATGAGTAACATATCATCGATTTTTTATTGTTTAAAATCATTGATACAAAAACTAATTATTTAGGAAACTTATTGTAAAGTGAATTAATTATAAAAAAAGTCCTTCGACAATTTTTTTGGTAATAAATTAATTTAGAACAAAGGTTATAAAAAATAGTTCAATCATTTATTACTATTAATACAATATTATATCTCTATTCATAAATAACAGTTTCTTAAAACTATTCAAGGTATTATTTCGTATTACTACTCAGGAAGGTTACATCTCATATTATAAAGGTTATGTGAACCCTTTTCTTGACACTCATTGTTTAATATAACCTAAAATTTAGGTATCATTTTACTAATAGTTCCTACCTGTTACATGTGATTAACCCTTACTACCCAAGTATGATCATTATGGAATGAAATTTGAAACGTGTCTTCGAACAGCCGAGGGTGTAATTATTGTGCGATTTTCTTACAGGGATCGAATAGAAAATAACGATCGACAAATTCTAGCGCAATTCAATTATTGAAGCTCTAAAAATAATGCTTCCGTTAAATTTGATATTATAACAAGCGTCCTATGTTACAAATTTCATAAAATCATTATTAATATTAAACTATTATGTCGTCTTCTTCTTCGTTGACTACATACACGTCTTACTCAGAGCATATCGCACTTTCAGTTTTTAACTATAACATAAAATTAAAAATGCAAACTCTTTTAATTGAATTTTAACTTTTTGATTGCTTACCGTGATGCCTTAGTAACATTTATTTGCCCAACATTTTGTTATCTGATTATATTTTTCAAGTCAATTACCAATCTCAAAATATTTTTTTTGAGCAGCTACTTATTCATTAAATTTAGATTTGTGAAAGTCTTTGATAAGGTAATTAAAGTTATATTTAACCATTCTGCATTATAAACTCGAAATGTAATTATTATGACTCTGTATTGCCACCTCACGGAAAAACAATAAATATAATTTACATCTAAAATTATGTATTAAAACAACAAAAACCATACACTAATTAAGCTACTGAAAATGTACATCTTTTCAGACAATTTATTTACCAATTGGAATTGGAATCCGACTATTCATGTAACAAGGAGAAAATTTTATAAAAAAAATAATTGGACAAGTTTTGGAGAAAGTATATAAAAAATGGTGAATTTGTAACATCCATGTTAGTAGTTTTTAAAATGTCAGGATTATTAACTCAACTCCGTAGAAATAAAATATATGTCATGACGAATTTAGATGGATATCGTAACGTCGTTAGCTTCCATGTCAGATTTCACTGGTTCGAATACCAGCACGAACAGCATTTTTTTTCAATCGATATATCGATTTCTGTTCGAAGACATAGATGTTTGTGATGTATAGAAATTCCCTCCCACCCTTCCAACCCCAAAATAACGGGGCGTAGCGAGAGCGATTAGCTTACCACTAGTACTGTTTTAACCCTTTCATTTATATCTCTATTATTTTTGAAAAAAAGACAAAGTAAATGGATAAAAAGCAGTTCTCGTAGAAAAATTCTGTTAGATACCATCACGACGAATCCATATGCTGCATATTGGGAGCGAACATGGATTTTAAAAAAAAGTAATTTGGCAGTATCCTAACCTATCTAATACATCGATTTAAAATTCAAAATATTTCAGTATCCATTCAGTGATTCAAGCCCAAGCCCTTGATAGCATAAGCGGGCTGTCATGAAAAATGTAGACCGTCGTCACCAAATTTGCAATAACTGAATATTCCTATTAATTTTTATTGTTTCTGAGAAAGGTGGCCATTTTTTTATATTTCATTCGAAGATAAAAGGCGTTTGCTTTGGTAATATTCATATAATATAAGAAAAGTATGCGTATGTGTAATCTGGAAATATTTTTATCGGGCACTGGCTTGTCAGCAGCTGATGATGATAGAGTAGTGTGTGTACAAAAAATACTCTCCAATTAATCACGATGTTACTAAGTTCAAAGAGTGCGCGTGAAAAAAAAAAGCTAGAAAATTTCTCGTATATACGCCATCTGGTGATTTTAATAAGAGCGTGCGAAAGTTTATTACTTACCAAAATGGCACTTTGGCTCTTATATAACACATGCTGGTAGGATTGAATTAAGTATTTATGACTATGTGCGGGAAACGAAAAATGCAGGTCTTAGCACGGGTCGTAAAAAACTAACATAGTAATTTTCTCAAAGGACTTACACACATGGGGTATGTTTTATGATGATGCTTTTCAAATTCATCTGCATCGTAAAGAAATCAGTTTTTTTTAAACGGTTGACTACCTGTCTAGCGTAATAACTTTTCTATGGGAGCAGATGTGACAAGTTATGCAGGAGTTGAAATTTTGATATTAATGTTCAAATCTCTGTGGGTCAATTGATTGAACCCTGAGAACTTGAAAATATACCCATATGGTGGAGAAGGTTCAGAAGAAATTTTTGACACTTAATACTTTTCGTTTTTTATTATTTACTAAATACCTTTTACCAGTTGCTATAAAAAAAGCAACGCTTTGTTATTTTTGTCACTGCTTATATTGCAATACCAGACGAGTACGTCAATCAATACTATCATTACAAAAAAAGTTAAATAAAGCAAAAAATACGACCAATTGAAATTGCAAAACCACGTGAGTAAATCAAAATTTGTATTTTGATATTTCATATAAAATACTGTCTTTAAAAAATATATTATCATCAAACGGGTATTTTTACCGTAAATATTGATAGAACTTCAATATCATTTGCTTATTACACACTTTCATTTCAAATTGTTTTAGTATAAATAGCATTGTTAAATTTTATTTATTATCAGTTGAAAATGCTCGCCATGAGCGAAACCGGTCCTGATCTTGATAAATTAAAGTGGAAATTAAGTACAAATGAATATTGTGTTTTTTTTATCATAACGCCTTTCCACCAAGTATTTACAGTGAACACCCTAAAAGTGATTGATAGAACTTTTAGCAGATATCACTTCACCGCAGACAAGTTAAGTAAAATATGTTTTGAAATGGTAAAATATTTGTAAATTCTAAATTCAATAATGGTTAATTTTCAATACTAGGGTTCTGGTCTTGGTAATACTGATGCAAATCTTTCTAGTTACAACCAGTTTAATTGCTTTATTGACAGTTTCGACATAATAATTGCTATACTAGACCATGGTATTCAAAGCGTTATTCAATACTAAAAAACATTTGTTTTAAAAATGTTTGAAAATGTATTCTTTCAAACAAAAATCGATTGAAAACATGATATTTGTACTGGGACTTGAAGCCGTGACGACCGCCACGGACGTTGACCATTACTCCACGGACTCGACAGTAGTCCTATCTTATTATGTGGGATACTTCAAAATAAATAAGAGAGACAACTACTCGATTGATACGTTTATAAAGTAAAAAAGTTATTTGTACCATTTTTTAGATGAATAATTATGACAATAGATCCGTGTAGTCTTTCAAATAATTGAGGACCCCAATTTCTAAGCCTACCTAAAGACCATTTTTGATTTTTTTTCAAATTTTGATGCCAACTTGTTCTCTATCTTGTGTCAATATCTACACAATCAATAAATGTCCGATTTTAAAACCACTCTCTAAATACAGAGAAAACGAATTTTAAAAAACGTGTTTAGTCTCAAAACCTACTGAAATTCAAAAAGCCTACAGCACTTTGACAACAATTTTGGTTTTTGGAACTAGGTAGGTTTTGAAACTAAGGCGCTCAATTATTACAGATTTTCGTTATTTCCGGTATCATTAAATTTGACGGTATTATTGATGTATAAAATTAAGTGTTCCCCTTTTAAATTGTGCGTTCAATTCAAACAACAGAAGAATACACAAAATTACACCGAAAGACGGAAAATTCGCTGAAAAGTTTTCGATTGTTTGTTGGAAGAAAGCAAACGACCGCCACTGATCACGAGAAAACAATGATCCTTTTGCGTGCTACTTATTCCTAGTTTAGTTACTTCGCGGTCCGCTCTACCATATTCTTTTCTTTCATAATGAATTATTCTCATTAGTATGGCCGTGGGTTAATGTTTAACAACGTGGATAGCCAACCTGTGGCATTGCGGATTTCAGCGCAGAAAAAATCTTTCATTAATTATATTCAATATAACTTTCTATATATAATAATATGGAGCATACAATTTAATCATTAAACAATTTTTCAGATATTTCTGTTGAAAAATACAAACATGAAATACATTAAATTTGAATCGTTCAAATTATGTACATTTACGCAAGTTTTGTCACTAACGACCCGGCTGTCACACCCTTCTCACAGGTTTTTTTTCTACTACGTAACAAAGTATTTCATTTAAGATTTCGACTGAAGATGCTTGGTGGGATTTCAATTTTAAATTTAAATCGTTCAAATTATGTACATTTACATTTTATTTATTTCATCCTATATGTGACACGGTTTCTCAACATTTTAAGAGTCGTCACCCCCTTGCCTTGATGACTTTTGTCATTCCATATGCGACACGGATTTTAAGAGTCATTTATCCTGGACAAAACTCTACAACTATTGTCTACTCCTAATGTAAAGCATATATCCTCCTAATGTTACCTGCGTGGTTGTGTGGTCAATGTCGTTGGCTTAGGTTATGGAGTTCATGGGTTCGAATACCAGTACGGAAAATTTTAGAAATTGACTTCAATTGATTCGTACCTATAACTAATTTGGTGTTTTTCATCTTTTGGGTCTCAGTTACCGGGGTCCAAAACCATGAGCCTTAAAAATAGCATATAACATGCCAGCGTTTGGTTCTATAGATGCAAATTCTTCCATGTAAGGAGAACTTTTCTCGGCGAACAGAGAACATTTATGATTATTTACTATACAATACATGAAGTACGGATGCGTTACCGGTAATGGCAAGCATCCTGTCGCTATAGGCTATAATAAATATATTTTTTCTGATTTCTTTTGATTAATTTTTTTTTAATAATATATTAAATTAAATAAAGAATGATTTTTAAGTATTGGTTTATCAATCAATCCTGGCAACCATACTCAAACGGTTGAGCGTCCATGCTTTACGGCGTTTCTCATCAGACCGACTCAATAAACCTAACGAGAGTAATTTGTCGTTTGCGAAACAGTAGCTCAGACAAGCAACTCTTTACAAAGAAGCGAGCCGGGAAATTCCCTGGAGGGGCAACTCAGAGATTGATAACAACCCGTTACACGAGCCAGACATATGATAATAAATTCAAAAATTAAATTAATTTGTGCAATATTATTTCATATGTTATTTCACTCGCTAGTTTTATATTTATGTCATGTCATACAATTGTTTAGTAACTAAAGTTGAGTTGTCAGATTGGCCTTTAGTATCTGTGGTTTAATAAGCTATGACAAAATTTTATTCAAAATTTAGTACAAAAAAAGAGCTAGCCATTCGTTTAGGAATGACTGGAGAAAAAAATCAGCTCAATGCGGACTGTCTGGGACACACAGCTTTACTCGATTAAAACCAAATGCCACTTGTTCAACGCTTGCATTTTACCGGTGCTAATTTACGTTAGCGAATCATGGCACCTGATGAAGATTCACAAAAACTGTACACTGAGCTTCGAGAACAGATGCTAGCGTCGAATAATGGGAATGAGATTTGATTTTGTGAGGGATTCGGAGATAAAGGAACGTACAAGACAGCGCTCCGTCACGTCAGTGGTTATGGAGAGACGTTGGTACTGGCTGGGTCACGTACCACAGATGCCTCCGGAAAGCCTCAATCCTGCCTGCCACTTCTTTTGACCGGTGGAATTCCGGCGCCCTGGACGTCCGTCGAGTACTATCCATAGGATGTACTCGGCGGAACTGAGGGATGCTGGCATGTCATGGGAGGAAGCAAAGCAATTGGCGGGAGACAGGGAAACATGGAGATGCCGCGTGGCGGCCATATGCTTCACATAGGGAGCGAATATGGTCAAAGAAGAAGAAGAATAAATTCTATAATATATAATATGATATTAGGATTGAATTAGCTCAACCATAAAACATCGACACAATCAATCACTTCGCCGTTTCAATGCTATTAAATAAATGTAGCTTAAGTTTTACGAACTCTGAATTATATTCATAAATTTAATGTACATATTTTCATTAATTAAGAATATCATAAGTTATTTATGGGATTTGATATGTCGTATATTTAATAATATTGTTTTTTTATATATATAAAACCTTTCCTAAAGCTCAATTATCCATCAATTTTTCTGTTGAATAGAGAAGTTTGATATTGTTTCGATAGAAATATGTGTACATCACTAACATTGGAAGGGTGAATCTTTGAAGAATACAAACTTATCAGTTTATGTCAGATAAACAAATACTCAGAATCTAATACAATGTAAGGAATATAATGAAATAGTCACGTAACACAAGAAACTGGAACATTTTGGTACAGTTCTTTTGTATTTCTCCCTAAATTCTTCTTTCTTGTGTTGTTACTTGTATGAGTTTTATTTATTATTTATTCAGAATATAACTTGAACTATATGGTGTAAATATTCTACTTTTGGTTATATTATATTTAACCAGTTTTCCGCCTCTTAAATGTACTGTAACAAAGTATAAATATATAAGCTTTACTACTTTCCGTGACCAGTTTTCGATTACGTATTCAAGTACATCAAATCCATGTCCGCTCCCAATGTGGAGCATATGGCCTCCTAATGGAGGTATCTTAACAGAAGTTTTTTCTACGAGAACTGTTTGTTACTCAGTCGCTCAACCTCACTTTTTTCAAAGTGAGTAGGGAAAGAAGGATAAGGCTAGAACAGGACTAGTGGTTGGCTAATCGCTATTCTACGACCAGTTATTAAAGAATCAGAAGGATTGGAGGAGAGGAAATGATGTGAATTGTCATCACAAACACCCAGTCTTCGATCACAACTTTGAGTTGGATAATTCTCAAATTCACTGTGATCTGACCGGGAATCGAACCCAGACCTGCGTGATCGGTAGAGCAAGCTCTTACTAACTGAGCCACAGCAGGCGTCAAGTACATATTAAGAATAACAAAGCTGTGATAAAAGAATGTATTGTATACTGTTTCGTGTATCAGCCGATAAAATACATCCCACACAGCCTTAATTACAATAATTCTACCGACCAACTTTCATTGCTGAAGTATTATTAAAAATAATTCTCGTTTCCATACTTGAAACTGTTTTTCACTCTGCAAACAATATAACGATAGGTTTGTACTTGCTTATAGCTTCACTCTTACGTTATGTTCGTAAAACTTTAGATGAATGTATTGCGGTGTAAATTATGTAAAAATCTACACCACGCCACACAGCACAAGGGATGATTCTAGAATATTCATTTTATATTTTATTTTTACAATATTCAGTTTTACATTTTAGCTCTATTTTTACAATACCAACGGACTTCATTGATATCAAGACAAAATGCGTGTGTTTATGTGTATTAAGATTCATACGCATTATTAGACATTCACTTCAAATTTACGTCACTGTAAAATAACTGTCTTTTTTATCTAACGAATTACCAGTTATGTCTTGTACTAAAAATATAACTATTTTTTGGACCAATTTAATGAAAATGAGATTGAAAATTTTTGGTACACTTTGTGTAAAATATTAAAAATACGGACCAGTTGAACATTATAAACTATTCTTCGAAAACATGTACTTGCGTCAAAAATTGGAGATAAAGGGGTAAATAGTTCCAAGATCAGAGTTTGTATTTATTTCCTCTGCGATGTGACGAAACAAACCTTGAATGCATTTATCTCTTTTCAGAACCAGATATTCAGCTATACGGGAATATTCAGTTTTAAGTCATTAATATATCAAGAAATGGAATGCAAGCGAGTTTTGGATGACTAGAGAGTTGCAAGCATTAGAAAATCGAAAATTTGTTCTATATTCACAAATAATAAGGCTTTAAAAAGTTATGGCTTAAAGCTAAGTTTGAATAACTTAAAACATTAAAACATCAGCAATAAAGATAATACGTTGATATAAAAAAAACGTCAGTTAAAAAAAACAGATTGTTCTGTTACCTTTAAAAGTGACTTTGTGTAAGTTTTGATGAACTACAAAGAATGACTTAAAATAGAGCAACGTATTCTCTTTGCTAGAAAATAATCAATTTGATTTTTTTACGAAAAACACAAAGATGTAAAAACGGTTTTCGAAATCAATACTCTCAACTGTATAAGTAGAACCTTTATAAATCAGACGTTCTTAACATTATCAATGTCTATTTAATTTCTTTAATGCAGTTGAAACGGAAAATTCGCAAAAAGAAGGAATGTATTTGTCATGTTACCTTTAGCATTATATACAGAAAAAACGATAAATCAAGATAGAATTACATTGTAACTTTTCTACCGTATGATGTTGTGGAGATCCACCATTTAATGGCTTCAGTTAAAAGATTATTGGATAGCAAAGATAAATTTAATAAGTTATCGTGCGACTCTTATAAATCGAGTTGTGATAACGTTAAGTAGGAGCCGGAAGGCGCAGGCAGCGCTCTGGGCCCGTTAGATAAATCAGCATAAAATTTGGCATGATGGAAAATATTTCGGGCCTTTGCTTGTAATCATTTTTATATGTTTATGGCACAATATGATAACAACGAGCTTAGAAGTTTAAATGAAGGTTTTATTTATGGTGATCTTAAGCTTTGGAAAAAACGATATTCTAAATATAGTTTGTATTTACACTACACTTTTAAAGCACTTTGTAACAACGGCATAATCTTTCATTCAGTGTTTTTTTACCCTCTCACAGCTGAAGTACTCAACGACAATAAAATTATTCAACGCTCTGCTAAGCCTTAAGTTTAAGCGTAAATACAATTTGAAAATCGCACATACTTATTCAGGTTACTTATAAGCTCCTTCCCCTATCTCTTTTTATGTTCAAGATATTTCCATTGAACATTTAATCAATGTTAAAATTAAAAAAAAAAAACAAATCTTTTCTTTAATAATTATACATTATTCATAAATGTGGAATCATACACATACAAACCACAAGTAAGTCAACTAAAGAGAGTCACTTTCATGATGCTAGGGGTCGTTTTTATATTTTTTATTAATTTTAGATGAAAAATAAAATTTATGGTGTGTCGTCAAGCAAAACTCCTGTAGCTCTAAAAAAAACTGTCTCGTCAAAATAAGAGATCGTTGGGTAATAATGTTTTCCTACCTCGCTGTGAAACTTTTGAGAGTTTTACAAATGAACTCGATGATAGTTGAGCTATCAAAATTTAGTGAATAATTCAGAATATTACAATTAGGTCAGTACCGGTTTTGATCAGCAATTTTTAATCTGATCTGTGGTGATATATAATTATTATTAAATTATAAAGAAATAATACATTCCAAAACACAATACATGCTTCGGTAAAACAATTTCACATCAAAATAGCATATATTACTTTGTAACGTAATATTTAACAAAGTACAGAGGGCAGAAAAGCTGATTCTCAACTTAATACCTAGTTCGTATTGAACATCGATTTCCTCACACCTTCCCTTCGATAAAATATCCGAATGTGTAAGGGCCGATATAAATAATAAATTTATAGAGCCCCTAGGAATCCAGTAGCAAAAAATCCACTAAAGATATTATTGGTTTTCTTACATTTTTATATCGAAGACATCGGTATTGTGTTCTTAATATCTATGAAAAGCTAGATTCGAAGATTATCACAATTTATTACGAAAGACTGAAACCGATGGAAAATTCAATCGGTATTTATTTAATGAATTAATATTTTAATAAATGGCGACTAATAAAAACAATAGCTGTAAGCCCGTTGACCTCAACGGGAGGATTTTTGTTGCATTTTTAAGTAGTCAGAAAATTACAAACCTATTTATTGAATAAGCCAGAGATTCTAAAAATAAAATAAATATATCGGGGCATATATCGACAGCCCTGCCCTGTAGTATTTAAATTGTAAATTATTAAATCTTTGGAATAATGTTCAAGTTTGCTAACAATCATTTTTCATAGTAGCATAAATCGATCTCGGCGCATATATCGACAGCCCTGCAGTTTTTAAATTGTAAATTATTAAATTTTTGGAATAATGTTCAAAGTTGCTAACAATCATTTTTCGTAGTATATATTTTATTTAACTAATTTTCAAGTACGCTAACAAAAATATTTCGTAGAAAAAGAAAAAGACCCGAGGACATCAGTACGCACACATTTGTGAATTGTTAAATGTGATTTGTGAAAAGTGATTATTTTATCGACTATTAATATATAGATTTTGGAATTTTTAGAATAATCTAATATATTCTAATTTTTAGAATAATTTAATATCTACTTTTTTTCACTTCAATGGAATGTGAGAAAAAAGTCGGAAAATAAATGGGCAAAGAATTAAATTATATTTATATAAAAAATGCAATTTTCACATGCAAAATATTATAAATTAATTGGACATTTTATCAAAACAAAATAACAATCATTTTTCATAGTAGCATAAATCGATCTCGGCGCATATATCGACAGCCCTGCAGTTTTTAAATTGTAAATTATTAAATTTTTGGAATAATGTTCAAGGTTGCTAACAATCATTTTTCGTAGTATATATTTTATTTAACTAATTTTCAAGTACGCTAACAAAAATATTTCGTAGAAAAAGAAAAAGACCCGAGGACATCAGTACGCACACATTTGTGAATTGTTAAATGTGATTTGTGAAAAGTGATTATTTTATCGACTATTAATATATAGATTTTGGAATTTTTAGAATAATCTAATATTCTAATTTTTAGAATAATTTAATATCTACTTTTTTTTCACTTCAATGGAATGTGAGAAAAAAGTCGGAAAATAAATGGGCAAAGAATTAAATTATATTTATATAAAAAATGCAATTTTCACATGCAAAATATTATAAATTAATTGGACATTTTATCAAAACAAAATTATCAAAATTTTGACTTATTCTCCAAATAGAACTTGTTTTTTAGAATATATATATATAATGATTTTTACTGACGTTATTTTATTACACATACTGAAACTATGCTTTCGCCAACAACTAACTATACCACGTATGTACCTAGATTAAAAACAAATCTTGAAATAATTGCGTCTTATATTTATTTTTTGAAAAACTTATTTCGCTAGTCAATCGGATTTTGTTATTTTGATAGCATTTATTTTCATACGATCAAGATGTAATGTGATTTAAAAAGAAAGTTTTCAAAAAAAAAAAATGTTATAAACCAAAAAAAAACGCTCAAGGCTAGATTCGAACCACAACTTTCAGGATATCAATCGAGCGTTCTACCTCTAGGGTACAGAGGAATAAAGAAATGTTCGTAAAATAAAATATATAATATGCAAGGTTCCAATTTCAAACGAAATTTAATATATAGTTTCTATTTTTATCGCTGCCGATAATTGTGACGTTAGCTCTCATTGTTTGACAAACGTCACAATATTCCATTTTTGAATCTTGAATACAAACAATCGAAGTCAGTATGAAACGCAAATATCGTTCCATTTTCAATTTTTTAAATTTATATACACTATTTTTATCGCTCTGATATTTATGACGTTAGCTCAGTTGATAGAGAGCTCGACTGGTAATCCAGAGTTCTGTGTTCGATCCACGGTCGCGGCGTTTTTTTGTATGAAATTTTTTCAGCGATTTGATTTGTTTCGTCAAATAATAAACAGTGTATTGGGAAAATATGTCTTTAGTATGAATAAAAAAAATAATTAATGGCGACAGCGGGGCAGGAGGGGGGGAGGAGGACCGTCTTTCTTGACGTCATCGAAAAGGCGAAATCGCGACCATATACAAACGAAAAAAGTATGTATTTGGTATGAATAAAAAAATGGTGACAGCGGGGCTGGGGCGGAGGAGGGGGAGGGAAAATCGGGGACAATTTACAGACGGACGGACGGACGGACGGACATTATCGACTATTAATATATAGATGATACTTTAGAAGAAGCTTAAGTTATTGGAACAGCTTAGCACAGTGTTCTTCAATCTTTTTACACCTGTGGACCGGTAATAATAATAAAAATATGTACATACAATCGCGCATAATATGGGCTCATTAAAGGTGAAATGAGCCAAGTGGTGTTTCAGGAAAAAAAAGTTAGACGCTTTTTAATATTATCACGTCTTAAAGTATCGTAAGAGTGAACTAACCACAGTTAATACGCATTGCAATAGTGTTATATCCGTAAAATAAAAATATGCAATCCACCAAAACACCAAATAAACCCGTGATTGTAATTAGAAGTCCAAGATTTTGTTTACTATTTTACTAGTTGGATCACTTCACCTCTCAAAGGGTTATATATAGTATTGTGATTTAAATTATTAAACCTCGAGTAGATCTCGAGCGACCTACAAAAAATATTTAGCCTTTAAGAATTAGCTGTAATACCAAGTATTTAATATAAAACTATAATAAACATACATAGTATAAAACGTGTTCTCATTTTTTTGTGAATTTTCAGTTTATGATCTGGTTTTTTTATGAACACACGCAAAAGTATAAAAATGTCATATATTTTTTTTTAAATCATTTAAAATTTGCTTGAAATTTTTGATACATGAATGCATTTAAAAATTGATGAAAACTTTTTTCGGCCCAGTGACAATAAATTAGTGGACCGCCAACGGTCCGCTGATCATAGATTAGGAAACACTATTCAAGCGTATGTTTGTTTTATACAAGAAGGTCAGTATAAATGCAAAGCAATTACACGTAAAGGGTCTTTCTTTATTCAGCACTGAAATGAGTATGAACTTTAATCTATTAACTTGACCAGGCATTGGCGGATCCAAGGGGGGGGCCATGGGGGCCATGGCCCCCTCCTTGGGAGAATTTATTTTCCATTTTTATAATTTATTAAAACTTTATTTTGAAATGAGCTCTTTAATTGTTTGGTTTACTATGTTTTATATAATACATACTTACTTAATTATGTATTGACTATTTTTATATACACCCAATCTTTTTTTACGCGATACATTGGAGGAAGGTGGCACGTAAAAAAACCTCACTTTCATATGATTTGATAAATCGGTTCCAAAAATCAAAATATCACGTAAAAAAGTATTAAAAATGTATGAAAAAAAAATTGTTCCTCAAATTAGCGCAAAAAATATTTTTTTACGGTGCCGTCCAAAAAAATCGCGTAATTTCAAAATCGCGCAAAAAAAAATCGCATAAAAAAGGCTTTCATCTATTTTTTAATGTATTATTTATGTATCATGCTTATTTTGAAATTGAATGGCCCCCTCCTGGGACAATTTCTGGATCCGCCACTGTGACCAGGCATGTCAAACTTGGTCGTCTCATATTGCGCATTTTAATACTACGGCCTCTAAAAAAACTCAAATTTAAAGTGACCATACACCTACTAATAAAATAACAATTCAAAATACATAATTGGTGAAAATTAAGTAAATTGTACAAAAGCTGTTAAATAGTTATATAGAATATTTTAACTTTTTAGAAGAAACTTGATTGACACGGTTTTTACTTCCAAATCTTCAAAATTTGGAAACAAAAATATTCCGGTGGACCGTATACAGCCCACTAGGGTATCCAATCCCGGAGCATTTTTCCAATCCCGGGATTGGGATTAGCTCTCTGAAGAATTTGAAATCCTCAATTTGGTATACTTTTTCCCCGGATTGTCATAGAAGCTCTTTTTTTTAGCTCATCGAGGAATTTGAAATCCCCGATTTGGTATACTTTTTCCCCAGATTGTCACAAAACCTCGTTTTTTTTTATCCCACCGACGAATTTGAAATCCTCGATTTGCCAATTTTGTGTAAATTTTCGGGATTTCCTCAAATTTTCTCAATCCCGAAATCCCAGGATCGCGACCGTGTCAATCCCGGAATTTCAGGATCAGAAAATTGAACGGGATCCCGGGATTGGATGCCTTACAGCCCACCGGTTGTGTGTTTAACCCTTTCTTTAGTAAGCTGTGTAAATAGTACACATACCTTCTAATAATTTACATTTCTCTGTATATATAATAAATACTCGGCCTAAACTTCAGGTATTCCTCCCTTATACATTTACGCATTGAGTAATGCAATCATAGAAGTAATGTAGTAGTGTTACATATATGACATGATTCACTCACATTTACCTGATGTGTAACGAATATACAGCTCAGGAGCGTGTGTTTTTTTTTAGCATAGTAAGGAAAGGGTTAAAATACCTGCACTGGACATTAAAGATTTTTTTATCGCGTCGTTTTATTGGCGTACAACTAAAAATTCAAAGATCGATCACATAATTTATAATTGATTTTTAGACGATCCAATAACCCAAGATATCTCGTATTCAACATCAAACAAAGGACCTCAGAATAAAAAATACAAATTACTTTAGTTAAATCAAGAGTTTACCAAGTGTAGCCAAAACAACAACAAAAAAAAAACGAAAAGTTTTTTGGTGTAACAGCCTGCGTGTGTAGCACATTGTTGGAGAAGTTGGTGATCTATGATAACTGGTCCAAGATGGTAAAATGCGTGACAACTTGATCGCAAACCTTACATAGAAGACGGAACAAAGAGAAAGGGTAGATAAGGAATATAAACAAGTGAATGTTTGAATTTATATGTCGAGTGAGTCTGATAATTGCTTATTTCCAACTAAGATCGTTTTGTAAGACAACATGATCATTTCGGAAAAAAAATAGATAATGTAATTTGGTAATTATTATGAACGTTTTGTGTTACAAACTACATTATATTATATTATGACATAAGTAATTTAATGTTTTTATCACACAAAGCGTTTTGTGAACTGTTAGTTAGGTTTTACTTTTTTACATTTGATTTTGTATATTCAAAATATGTTTACATATCGACTGTGGAACGGAAAAAGGACGTAACCCACACATAGCAAATTATGAAATATACACAACCTGGAAGTGGACGGAGACTTTTAAACTGGTGTTGAATTGATATAATATAATATTAAATAAATAAATTGTCTAGGAAAAACCTTTCTTCTTGTTTTCAATTTTCACAAGCCCATCTTTTTTCAAACATAAAAGCTAAATTTAGATAATAATTCGTCATTTGTAGCTTAAATCCTTTTGATAGAACGTGTATCAAATTTGGATACATTGTGATTATCGAAAAAAAGCTGTTTTGAAAAAACTGTGAGTTACGTTCTTTTTTCTTTTCACAGACGATATTGATGTATTATATTAAGTACTGTTTTTTTATTTTAATTACATTTTTCAAGTGTATGGCGTATTGGCGTCAGCTGTAATGCCATATACATTAATAAAACCTGACAAAAATGTTAATGTATTTCATTTTGTTAACGTATAGTAAAATTTTCAAAAATAAATTATTTGTTGTAAGAAAATAAGAAGTTGCAGCTTAAGCGCGCCACTAGCTTCCTGTTTATTATATACGGTAAACTTTTGGTGGAATAGTTTTATTAAGAATGCTTTAATCAACTAGGATATTTTTCAAATTCTATTTAACCAGATTTTATCAGTAAATAGATCACTTAACATATTTTCGTAATAATAGGTGCTGTTTTATACCATTCCACTCACCCTTAACACTACTAAAGTGATATTTTATGAAGAATATAAAATAACAATACGTTTTATTTATAAAAAATTCTCAAATAAAAAAATACATGCAGCTATGTTGTTTATTATTCTATAGTGAATTACGTAAAATAATAATGCTAAAACTTTGAAACATTATTAAATATTTAATAGCCTTTTCCCTGAAGAACAACTAAGTACCTTCATGTTTTATAAGTCAACACAATTGTTGGAGCTACATACTTTATAAGAGAACTAAGAAGAACCATATGAAAGTTAGAAATATCAGTGGGCCGTAGTTTGTTTTTAAACTTACATCGTTTCACTGAAATATTCTTACGGAAATTTCTTTAACACCTTTGTAATGTCCTGGCTATTATAATTTAAAGTACTGAGGGAATATATAAAAAAGTTAAATTACCTTCTCTACTACATTTAAATAATTTATATATTTTATAATTCATTAAAAAAATATATACGACATAAAACATACCCGTTTATCACATTTTTACGGTGTTCACTGTCAATACTTGGTGGAAAGGCATTATATTTTATTATTTTATCCATGTCCACTCCCAATGTGGAGCATATGGCCTTCTTATGGAGATGTCCTCAACAGAAGTTTTAAATGAACATGAAATGGGGGAAATATTGGGTTGATGCAAAAGTTTTTAGATATTTTTTTTTCAAAACCTTTATTATATCAGTGAATTATGTAATCTCGATCGTTAGCTATAACATTTTCTCATATTTTCATTAGCTTATTTATTCCATTGATATAAACATCACGGACTTTGATGATAAAATACAAATCCAGGAAGTTAAAGTGAAAGTTAAAGTTGAAGTTAAAAGGAAGTCGTAGCGATCTGAATAAGTAAAAATCCAATGCAGCAAGATCTGGACAATATGGTGGATGCTTAATTTACTCCTGATTCAATTATCTTTACTTATGTTACGTCAGCGTTTCCTAAATGATGGGTCGCGACCCGGTATCGGGTCGCAGAAAGCAAAATGCTGGGTCACCAATTTCTTAATAAATCTGTATATTTACTATATAATTTCGTAATAAGCGAACATAACGCAAAGCTGTGTATGGTTAAAAATAGTCGTGTTGTAGTCAGTTAGTGTAGTGGATCCAAGAATAAAACTACGATCCTTTATCCAATCTTTGAGCTTTTAGTTAAAAAGAAACAGCAGAACACCTCCCATTGATAAATTATTGGTACATTTGATTTCTTTATTATAAGTTAACTACAGTAAATTATTTTGCATGGACATAAATATACTGTTTTATTTTACCTGTAGGCTGGTTGTATCGGCCATAACAAATCTAGTGGGTGACGAAGGAACAATATTAAAATAACCGGGCCACAGAAAAAAAAAATGGGAAACGCTGTGCTACGTTATTATTGCCACTTGTAATCGCGCGTTATCGTATAAGACCTTGAAAATCATTCCCGTACAATGCAAATGTCGCACCACGGATGATTGGTTGACTTCCATTTTTAAGGCAATCTCTCTGGTGTTTTGTCGTGGATCAGCATCAATTATGGCCTTCATTTGTTATCGTCACCTTCCAAAGGCCTTCCAGTCCTTAGTTTTTCGATGAATGAAAAACCTCCAGCTCGAAATCTCTAAAACCAAATTAGAGTCAATCGAAGTTTAGTTGCATCAAAAATATGTTTAGTTGCCACAGTCCCGTTATTGCATTTATGACATTAATAAAAAGAAACATTAATACACTTTCTTCACAGATATTAAAAAAAAGATTAGGGCTTTTCACGACTCGCTTGCCAAGCCAAAACTGAGTAGAAAAAAGCTACACGACATACTTAAAACAAAAAAATATTTTGGTAACAGATGCCATTCATCAATTCGGAGACAAAAAAAAACACATCTTAAACGAAAGAAACTTTTGTATTAACCTAATACTTAATTATAGGCTCGTTTTTTCCGGTCAGAATTTATATTACATTGGTCGGAATTTATATTAAATGTTCATAATATATTGTTTAGTGTAAATAGTCATAATTTAAATGAAATTTAAAAAAACCTAACCTAACCTAACCAAAATGGTTATAAAATATTCTGACGACAAATTTATTTAAATTCGAACCATTTAATTTTTTCCCATATTTAAGTCAGTCTACTATCTTACAAAGTCCAGTCCTTCATAAAAGTCCCTGTATACAATCAAGTAGCGATGAATATATATTTTTTTTAAATTAAAATATCTACATAATTTGGATAATATTTTTTATAACATATTAAGTCTTCATTATTATATTATTGTACACGATTTTCTTTACCACAATGTTCATGTTGTTCAAATATTACGTTTTTATATTTAGAAAACTGATCTTAAGTTTTTAAATAAATTCTATCACTTTTTTACACGGTTTTTTGTTAAGCGTATCGACCGTGTAAAAACGAGTTTAGTGTATAGCTATTATATGAGATGACAAGATATTATGAATGCGAGAAACAAGATAATATTTTACAGTCACAAAATTTATCAGCTGATCGAGCACGTTCGTATCTAACCGAATGTTCGAAATTTCATTCAAATTGAGTTCGAAAGATTCTGTTCACGTTTAGTTTGATTGATCGCCGCCGATTTGAGAGGCGCGTCGAGCGCTGCTTGATGAGTCTCTGACGTCATAAATCAGAAACTAAAATAGCGCGTTTTTGTATGGACGGATGCCTGAATGGTTTTATTGTCAGATACTCGGATTACTAAGCGGCATCCATCTTGAAAACAGAATGACAAAATGGAACTTTTGTCAGGTGTAGAATCGATTTCTTTTTTTACTGATATCTTTTACTAAGGGGTTATTCAAAAGATGTTGTAAAACCTTTTTACAGAACGTTTTTTTTATATATATCATAACTCTGTTCGAAAAAACTCTTTAAATGACTTAATGAAATGAAATTCATAAAATATTTAAAATTTTGCTAACCCATTAATCAAGGTGTATATACATCTTGTGGTCGAGTTTAGGGTCTTCAATCCCGGGATCTCGTCCAATTCTTTGAGCTAAAAAAAAAACTCGCACGCTCTTCATTTTGAGAATTCGGCAAATTCATGGGTTTTTGAAATAGATATAATATTCTAAAATAATAATTGCCTTATTGCCACCTGTGTGGTCGAGTGGTCAACGTCGTTGGCTACCGCTACGGAGGTCACGGGTTTGAATCCCAGTACAGGCAGTTTTATAAATTGATTTTTCAATCGATTTATGAATTTCTGTTCGAAGGCATGGATGTATGTGATGTCTTGAATTCCCCCTCCCACCCATCCTATCATATGAACGGGGCGTATCGAGAGCCACTAGTCCTCTTCGAGCCCTTTCCTTCTATTTCTACTCTCTTTGGAAAAAAAGAGGTTGAGCAACTAACTGAGTAACAAGCAGTTCTCGTAGAAACACTTATGTTGAGATAAACTCCATTAGGAATCCATATGCTCCACATTAGGAGCGGACATGGTAAAAAATATTAATAATAATAATAATATTATATGCCGTCAGTTGAACACAGAACTACGATTGAATAGTGTAGAATAAGCATTTAAGCATTGAGTTTGTAAATATCTACCTATGTAGTATAAACATGTTTCAATATTGGAAATCAATTGAAATATTAAAATTACATTGAAACTTACAAAAAATCGTTGTTTTTCGATAAAAATGGGCGTTAAACTAGTTCCTCAAAGCACTCATAATAATAATAATTTTCTGTACATTTCTGTAGTAAAGTAAATTATTCTGTTTTTCTATATATTTTTATGTTTTATAACGTGGCCGTAAAAGGTTAGAATGAAATGTTTGATATTCGTTGCGAATTTTATACAAGATTCAAATTTTAAATCACTTTTTATGTTGATGTCGTCATTAGCTTTATGCATACTTTTCAATTAAAATAAATAATAACTTTACTATCAAACGCTTAAAATTATTTCCATCATTTCGCGAAAGCTAAACGACCTGCGTAAAATATAAATATTCTTACATTTTCAATTCAAAAACTAAATTTCACTCTCGGCAAATTTTATATATTCAATACGGGTAAAAAATAACATTTCGTAATTGAAAATCTCAATACACGAACTGAAAATGGTATTTTAAGACTTCATTGAAACGAGCAAAGCTCGCGGAAGCCTTTTCGGCGTGATTTATGTGTCAGCCGCATTATTTTTTAATACGCCCTGAATAAAACATTGGAATATAAACGAAAGAATAGAATATATTATATTTATATGTATTAGTTGTATGAAAGGTTATTTATCACTTAAAATGACACAGAATCTTACATAGAGCCTTAGGCAGGCTGTTTGAATGGTAACAAAAAAGTTTCTTTCAACAATTTTTCTCCCAAGACACTTGTAACAGATTCATAGCACTTATCTCGAAGTTTTTCTTTTTATATATAATAATATAAAGCTTATTGTGTATAGAACTAAACTACAGCTTTAAAACTACCTGACCTTGAAGAAAGGGGTAGGTTTGTCAAAAAAAAGCTTTTGCTTAGCGAGCCTGGGAGAAATTGTTCTTTTTTGTTTGTTTTGATTAAATTTTCTGGTAAAGAATGCTTATCAGGAATATATTATGGATAACAAAACCGTTGGCTAAAATTTTTAATGAAATTCATTTTCAATGTGAAATAAATTAAGTAAGTTTACATTTATATATAATATATTCTGTGTAAATTCTTCAAAAATGATCTTAGCAAGCTAGCTTTAATAGAGGGACAAATTAAAAAAATATTTTTGATTACATTTTTTAGAATATTTTTTTATCAGTCTATGTAGTTATTCTTGAATAAAAAAGTATTAACTATCAAACTTTATTTTTCATATTTAAAACAGTGTAAGTTTAGTTAAGGTTAGCTCGACTGTTTATATTATATTATAATGACCCACCAAACAAGAATAACGTTTCACCTGTCAACACCAAGTGAAGTGCACCTATAATGTTTCATATTATATATATGTACATATAATTAATTACATCAGTGTATGATTCAATAATAAAAAAAATACTATGGCGGTAAAATGAAGTTATACTCTTTGTTACCAAATGAATTATTTTTTATACAGTCAATAAAATCGTTTTTCGTTGTATTGTATTGCAAATAATATTTGTTTTGAATAATACATCGTCGAAAAGATCCATTTTTTCTCTCAGTATGGATCACGTAGAATTCTTACAAACCTCAATAAAATATACTTAACAAAAACTGATTGTTACTAAATTGTTGGACTCTATTAATCAATGCAGATTTAGTGCTGAATAAATTTACTAGTTATATAGATCGGGAGGACCTGTCTTTGAACACATTTGACTACATCCAAATGTTCCATTAAAGTTTCTTGCCTTCTTATTAGATTACAGACATGAAAAGGTACCTTACCTCTGTACATGTAGATAGCTTTTCGTTCTCCTTACGTCCCGTTTTCAGGATCGTACAAGGAATAGGTAGAAAGAAACGAATATAACAACGAAATCGATTTCGTAGAATAAAACACATAAATCTATTGAGAAAGTAACTTTTGAGAAACAGAATTATTAGCTACAAAATAAATCAAAACACGTTAGCATTCAAATATAATTGATTGATATATGGTTTATTTAATATGACATTTTTTTACTTAAACTCCATATCGCCAGTTCAATACTACAACTTGACAACTTAATGCTTATTTTTTGAGATAGTTATTGTATATTATGATGTTGCGTTTCGTGTTACAAAATACAATTGAAAATAATTAAGGGTGAGTAAAACGGTCTAATACAAAAAATATATGGTAAGTGACTTACTTGCGAATATTCGTAAAATTAATAAAAACTAGTTTTTTAGAATTTTAAAAACATTGTTAACAAAGGCGTTTTTAATTATTATATTCCACTACCAGTTTATTGTATATAATCAACAGCAAAATTAAACGACAACTTATTTTTCTCTTACACTTATTATCAAAATTAAATATAGTAATATTACAGTCAATACGGTTAACTTTGGCTATCGATCTAACATTTTTCTACTACAAGAAAAAAGATTTCAAATCATGCCGTTATAATGTTGTAGTCATATCATTGCAATATATATATTTCTTAGTTAATCAACGTTATTGTGTATCCCTTTGGAGGTAAAAATGAATTGGGCCCATTAGAGGTGAATTGAGCCAAGTGGTATTTTAGAAAAAAGTTAGATGCGTTGTAATATTTTACACGTCATAAAGTATCGTAAAAGTGCAGAAACTTCAATTAATACACATTTCAATAGTGTTATACACGTAAAATAAAAATATGCAATCCTCCAAAACTCCAAATAAAGACGTGAGTGTACTTAAAAGTCCAAGAAAAAAGTTTTACCATTTTACTAGTTGGCTAACTTCATCTCTCGGGAGCTCAATTATAATGCATCATATTTTAAATTAACACATTATAGGCGGGAAACGTAAAAATACGTTTATCGTGTACTGTCAGTTTTGTTGGTATATTGACTCATAATTTAATGGTTTCTTCAAAATAACTGCCGCACCCTTTTTGACAATAAGCAATAAACTTCATAATTTATTATGCCCTGAATGTTCGTTCACACAGCATTTTTTTAAAAGGCGACACATGTTTCACATGTTTCTCGAATATTTAGGGCATCAGATTTCACACTTCCAGTGATTGTAAATTTGTAGGAATGAGGATTTTATACTTTAAATATTTATATAATTGTATGGTATGGATTAATGTTATTTTTTATACAGAATATTTCGAATATTTCATATTGATAACAAGTGGAGTGCTATCTACTAAATTAATAACAGGTTTTTATATTCAGCTTAGAAAAGTAGTGAAATTATGATGTATTCAAAATGTTTTCATTTTATTTTTAGTGATTAAATGTCACATATAATTTTTTTGACAATTTCAGCCGAAAATATTGTTTGGTTTAGAAGTTGTGTTGATTTTAAGAATGTTATATATTTTTGCGCTAATCGCTAATAAACGCCCGCATATAAAGTGTGAATATCGAGTTTTTGCTTAAATTGTAAAAACACTGTTTACCGCAAATATTGAAAAGTATACATATCGCTTATTGTAACTAAAGATTTAGAATCATAGTTACCCTATTTTAGTATTGAGTTATAAAAAAATCTTTAAAAATTCTGTACATTTTTTCGCTTGCCACAGAGTTGTGGAAAGTTATTCAGATTTCAGAAGATACTCCAGAATACTGAGCTACTGCGATTAGGGGCTAATGGAACTCGTTCGTACAAAGGAATATGAAGGTACTCTTCCACCAAGCATTACTCTTTACATTAATGGAAACGTAATGTATACCCATTGAACTGATTACCTAACATTAGGATTATATTATCATGAATAATAAACGAAAAAAAATGTCATACATTTGAGCAAATTTACGTAGGTAATAATTTACATAACAAAAACGTTTTTATGTATAATCAAAACTCCATTAAATATATTTTAATATGTATATTTCTTATTGTAACTATATTATCAGCAGTGATGGATTAAGCACTTTGGAGGCCCCAAGCACAATAAATTTTGAAAGCCCTGCCTTTCGAATAACATAAAAGTGCTGGACACCCCTTCGTAGAATAATTATAAATATTGAAAACTGAAATTAAAATATAAGGGTTTAATAATACATGCTATCTTTGAGGCCTCCAAGATTTGGAGGCCCCAAGCGCGCGCCTCTTGCGCTTATGGGGTAATCCCTCATTATTTATCAAAACTTCTCAGTTTCGCTTAAATAATATAATAATATTTTAAAATCGATGGACTAGTTCAGTGGAGGGGAACCTGCGGCCCAAAAGCCGCATGCCGCCTTTGGCTACTCTGATGCGGCCTTTTGACTTGATTAAAATATTTACTTTGATTAAAAAATTACACGCAAGCGTTTGGAAAAACAGCATAATCAACCCATTATATGTTCGACAGTGGAAAAAGGGAGGGGGGTGGTGTCAACGTTTTCTTTAATGCGGCCTTATGTTGAATCAGATAAATGAATGTGGCTTTTTCAAATTAAAAGGTTCCCCACCCCTGCACTAGTTACATAGTTCTTAAATAGATTATAAGTTTTTGTATTTTATTTTGACGGCTACGTGGTCGAGAATTAGAGCACGGAGGTCGCGGGTTCAAATACCAGTACGGGCAGTTTTTATAGATTGACTTTTTAGTTGTTTTATGTGTTTCTGTTCGAGCGATTAGCTAATCACTATTCAGTTATGTCCAAGTCACATTCTTCTATTTCTACTCTATTTGAAAAAAGAGACGATTAGCAACTGACTAGCAAACAGTTCTCTTGAAAATATAACTTATATTAAGATACCTACATTAGAAGGCGACTTCTTCCAGATTGGAAGCACTTTAAGAGAAAAATTCTTATGGGCCAAGAAATGTATGAAAAATGTAATAACATCGATAAATACTTGTTTAAAATTACTAATCTAAATGTATGTCAATGAATCGGATATAACAAAGACGAAGAAGAAAAAATAATAATTTAAAACTTTTTTTAGGTCACCTTTTGTCAAATCGAAATTTATATCATTTTGAGTATTATGTTATGATTTAGATGTTTGGGCAGCTGTTTCCAAAAAGTCCAAGAATATTGAATGAAAATCGATGAACGGGAAACACCGCAGGGCAGGGAACGGCGGTATAATAACTACTTCAATACTTCTTCCTTCGTTTGATATCTAGAACCTACATAACTACCAAAAAAAAAGGTCGCGATTTCGGTTTCTCGTATTACGACTTCACATGATTTTTGACCTTTTCTATAATACGTACCTCAATATAGGACTCGTAAATTTATTACAGAAATATTGTGTTAAAAAATAGTTTCATGAAAACTTTCAATAGTCTCGGGCTGTTGTTCTGATCGAGCTAGCGGTCAAGGGTTCGAATGCCTGCAATAAAATCACAATACTAATTTCAGTCGATTTTTAAATTTATTTTAAAATGTGTGAGTATTAAAGAGTCGTACTTACTTACTTACACCCTTAAATGGTTCGTAAAGAAAAATAATAACTCTCAATCTAATATTTTCAACGGATTCAAATTGATGTTTTTTTTTATATAAAATTTCGTATAAAATTTAAAATAACTATCATTATTCCACGTATTGTGTTACTAACAGTAAAACGCGTTTTGACTCTTTCAGAGACATCTTCTGACTATCTCACGATTACAAAGGTTATTCTAAGTAATAAAGTACGAATGATTTCAATATTCTGACATGATATATTATTAAAATGGGAAGCAAGGAGGGGAAGATAGAAACAGACAACAATAATGATATTATTAATGACGTCAACTCATTAGTTAATAGTTTTGTAATTTTATTGTAATAAGATTTTCCATTTGAAGAATTAATTGATTTAATACCTTCTGGTTCATACATTTGATTGTTCACGCCAGTAAATTTCTGAATTTTGTCGATACAAATAATTCTCCCGTCGAGGGCAATGGGCTTACAGCTATTGCAAATAAATGGTGATGTTTTGTAAATCAAGAAGTTTTTACAATAAAAATCTATGGAAGAGTAAAATAAAGTTCATTAAAATTGTCATTGTGGAAATTTAAGATCATATTTAACAGCTATGTACATAAGGAATTGTGTTATCTAGTTGTAGTATTAATGAAGCAATTTGTGATGATTGTTCCTAAATATTATCACCAATTTGTCGTTTATCAATTTTAATAAATCTAACAAATCATCAGAATTGATGATAATACAGTTTTTCATACACACAAATACTTTGTGTACAATTTAATACACATTCAAAGTGGTCAAAAAAATAATATTCCCAACAAATGAATTTAAAAGGTAATAAAACGCACCATTATTTTCATTGTGACTCAAGGATGTTCAAAATATCGATAAAGATTATTATTGCTACGAGCGTTGTTATGAGCTTTCAAATTTTGAATAAATATCGCTCAAAACCTTTGCCGAAATAATAATACTATGCAGTAATTGAAAAAAAAGTAATTTTCTTCCTTCCTTCTTTTCGTTTGAGTATTATTTTACTTTCTACGTTATTGTTGAGAATTCCAATTATTGAAAAAGAAAAGAGACATTTACTTGTCTTCAGCGGGAATATTTGATTATATAATAAAGGAATATGGAAATATGAAATTAATTAAATTAAATTTAGTTATTTGTTTTTTTATGTGAACGAATGCATTTATCAATTTATATATAAACAAATGATGTTTGAAAAGTAAAGACACTTCAAAGAATAATATATTTTTTAAATTAATATTTAAACATAATATATTATTTCTTTCAGATCTCTAAGAAAGTCTACCTATTAGGATGATGCATTCTTAATCCCATTATCAGTCATTTGCGGTATCATTTCATGTCTAGACAGAGATAATGCATCAAATTATTATAACCCCATCAGTAATGTAAGAAATGTACTTCGATATTATTCATTCCAATTGATAATTTAAGTTTACGAAATATAGATACAATATTTTAAGCCAAGACGTTTCATATTAATTTTACTAATGGTTGTTAGGTGATTGTCGCCACTCAACGCGGTGTCTTCTCAACTAGGGTCTCCAATTCTGTGATCCTGAAATCCCGGGATCGTGAGAGTAGTTATCCCGGGATTTCAGGATTGAGAAAATTAGAAAAAAATGAGCGAGCTTTAAAATAATGTAAAAATAAGAAGCCTCGAAGTGTTGGTATATTTTGGGAATGTAATTTTGTGGCTTTTAAATTTTTTTAAACCCTGGGAGAGCTTAAAAAAAGATCAAGAACAGTTTTTCTCAGCAAGTAAAGAATCAAAAATAATTACTTTCTTTCATCATAAATTCAAATATCTTTGATAGCGTTTTTCACACTACCAATGACGTCTAGACTTTTACCCTATACGTCTCTGTGATTATACGTCAAAGTAAATCCTTTTCGAATATTGGAGGTTTATAGGTATTTTATATAAATAATTTTGTTACTTGAGCATTTCTTAAATTACAAACATTTTTAAGAATCCTGAAATTGTATTATCTGCCAAAAGGAATTGTACAAATTAACGTATTTTTGAGAAGTTGTCGGATCTCTTTTTATGACCTATGTTAATGTTCATTTATTCGCGGCTGTATTATTGTTTTTTGTATATTAAACAGTTAGGCTCTATATTTTAAATAAAATGCTGCAGCTAAAATCATTCAACCGGTATAATATAGAAGAAAATTTTACATCCAGATGTTGTTGTTATTATTATTCGAGAATCTTTAACGAAAGATACAATTGTAATGCATCAAAGCCTTCTATTATAAAGCTACTGGGTCTTCAAAGAGATTCAGGGCTCGAAGGCTGTATTGCAGGAAAGGGTTCATCAACAAAGGATCAGATGGCGGGGCACGTGCAGATGTGATCTTGTAAGGCTGGGTCGCTTTCAATAAAATGCGGTCTTATTTTTCCGAAAAATACTAAAATACTTCGTGAAAAATGTTGTTTTCCTGGTATCTAACAATAGTTCAGAAACATTTTGCTTTGTTCATTTTTTATAACTTGTTATCGAGTTTCATATTTTTTTTCGTAATTCTTAGAAATATTTATCAGATTATTCTTTTTCATTTTTTTAATGCGACAGTGTATTTTCAAGATTCTTTTAACTCCTCATTGCCATGTTTATTTTTGTACGTGTTTTCTCGTCGTTTTATTTATTTTTTATAAAATTATTTACGTAAAGATTTAATATATTCTTTAGTTAAAACTGTTACATGCAAAGCCAAAACACTTAAAAAATCAGTTATGAAATATATACATTTAACTCTAACAACTCTAATGTCGAGTGAAACTCGACATGATCTGATACGAATTTTGATTTGATTATTTTATATGAAGAAAGTGTTTTCTATCCTTGTCTTGAATGCACATTTGAAATACATGGTTTGTGGTGACAATAGTGACTATATGAGAGAATTGGACGATATATTTGACAATTTTCAAAATTGTAAAAAAACCATCTCTCTATCCAAAAATCTGTTTTGAAAAGTACAATACGAAACTAATTATAAAAAATAGTTTCTTAGAATTAGAACATATACTACACGATAAGAAGCAAAAATAAAAAAAATCTTATCATTTAAATAAAAAAACTAATATACTTCCGATTTTCCCGTGGAGTTGGTAGAAACAATGTGGTTGAGTGGAAAGGGTTAAGCCAACAAAGGATACTGATACAATATCTTGTTTAATAAACTTCATAATAATCATTTTTTTTAATTTGTTTTTATAATTCATATGTGCAAATTCACTAAAAGTGTTTTGGAGTCGGTGAATTGTTTTTTTAAAACCTTTGGAGTGCAAAGGGTTAAATTTTTGGTTGAATCTATCGAATGAAGGTGCTTGATGAGGTTTAAATATGTAATATATGCAAGTTTTCTACTAACTGCATTTGTTTTACGTAAGACGTAAGGATTCATATTTTGGTATCTTCTGCTTTTTCAAAACATAAATAAAACTTATCTGGAATAAGTAAGCCTTAAATATTGTCAAAACGGAAAAACACGAGATACTGTAAAATGATTATGATTGATCAAATATTCTGGTTATATTTATAAGTACGTAGTTCAAAACAAGCAGGTAGAAAATATTTTTTGTATTAAATAAAAAGTTGTAAATTAATTTTCATGTTGTAAAGATTCCACGAAGCGTGTTTCTATTTACTGTAAATTATCTCCACTTTACATTTATCCGTATACTTTGATAATAAATACAAAAAATTCAGTATATATATTTTTTGTGTGTTTTGTTTACAGTTTCAAATATCAGTAACAATCGTATCAGAATAATTTTGGAAACTTTAATTTAACATTTATTGAAACCTTTCAAATAATATATCGCCTTTTACCAGTAATATAAAATTATTGTTTGATTATTTTATTTCAGTTATTTACTTTTGATATAATCAAAAATAATAATAAAGTTTTGGTTTTAAAGTTTTACGAATTAATTTGTGAAGCCCTGGAGAATATTAATTTCTGTATCATACGAGAGAGTTTCTTGTTACGTGCGCGTTGGATGAAGAAGAAGAAATACCGGACGAATATATAAATACCGGTATTTTATTATTTCAAATTAAATATCGATAAAACGAAAAAGTTTAAACAAATCAATAAATACGACCGGTATAAGAAAAAAGGTTTAACCGCTTGAATACCGCGCAAGTAAATCATTAATATGTCCCAGAGATACTGCGTGTTTTTGAGAAAAATAATGTTGCCTAATATACATTCGAATTCAATATTTTAAAAACCTATATTGACTCAGTATAGATATCACTACATATATTCATCAAAATATTGCTTATATTCTATTAGAATACCAAGTATTTGATTTTTTAAATGTTTTGGACATCCGTGTTCGCTTGCATATGTTCTGGACACCGGTGTCCGCTTGGTATTCAAGTGGTTAATAAATAAACGAAACAAAACACGACCAATTGAAATAAGAATAGCTGGTAAGTAAAATCGAAATCTATATTTCATATTAAATACTTTCTTAAGCAATACATCATTATTTTTAACGGGTGTTTTTCATAAATAACTTAAAATTCTGATTTGTCAATTAAGTGTCACTCTTATATATTTTGTATTTTTATTTGTAAATTCTTTTCAATACCAATTGTTTATTACACTTTTTTTATTTTTATTAGTTACAATAACGTTTTATTATCTTATCAATTGACAATGTCCGTCATGAGCGAAACCGGTCCTGATTTTAATAAATAAAATTGGGAATAGGTACAAATGTATATTTTATTTTTTGAAAATAACTTAACGTTTATTAAAAATAATAATAGATCATTGAAATGTCATCCATTATTAACCTTACAATATTGATACCACTTTTTAAATTCACCTTGCAGATTTAAATTATTTCAATTTATTCTGAATGAGTATTTTAAACATGTGATGGTTTCTGTCATTTAAAATACGATTTTAGTTAATTTTTAATTTCGAAATACCGGTATATTTTTATTTTTAATCCTTCCTTAGTTTAAACTGTCTTTTCTGACGCCAACAACCAATCCACAAATAAGTACAAAATTCGAATAATAATAAAAAATATCACTTGAACGTGTGTATTATATATTTACGGTTAAAACTTAAATGAAAATGCACAAATTTTCAAAGATTAAAAGAGCTTTTACAGAATAGCGTTACTAAAGCTTCTAAAAGCACGTTTAAGTTGAGGCTTAAATAATATAACATTGCTAGTACACTTAAAGCTCAGTGAGTATTTCAAATGCACTTTTGAATTAAAATTGTAGGTACTGAACAAAGGTTTTCTTTTATTGATGCGGTTGCTAGAGAAAGTATTTTGTTAAGCAGAGATTTTTAAACCTAAATAGAAGTTTTAAGCAGAATACAGCTGTTTATTTACAGTTCGTTCAAAAGAAAATTACTTACAAACGACATTTACTTTTAGAAGCATACAAAAAATAAATGACCAGTTTTTTTAGTGTAAAAAAATCAACGAATAAAAATAAATCTAGTGAGTCTAGATTTTGATGAGTAATTAAAAAAATAATACTTTCAACACAACATTTGTCGAGTCCGTGGCTTAGCGGTAGACGTCGTTGTCTTCCTTGACGAATCTCACGGGTTCGTCCGAACAAAAACGATTTATGCTCGAAGGTATGGATGTTTGTGATATCTAAAAGTACCTTCCCTATCTTCTAATCCTAAAATAACGGGGCGCAGTGAGAGCAATTAAGGCTATTATTTGCAAAAAACCCGGCTTGTTCCAGAATGGTTGAAGAATAAAACTTGAATTTCATTTTTTAGAACAATACACACTTAAAAGGAATTTTTAGTTTTACATTACGTCGAAATGATATTTTGTATGTTATCAAGCTAGGTTTGAGACTGGCATATACAAATAAATTTAAGATGTATTTTTAATTACTATATTAAATTCGCGGTTCATGTTTCACTAATTTTGAAACAACCCAGATTTGAAAATAATACCCTCAATAAGTCATGTTAATAGTCCTGCCCTAAGCCAATCTTTCACAACTACTTAGTATCAAGCATTTTTCGTATATAATCTTCTGTTAAGATACTTCGATTATATAGTCATATGCTCAAGGCTCTACATTAGGAGCGGACATGAATTTAAATATAAATATAAACTGTGGAACTGTGAAAAAAGAGACTGACGCATGGCAAAAAGTTAAAAAGCAACGATAAAGTGAATAGTGTGTAAGACGATTTTAGTGCAATGTAATTATTTCAATAAGTTTGGAAAATTAATAAGAATCACCAATATAATTAATTGACTAGTTATGTTTTTTTTATAAGCATCTTTTGCTTGAAGAGCGAAATGATATTACCATAAACCTTGATAAAAATGATTGAGAGATGTTAAAAGGAAACTGATACCTACTCGTTATTGATAATGATATCAAAGTAAAAAAATATATGATGGACTTTTATAAAATGCAAATTTTAATCCTGTAAAAGAAGAAGAAAACCATAACAGTTTCCTCTAATATTTGATAAAGCGTGTTTGTTATCAATTTCCTTTTCCCTCAAAATTTAATAAACAAATGTAACGCAATTAAAAATGCGTAAGCGACGACAATGAGTGGGATGTCATTATCACCATATAAAACTTTATGCAAACTATGATTAAGAGTTCTTCTTTTCGTTACATTCCCTTGTACTGTATTAAACAAGTTGTTATTGTTTTACATTGTTATAAATCAAAACATCTTCAAAACAAAGTATTTTATTTAATAAAGTATTTACCGCCTGTGTCAAAACCTAACAACAATAAATAAGATCAGAAGTTCTTTAACTTTGAGATTAAAACTCAATCTACATACATCTCAAGTCGACGCAGTCATCTGAAGTAATATTATACAAGTCTACTATATATAAAAAAATCTAATAAAAGTAGAACTTAACAGTGCGTTGTTCTTTTTTTTTGCGTAACTTAATAAGTGTGAAAACTTTTTTATACGGTAAAACTTTCATTTTTCGAAATAGGCATATTTTTATAATACGTGCATCACGATATTTAAATCAATTCTTTTTCTCAACAATCACCACTCTAATTTTTAACATTTATGATAAGAATATTTTACCGATTAGACATAAACACTTATTTGAGGTAATTATTTACAAACCCATCGCGTCTTGAAAAGGTTCAAAAATTATTATTTATTTTTTTTGTAAAAAAGTAGACATTTTAAAAGTATTTTTAGTTTTACATTACTTTGTAATAATATTTTGTATGTTATCAAACCTGATTCAAAACTACTTCCTAAAAATCTTTTTATTCACTGAATTACAATCATAGTAAAATTTCAAAATAATAGCTTCAATTTATTATGCCCTTTATAGAGAAAATATGTTGTTTTTTAATAACCCAGTGCAGATATTGCCAACAATTTTAATTGTAATAATTCAAATATTTATTTTTATATATTTACTTCTGGTTTCTTTGTTGATCATTAACACAGATAAATTCGACTTGACAAAGAAGATATCCTTCTTTGCAGATTTTTTCTCATGGAATATTACTGACAATATGATATCAATAATAATATTAGAGGCTTTATTAAATATTATTTTTTTTGATACACGTGTTTGATTTTGTAAATATATATTTAATGAAAGCAATATTGTTGGATAAAACATTTTGTTTAACAACTAGGATATCCTTTAATATATTTATATTATATATTTTTTAATGTACGTCCATTGCCAGTAGGGCTTATACAAAAACCGAATTTGGAAAAAACCGGTTTTCGAATGTCAATATTGTCCGAAAACCGGTTTTATCCGGTTTTTGAAGTTTTACAAAAAATGGATAATTCAATTAAAATAGAGAGAAAACGTCATTTTTTTAAATGTTGTTTATTTATATACATTTTAATACACAACAAAGAATTATTTGGTGTTACTCCTCAGAAAATATGATTTAAGAAAACACAAAGCGTCCACTGATCGTTTTGTAACAAAATTTCCTGATATCGAAAATACCCTTTCTCTGGGTTATGATGTGGGGCTTATGGTCTTTAAGCCATCAAATAAAAGATTAAAACTTTCTTTCCTTTTGTTTATAGACCTTATAGGCACAACCGGTTACGATGTTGAAAAACCGAATGTCATAAATTTTGCCAAAAAATCGGTTTTTGAAAACCGACAACCCCTAATTGCCAGTGTGGAGTCTATAGCTTTCTGATAGAGGTAACTCAACAAAAAAATCTACAAGAACTGCTGTTACACAGTTGATCAAACTCTTTTTTCGAAGAGAGTAAGTAAGTATAGAAAGAATACGACTAGGAGAGAACTTCCGATTAGGTAATCGCTCTCGCTACGCCCTATTACTACAGGTTAGGATAAATTCAAGAGAATTTTTAGATATCACAAATGTCTTTGTCTTCGAATATAAAATGATAAATCGATTGAAAAATGCTGTTCGTACTAGGAACTGAACCCGTGTGATCTGTCTCGTAAGCTAACAACGTTATAATTTAAAACGACCCGACTGTGTTAATAATATATTAGCAATTAATATAATACGGATATATTCTAACAGATTTGACGGATTTTAAAGTTCATTCTTATAACATTGAAACTTGTGTCAAAAAAACCAATTTTTATATTTTAGACGACGTCAAGTTGTATTCTTTTTCTCTTCTGGGGTGAACCTTGGCCGCCTTGATTAGTATCCTTCAATCTTTTCTGCGCTAGTAGTAGTAGCCTTTCTTACATCCATCTAGTAAAAAAAACACGTTAAATAGACGTATTACCAAATTTAAAAATAAAAAATTTTCTCTGTAAAACAAATGAAAATATACATAAATCAATCTTTAGCTATAAATATATAATACATACATTATTTTTGTAATACAACCCAATCAAGGTTAATCACAATGTAGACGAATACATTAATCCTATAAGCTATGCGTAATTCGAAATATAAAAAAAAAACATTTAGATTAGCACTAACGCCGTCGGCCACATAACATTTAGCAATGGCGGTTTGCGTAGGATAACCAGTTTCTAACATAAACAAAAAAAAGCATATTGAAAAAAAAGCCAATAGGAACTGATGAATATCTAAAAAATCTATTTATATGTAGATTTTTTTAGTAAAAATATGCGAATACGCCCACGCCAAAACATATTTTCAGTTTGCGGTGTTTGTAGAGGTGGAATAATGTACGTGAGATCGAAATTATACGCAGTACTATTTTTGGGTATGTGTACGTTTATTGAGTTGCATTTTGTATGCTCAAATTATTCATGTGCTGTTTTAATTGAAAACAGTATAGTGATATTGGACATTGTGACAGAGTTGGTTTACGCTGATACAAAATTATGACTGTTAACGCGATCTTATCTAGCACTTTTTATAATTTCTTGCCAGTTCCCAACGTGGAGAATATGAACTTTTATCGACATATTATACAAAAATATTGTCATTATATATTATATGTCTTAATTATTATTTTCTCATCCGATTTTTATCTTTTTCTCTTCTCAAAAATAAAAAATACGCCATTACTAAAAATTTCATTCGTAACTTAATTTTATTTTCAAAACAACTGTCAACAATCATTATATAATATTAGTGAAATAATAGACAGATAAGACAAAAACTTTGGCGTATAAAATATTTTCGCTTGAGATCTCTGTCAACAACAAATTTGATTACTTCTTTTATCTTTATTTCCTGACCTACTTCTCCGATCATGTAATATGTACGTTAGTTAAGAATAAAGCTTCTTTGTTTCGCTTTATATGGCGAAACCAGAAGCCATTTAAGGTCGCTCAGATGTTTATATAATGAAATGTTAACTAATTTTATTAAAATCTGTTTGCACTAAGCTTCGTTCTCTTGGTTGGAAATTCGTGCATAGTATGAACGGCAATGTGTATCCGTTTGAAGTGCGCTTTGTTCCAATCACATTCCGTACACCCACGATGCATTTTACACCGTTCGGTAGATATAATTTCACGTGTGAAAATTTAGCGCTTTTACTGCACGGAATGCGACTCGACCAATGGTATTCTATTGTGAAAGGTATCGACAATCGGTAATAATTTTAACAGTATTTTTTTATAGTTGAAATACGAGCATCCACGTTTTCTAACATTTAGAAGGAAAAATCATTTTTTGAATCTTTCATTACTAAGATTCGAACCAGTGAACACAAATTTTTCTAAGCGATAATAAACGAAATTTATAAATTTAGAACTTCGACTAAAGGTTTAGCTTGATGGAAATTTAATGTCAAATTTGAATTATTTTTATTCTGCAAACTTCCATAAATTTTGTCAGTTCAAGTGCATTCGTGGACTTGATAAAACCAGAAGATGCCGAAAGACGAAACCCGGTTGTTATCGACAAAATTTATGGAAGTGTACAGAATAAAAATAATTTAAATTTGAAATTTGTAAAAGAATTATTTTGAGGGATTGATTGTCTGCACACTTCATTGCACGTCACCAAGTTTTGGGCAGTTGCTCCAAAGACACTCTTAGTTAAGGAAAATACTGTATATACGCTTAACTTTGCTACTTAACACCACTGAATAACGCAGTGGTGGGTGGGGGGAGGCAAGTAAGTCATTCATTATTTCTCAAATTTACAGAATTCAGCAGCAGTAGTTGAACAGAAAGATCACATAATATAAACGTGACTTTATCGAATATTGGATAGTCAAAGCATGAAATTATCGAGACCTTTCTGCAGCGTGAGCTTAATCACTTCAAAGTTAAAAAAACACACTTGAATAAACTTTGACTTTATTTGCCTACGCAATTGACACCAAAGGTTGAGAACACCGATATTGTTCGTATAACGCCGGCTTTATTAGATATAGACCGCTATAATAATGAAAACTGCCGCCATTTTCATTGCGGTTTGTGTAATGCAATTAATTAAAACGGCGGTTGGAATGCACGTTTGCAATAATCGAGTTCGGTGACTTCATTTTTAGTGAATTGCGTGCAGCCATTGATACTAAGGATTATCGTTTTGCGTTCTTATTTTAAATTCAAGCAATTTCCTCAGTATTTCAAAATGGAGAAATTATAGCTAATGAGGTTGGGTTATCTTTTATTTGCTAATTGATTAAGTCGCTCATTTTCATGAACGATAGATTAATTGTCAGTTGTATATTATTAATACTGGCAACACTATTATTCTATTAATATAAGTTTACTGCACTAATATCACTATGATCCTGAGTCGGAAAAATCTTACGACTCGGACACATTTAAAAAAATATATTTGATGATGAGTAGGTATTCAAACCGCAATAGTCCACAGTTTTGCCACTGCACGCTAGGCAGAATTAAGGTGATCTGATGGTATACATATATATGAGTTAAAATGAATGTCGAAGTCGTCTTTTTTTACACAATCCCTGCTCAATTATTTAAAAAAAAAAACGGAAGTCAATATTATTTTTGAAATCATGTACCTACCAGAGGCGTATATTCAGGGTGTGCAAGGCGTGCGCCGCTCGCCCGTAGAGACTTTATCATAAAGCGATATATTTAAAATGCATTTGCAAGCGGCAGTCAATCGTATATGAAATCGCTCAAGGCGTTCAATACGATTGCCGCACGACTAGTGATCCCATACAGTAGCATACAGTTGACCCGTCTGCGCAGACGTCGCGTCAAAGTCATGTTTTTGTTTGAAATTTCAAGGACCCAGGACGATTTCTTTCATTCTAGCTCACACGTGCTGTATTGGTTGCAAACTCATAGCATTGTTAGGCGCGCACTAACTCCCAATAAGAAGCTATCGAAGTACACAAGGCAAGACTGTGTAGTCTTTTAATTTATGTAGAACAAAAGGATGCTCGTTGAATTAAAATAGAAAGGCACGTTTTACGATAGTGTAATAGAAAAATTCATGTCACAAAAGCGAAGAATTAAACAGAAGAAGAATTGTACAAATAAATAAAAATAAAATTCATGTTAAAAAAATCGTCTTTTTTGAAAAAATATGTCATTTACACTTTACAGCACACCCTACATCAACACCCACCGTACGCTACTGGTACCTACGTGAATGATTAGACTTACAGTGGAATGTATCTCAATATATGTCTGTATACGAGAACTGTTAATTTTTAAAGTATCACGACATTGCTTTTTCGAAAATCACTACTTTTCTTTCACAGTGTATTCTGCAGTGAAACAAAGTTATTCGTACTCAAATTGTTGCCAGGAGTGTTTCGATTACAAATTTCTTGTGCTTCGTTGCATGCACTACAGTGTCTTGACTTTTAAATAAAATAATGAAGTTCAAAAAAGAGCTTTTATGGATTGAGTTCCATTCGTTTTATATTAAAATTGGGGAATTTTATAATTGCCTAAAAGCAACCAAGTCGTCATCATAACTGACTCATCTGACAAAACACACTTATTACTAAAACGTAGTAAAAGAAATAATTTATAGAAAATTTTTCAACTTTAAACAATAAGTATGTATATCTCTTCATTAAGTTCTATGAACTGTCAAGAACCACTTTTTGAAAACTGAGCCATCTACAATAATTAAAAACTAACACCTTATATCGTAATACATACTTTGTAAATATTTAAATAAAAACATGATCGTTTTATTTGATAATTATTATCATTAAATGATCGTTATTTATGGTTTCTATCAACTGATACAAACAGTCGAGTTTTTATTTATAATATAGTATATGGACAAGCTCTTAACTTATAAAAGACAAAAAATACTTTATATTAAGCGATAATAGAGGGTATGTCAGCCATATACAAAAACAATACTTACATTTTTTTAATATTATTTACCAGCTTGGAAGATAAAGCCCCATGGGAAATAAATTTAATACATTGGACCCAACCGTACTATTAAAAATAATATTTTATAATAACTAACTTTTGTTAAGGTTCTTGTCGTATTACAGGAACTCTTAGATAATCTTTTATTATTTAAATTTGAATCATTCAAATTATGTACACTCCCACAGATTTTGTCACTAACGACCCGGGTTTCGCCTTTCGGCATCTTCAGGCGTTCAAGCGCACGGATGAACTTGAACTGACGCTTAGTAAATGGATGTTTCGTGTTTATATATTAAATAAATGTATCACTGAGTCTAAAGCCATCGCTGGCGAAAAAGGGTAAGCTCATGGGAATTCCCAAAGATTTGAGTAGTGAGTGGTTTTTAGAATTATATTTATTTGTTTGTCGGCAAAGGTTTTATGATATTATTTATGATATTATTTATATAGGGTATAGAAGCGGAGACCCAGGAAGGCCTAATATCTCGTTCAAAATCGGAAGACTATGTAACTGTGCCCTATTAATTTCTAAAATTTCCTGGAAAAAGAGCTTATGACTGTCCGTATTTGGGTGTAACATTTTTATCCCCTGTTCCTGATTGAACACGTGTCCTTCCGAAATTAAGTGATTAGCAAAAGTAGACGTGTCCTTTTTCAGTCTAAAGGCTGCCATATGCTCTAATACCCTGATTTTTAAAGTCCTCTCTGTTTTGCCGATATAAAATTTATTACAACAAGAGCATTGTAATCTATAAATTCCAGATTTATTTAGGTAATGTATTTTATCTTTATTGTTAACTAATAATTTGCCTAAAGAGCTTTTACAGTAAAAGGCTGGTCTAACACTATCAGCTAGTTGTTTTTTAATTTTAAGACTAGTATTTCCTAAATAAATGATTCTACGCCAATACCTAGTATGATCTATGTCCTTTGACAATGTACCTTGAAATAACATTTTTTCTGCAAGTTTAGTTTGTTTTTTTGATAAAAGATTGTCTATAAGAGACATATCGTATCCATTGTTGATGGCGATTTGTTTGATGATTTTTAATTCGATATTAAAGTTCTTTTCATTCAAAGGAACACTCACAAGTCTATGAATTTCTGAATGAAAAGCGGCTAGTTTATAAGAAAATGGGTGCATTGAATCCTTATGTATCACTGTATCCGAAAACGTAGGCTTCCGAAATATTTTAAATTCGTGAGAACCGTTTTCAATATTAATATTTAGGTCAAGAAAGTTAATATTCTTGCCTCCGACTTCTAACGTGAATTTAATATTTTTATCTAATGAATTTATAAAGTTATGAAAGTTAGTTATTTGTCTATCCGTTCCATTAAACAAGCAAATAATATCGTCTACATATCGGAACCAATAGACTATAGGTTTGGCTTCTGTTTTGTTTCTAAAAATTTTATCTTCTAAATAGTTCATATAAAATTCAGCTAACAACGGCGACAGACAGTTCCCCATCGCAAGGCCTTCTGTTTGTTTATAAATTTTATTGTTAAATTGGAAATAATTCTGGCCAACGCAAACATCTAATATATTTAGTAACTCTTTTGTTACTATTGGGTTGACTCTACGTGCATTTAAGGTATCTTCGATAATCCTTTTGCATTTGTTGACTGGTACATTAGTAAATAAACTGACCACGTCAAAGGAAATTAATTTTGAGTTGCAAGGAATGATTTGATTTTTAAGTTTTTCAACTAATTCTAATGAATTTTTTACACTATATGTCGGCTTGAATCCACTATGTTTACGAATGAGGGTGTTAGCTTTTTTCGATAATGTATAGGCTGGGGCATTAATATATGACACTACAGGGCGAATTGGGATTGAAGGTTTGTGAAGTTTCGGTAATCCGTAAAATTTGGGAGCTAGCGGATTCCGTGTAGACAAATAATATATATCTTTAGGGCTGATGGTAATATTACAACTATTAATGACATCTTTGACATCTTTGTTAAATTTTACTGTAGGGTCTTTTTTAAGTTGGACTATATTGTTACTATCGAGAAAATTATTAATTTTATCAACGTAATGATCACGCGTTAACAGAACTGTGGTACTTCCTTTATCCGCTTTTGTGACAATGATATCATTTTCTTTAATTTTAGCTTTAATATTCTTAAGAGTGACTAACTCATCATTGAATTTATTTCTATCTTTAACACTCGATAAATAATCCCTTTTAATAATTCGAGAGCATATATGCTTACTAGTTAGATTTTTATGTAATGCAATTTCTAAGTCTATCGCGAGGTTTTCAAAGTCAGATTTTCTATTCTGCAAGGGTGGGCAGTATTTAAGACCTTTTGATAAAAGGTTTTGCTCGTCTTTTTTTAAAGTTACGTTAGTAAGGTTAACCACTCTATCAAAAAATGTGATTGGTGTTTCCTTGTTTATTATCAACTGTGATTTTTTAAGTAATTTATTATTATTCTCTTCAATTAGTTTCTTTAATTTATAAGCCTGTTTTTCATATTTAAGTTGTATAATTTCTGACACTTTATATCTAACATCTCGGTCCAATGTATCAAATTGTATGGGATGGAGTTTCTGTGCGAGCAAACAATGAATTACTTTAAGGTATTGGCTTATATTATCACGAGCTGCATAACACTGACCTGTCTCTGCTTGTAACCACGCTGCTTTAGCTTTTTGCAAAGCTTTAACTGCAGGCTTCGAAACGTTGATAATTTTCACATTTCTCGATATGAATTTCGGGATCACTTTATTCTTAATACAACTGTTATTAAACCACAAATTTTGACTAACAACACGAAACTTTAACACTAATTTACTATAGAGTTCAGCCAATCTTGCTGTACTAGCAATATTGATATAATTTAAGATTTCGACTGAAGGTGCTTGGTGGAATTTCAATATTAAATTTGAATCATTCAAATTATGTACACTCCCACAGATTTTGTCACTAACGAATAAACAAGGAAACACCAATCACATTTTTTGATAGAGTGGTTAACCTTACTAACGTAACTTTAAAAAAAGACGAGCAAAACCTTTTATCAAAAGGTCTTAAATACTGCCCACCCTTGCAGAATAGAAAATCTGACTTTGAAAACCTCGCGATAGACTTAGAAATTGCATTACATAAAAATCTAACTAGTAAGCATATATGCTCTCGAATTATTAAAAGGGATTATTTATCGAGTGTTAAAGATAGAAATAAATTCAATGATGAGTTAGTCACTCTTAAGAATATTAAAGCTAAAATTAAAGAAAATGATATCATTGTCACAAAAGCGGATAAAGGAAGTACCACAGTTCTGTTAACGCGTGATCATTACGTTGATAAAATTAATAATTTTCTCGATAGTAACAATATAGTCCAACTTAAAAAAGACCCTACAGTAAAATTTAACAAAGATGTCAAAGATGTCATTAATAGTTGTAATATTACCATCAGCCCTAAAGATATATATTATTTGTCTACACGGAATCCGCTAGCTCCCAAATTTTACGGATTACCGAAACTTCACAAACCTTCAATCCCAATTCGCCCTGTAGTGTCATATATTAATGCCCCAGCCTATACATTATCGAAAAAAGCTAACACCCTCATTCGTAAACATAGTGGATTCAAGCCGACATATAGTGTAAAAAATTCATTAGAATTAGTTGAAAAACTTAAAAATCAAATCATTCCTTGCAACTCAAAATTAATTTCCTTTGACGTGGTCAGTTTATTTACTAATGTACCAGTCAACAAATGCAAAAGGATTATCGAAGATACCTTAAATGCACGTAGAGTCAACCCAATAGTAACAAAAGAGTTACTAAATATATTAGATGTTTGCGTTGGCCAGAATTATTTCCAATTTAACAATAAAATTTATAAACAAACAGAAGGCCTTGCGATGGGGAACTGTCTGTCGCCGTTGTTAGCTGAATTTTATATGAACTATTTAGAAGATAAAATTTTTAGAAACAAAACAGAAGCCAAACCTATAGTCTATTGGTTCCGATATGTAGACGATATTATTTGCTTGTTTAATGGAACGGATAGACAAATAACTAACTTTCATAACTTTATAAATTCATTAGATAAAAATATTAAATTCACGTTAGAAGTCGGAGGCAAGAATATTAACTTTCTTGACCTAAATATTAATATTGAAAACGGTTCTCACGAATTTAAAATATTTCGGAAGCCTACGTTTTCGGATACAGTGATACATAAGGATTCAATGCACCCATTTTCTTATAAACTAGCCGCTTTTCATTCAGAAATTCATAGACTTGTGAGTGTTCCTTTGAATGAAAAGAACTTTAATATCGAATTAAAAATCATCAAACAAATCGCCATCAACAATGGATACGATATGTCTCTTATAGACAATCTTTTATCAAAAAAACAAACTAAACTTGCAGAAAAAATGTTATTTCAAGGTACATTGTCAAAGGACATAGATCATACTAGGTATTGGCGTAGAATCATTTATTTAGGAAATACTAGTCTTAAAATTAAAAAACAACTAGCTGATAGTGTTAGACCAGCCTTTTACTGTAAAAGCTCTTTAGGCAAATTATTAGTTAACAATAAAGATAAAATACATTACCTAAATAAATCTGGAATTTATAGATTACAATGCTCTTGTTGTAATAAATTTTATATCGGCAAAACAGAGAGGACTTTAAAAATCAGGGTATTAGAGCATATGGCAGCCTTTAGACTGAAAAAGGACACGTCTACTTTTGCTAATCACTTAATTTCGGAAGGACACGTGTTCAATCAGGAACAGGGGATAAAAATGTTACACCCAAATACGGACAGTCATAAGCTCTTTTTCCAGGAAATTTTAGAAATTAATAGGGCACAGTTACATAGTCTTCCGATTTTGAACGAGATATTAGGCCTTCCTGGGTCTCCGCTTCTATACCCTATATAAATAATATCATAAATAATATCATAAAACCTTTGCCGACAAACAAATAAATATAATTCTAAAAACCACTCACTACTCAAATCTTTGGGAATTCCCATGAGCTTACCCTTTTTCGCCAGCGATGGCTTTAGACTCAGTGATACATTTATTTAATATATAAACACGAAACATCCATTTACTAAGCGTCAGTTCAAGTTCATCCGTGCGCTTGAACGCCTGAAGATGCCGAAAGGCGAAACCCGGGTCGTTAGTGACAAAATCTGTGGGAGTGTACATAATTTGAATGATTCAAATTTAATATTGAAATTCCACCAAGCACCTTCAGTCGAAATCTTAAATTTTATTATTTACTTGATGGAATATTTTTACTATGTTTTAACTGTAAATATTTTTTATTCGATCATGCATGCACAACCTTTTTCCGCTAGCGGGACGCATGAAAACAATTTTTATGCCGCAAAGGAAAAATGAAATTTAAAATAGGTCAATCCTCTTTTTATACGAGGGATACGTTTCACGTAAAACAGGCGTGCAAAAACTGTGTAAAAAATATAAAGTAAATATACATGAAAGATCGTGTTATTTTAAAACAATGCAAAACGGGGAATAGGTGAAATTATTCAGAATAAATATATAATACGTAAATAAAAAATACTGAGCTAACTAGTAAAATGCCAAAACTTTTTTTTTGATTTTTAAGTATTATTTGGTGTTTTGGTGGATTGCATATTTTTATTTTACGGAGATAATACTATTGCAATGTATCTTAACTGAGGTTTTTTTTAATCTATGTCCGCTACCGATGTGGAGCAGACGGTCGAAAAAATGCTGTTCGTACTGGGACTCGAACTCTTGAAGTCCGGCACGGAAGCACACCACGCTAACCCCTGCACCATAGGACCCGACTTAACTTAGGTTACTTCGACGTGTAGAATATTAAAACGAATCCAACTTTTTTTTAAATACCACTTGGCTCACTTCACTTCTAATGGGTCCGTTTAATCTACGGTGTATACTATAAGAAACATCATTTACTGTTGTCAACCCCAAACACGGATGTATATTTCGTTATGAAATCGTTTACGCTAGATAGCTTTGGCACCTGTATTTGTACAGTTTATGTTTTTAGTGCAGTTTCACAATATGCTAAAATACCAAGAAACTTGTGTATTCGTTTTGCATCGGAAAAACCAACGCTTACGTATTTTATTGCCACGATATACGTTTTTACGTATTTGCCAAATCCATAACCCTAAATCCAGTTGTGAAAACGTGCCATAAAACGTATTTCATGGCAATGTTTCTCAACCATGCTCAGAGAATCTTTGGATTCTGAAAGACAAAAATAAACGATGAAATCTTTAAACTTATTTATACACGTCTTATTAAAATTTATAATATTAAATCAAATAAATTATTTTAACAGAAATTTTTCTACGATAATTGTTTGTTACTTAGTCACTTAATCTCTTTTTTTTTTAAAAGAGTAGTTGGGATAGAAGGATGAGGCTGGGACAGCACTAGTTGTTTAGAAATCGTTCTCGCTACGCCCAATTATTGAAAGATCAAAAAGGGTTGGAGGGATTTTTTTAGACATCACAAACACCCATGCCTTCGAACAGAAATCGATCGAATAAATGCTCTTTGTACTGGGACCTGAACCCATGAGATTCAGCACGGAAGCCCACAACGCTAACTGTTGCACCATAAGATTCGCATTAAATACTGTTCAAAAAATATTTTAATAATGACCATTTTAATACATCAAACAAATATTTAATGTTAAATAAATATCGAACGTGGAAAGGAAAATGGACGTAGCCCACAGTTTTTTCAAATGTATAAAATTTGATACACGTTCTATCAAAAGAATGCAAGCAGCAAATGCCGAATTAGTATTTAAATTTAGCTTTTAAGTTTAAAAAGATGACTTTATAAAAAAATTAAACCAAGAAAAAAATGTTTTTTCCTAGACAATTTCTTGAATTAATATTAGGTTATGTCAATTAAACACCAGTTTAGAAGTCTCCGTGCACTTCAAGGTTGTGTATAATTCATAATTTGCATATGGCTCAAAATCATTAAAAACGTTTTTTACGTTTCCTGTAAAATTTTATATGTGTGGGTTACGTCCATTTTCGATGTGTAATTTTTAGCTTATGTGTCTTAAAAAATCATTTTAGATAACTTTTTAATATAAGTGTGTACAATTGAAAACCTTGAGGAGCACTTTTCACAAGCGTTTATTTTTACGACTGATCTGAAAGCGATTCTCGTGCACTGATATGAAACTGCAAAAGAACTGTACAATACGTTTTTATTGCGAATCTACTGGAAACTATTACTGTAATATTATTAGTATGGCACTTCACAATGGTCCGTGTTAAATGACTCGTTTAAAACAAACAGTGTGAAGATATAATGTATCAAATAAATATATTGCAGTATCATTTATAAACTTTAATGTCATGAAGTGTCGTTTTACCACAGTTATCTGGAAACCATTACAGTGCTGTGAAAATCGTATGATGTACTCAATTCCTCTAAAGAAAAATCCACACGATCTTAGAATCTTCTCTTTGTGATTTTATTTATTTAATTAACATTGCACAAGGTTGACAAATTATAAATTTAAAACTTTTACAACGAAGAAAAAAAATAATCAACTGAGTAAGCTCCGACGAACTCTACTTTGATACATAAAAAATAGTATTCGTCGGAACTCACCCACGTCTACGTGGAATATGTTGACATTCAAAGCAATATTGTTAAGCACCGTTGAAGCTCTCCCCAGTAGCATCTCCATTAGCAGGCTGGGTCTACACACCTTGGGATAACAAAAAATTCATGTCCACGATTTCTCAAAAAATAATCAGGAACATTTAGATTCACATTTTCAAGAATGGTGGAATTCTCATTATGGCCTCGTATAAGTCGAAAGAAATATATTGATACATTTCTTATTTGATCATTTAGAATTTAGATACCCTTAGTTTGGACAAATAACTTGAATTCGGAAGTAATAATTTCGTTCAATATTTTTGTGTCAATTGATTATTATGTTGTTTTTTCAGCAGTAGGTATTTATTTCAATGAATGGTGGTGATATATCTTGAGAGTAAGAAATGGTAGTCCCAAAAGAGCCGCGTGGTGTCCACACACTCTAGATCAGGGGTTCCCAATTTATTCGCTCCATTCTCCCCATTTTCACTATTATTAAGAATATAATTATACTTACCCAGTGTAGCGTAATTCTATATTTATTCTCGAAATAATATGTAATAATTTATTTTGGTACTAATAACGACAATCAAATTATAAAAAATATTCGGGTAAGTGTCCAATATTAGACTTAGTACTTACAGCGTCTGACATTTTACGCGTTCATAAATGTGGCATAACTTAATAGTTTAGTGGCAAGAAAACAACGATGGAACAATCGTTAGAAAAGTGTGATTTAAAGAAAAATAATCAATGAACATTACAAAAAAACAATAATCTATTAATTCAATGATAAACCCAATGTAATTCTAAAATTTTCCTCGTGGAGTAATTCATAACCGATTGGGAACCGCTGTTCTAGATTAAGGGGAATAGTGTCAACTATTTTTATCACATATCATGTAGATTTAAACTATCATAATTTACTTTTATTCATTGTTTATGTTTGGCATTACATAGCTTATGCCAATTCGTCAAATATGTTTTGAGTATAAATATAATACGAGAAAAACTACATGAGAATTTTTTGTATGTCACTCGAGATTAAATAAAAAGAATTGACAACACAAACACCTACGTCATGGTCTCAAATTTAAGTTTAAAAAAATCTTAATTTGGTATTGAGAGAAAAGGAAAGAAGTGGAAATAATAAAAAAATTAAGCAAACATCAAAATACATGAAAAGAAAGATAAATAGAGCAAGATTCCTCGCTCTGTTTGATGAAATACACCAATCAATTTCTTAATGATCTTAACGTGAATCGATCTCAGTCCCGCCCGATTGGTAGAACAATCTCTAATCAACTACACCACAGAGGTTAATCTTATAGATATATATATATATATATATGCACTCATAAATGTTACTAAGCCCTTTTTTACGAGTAGCTTAAATTCCCTGAAACAACCTTTAAAATAACATAAAAAGGACATGGTAAACACAATTAAATAAGAGACAGATTTTTAGCGACTTAATTACAATTTCTAATATTATTTTTTTTTACTTAAATAAAGATTAAATTTAAATCACAAAACACCATTCTTAATCTTTCTGATTGGAACAAACAATGTCTATTATTTTTTAACAATTTTTTGTAGCCATTTTAAAGACGAAAATATATAATAAATGGTTTTTTTGTTTTCTAGAAGTTACAAAAAAAAACAAATTTATAAGCAATCTAAACTCAATGTTGATTTTAATGTTTATGAATAAAAACATAAACACATTTTTTATCGGATAGCTCACGCAAAACCCTAATTTGTATTTAAAAAATTCTAATAAGAATTAAAGTAGGTTAAAGAGACAACACAAGTAGAAAGGTTTTTGTTTCAAAATGAAACAATGTGACAATGAAACCAAACATTTATTTAAATAATTAATTAATCTTTATTTGAATTGGTCTTTTATTTTGGACTATTTTTCCAAAAATACACTCGAATATTTCCGCGCAAACGATAACGACAAATATTACATAACCATAACACGTTCGTGCAGATAATTTCGTTTGAACGCAAACCTTAATATGAAGTCATTAATAAGAGGTCCATTCGCAGATGAGATTAAACATTTGACAGAGGTCAGAAATGTGAATGTAATTAATAAAATTATTTTCCACCCTAAATTGGTTAATTTGAAACGACAGGCCGGACACTGCTCGAAGAGGGCTAGGAAGAAATTTTGATTTTGTAACCCTTTTCATATATTTCGCCGTGTTTAATTAAGATTAATATTGTAATTGCTGAATAAATCACCCTCCATACATGTCTCAGATAAGCGATTTTAATTGATCATCTAAAAAGTGTAAATTTCATATTCGTTTACATGACTATTTATCGAGAAAAAATCGTAGATAGTGTTATTCAACTTAGTCTTGATAAGTTAATGAGAGAAGCACCAGATAATCAATTTCAGCTCCATGATGCAATGGTCAACGTTGTTGACTTCAAATCAAACAATGGATCCCACAGCTTTATGTGCCAGTACGAATTGCATATTTAGTATAATTGTATTGATTTCTGTTCGAAGACATGGATATTTGTGATGTTCAAATATTCCTACCATGATTACATTTTTATCCATGTTCGCTTCCAATGTGTGTAAACTGTTTGTTATTTTGTCGCTCAACCTCTGTTTTTCAAATAGATTGGTTGAGATAGAAAGATAAGGCCAGATCAGGACTAGTAGTTAACTAATCACTCTCGTTATGTCCTTTTATTTAAGGATCGAAAGGGTGACAGAAATCTATAAACTATTTTTTTTAAATCCGCATGAGATTTAAAAAAGCTCCCATTTTTTTCATTTCAGGAAATTTGTAAATTCCCAGGATTTGAATGTTGGCAAAATTGAAATCCCGAATTCTCCGGGATCAGATAAATTGTGTATCCCGAAATCCATGGGTTACAAAAAGTGTCCGGGATTGAATACTCTACTTATAACATCAAGTTATTGTAAAACAACAACTTCTTAAATGCTGCATTTGATGTTAATATGTTTCATATGTGCTAAAAAATTCCTACCTTAATGGATTGAAGAATAATGACAAAATTATTTATTTAATATTTTTCACAGATCATTTTGATACGTTTTAATAAAGTTTATTAAATTTTTTAGATGCCAAAAAGATTATCAGATATTTTATTCTCAAAACTGACTTGGTCTACCATGTTTGATCTAAAAAGTTTTTGGTCTTACTACATAACATAATGTGTTTAGTATCGTAACTTATACGTAGTAGAACTCTCTATATTTTCAAAGCTGCATATTGTATTGTTAAAAACGGACAAGGTCGAAAAGAAGGTCACACGATATGTACCTGTACATCTATGAAAGCTCAACAATAAGGTTTTCCCCTAATTTTGCTACACCTACTAGCCAAAGATTACCACTCCAGTACATTACCTTCTCGGGGCTTTTCGGCATATATACACAAAATTAGTTTCAAGCCAACGAAACTTTTTGGGTTTCTCTAATTCTAAGACGCCATTTCGAAAAAGGGTCACCTTTTATTAAATTACTTCCTGATCAAGTTCTCACCCTTTCAGCGTGATCGAAAAACTAAACAGAAAAAAGCTTTTTTCTCCGCTATTAATTAGCTACGCATTCGTTCGGGGAAATTTCTGTTTCTCATACAGCTGTATTATGTGTCAAAGAAAATCAAGGTGGAAATTTCCAAACGATGTAATGACAAAATAATTACGTACGAACAATGCTAACGATTCCATTCTTCGTTTTAATTTGATTGTTGTGTTTCAAAAATTTTATTAAAAGATTGTATGATGTATATTTTGAATGTTTTATTTATAAAAAATGAATTTTATTATGCGACTTCCAGAAATAAAATCTTTTTGTCGTCGATGAATTCATAATGAACCTGACGAAGTGGCAACTTTTTTTGTTTCGATTCTTGAATACTCAGTTAGGTCATTTACCTAAAAATATGATTTTTGATTACTTGCCAGAGTAAATCTTAAAAATACAGCTTTCTGAAACTGTAGAACTAAATACGTTGCTATTTTTACACCTATTATAATGGAGTTCTACCAAGTAAATTCCAAGTCATTCAAACATTTTAGTCTGAAACCTAACTAAAATGATTCAATTAAACCAGTGCTCTGAATGGTTTTTTGTTTTTTTTTTAAACAAAGGAAATTTACATACTCATGATAAAAAGTGAAATTCTATATTTTATCTGCTTTTTCAACTGCATCAAACTTTACATACATATATAAAATAAACGAGCGATTTTAAGAGTCAATACCTTTGTAAAGGTAGTAAGGTTGTCAAAAAATATTAAAATTTTATTCTAAATAAAAAAAATTACATGTACGAATGAATATCTTAATTAGAATGTTTTTTTTAATTATTTTTTACGTAAAATATAATATTACTAAACAGTAAAAATTATCTATTTTCTAAATTGTGTTGGCGACTTTTTTGGTGCGACGGAAATAATAGGAAGGAAAATTGCTCTTTTTGCTTTGTTTCATTAAATTAAATAAAAATCGTAAGGAGGAATAAACACTCTTCAAACAAAAATCAATATGACAAAGAATCTTTGCTATATTTAAATTCTTGTCATGCCAACTGACTTTTATAAACATGCATTTCAATTGAGTCATTGCATCAAATGAGAATTCGTAGGTAAATAATTTTTGTAATTGTTTTATATGAAAAAATTCTAAGCTTACAATAATTATATAAGTTTACATAAAAATATTTTGCTGTATTGTTAAGTCACTGGATGGTTATTAAAATGTTCATGTTAGTATATTCGCGGTCGTTTTTTTACCAATTTACAAAAGAAAAACCTTCTTAACTTCAAGCATGACTATGGATTATTTAACTCAGGTGCGAAAGTGCATATGTCACGCATGATTGATGATTAAAATAAAAGGTTTTGGTATTCAAATCCAGGTGAAGGTTCTAAGATTGTAAAATGTTTCATAAATATGTATATTTTCCTACGAGCTTAATTTATACACTCAACTTGTTGTATTTTCAATAACCCATACACATAGACTTTTTAAAAAATAAAAAAATTCTCTCTTCTTTATTTTTAGAGAAATTTAGTTTTATTTTTCATTAAAGTTACACCTAGTCAAACTTTATCTAAGGTCAATAACTTCGGCGGAAAGACATTTTATTAAAAAAATCACCATTTTTTGCTAATTCCACCTTATTTATTCAACATTTTTAGAATCATTTATTCTGCTATTACACATTGTAAAAATTTAATTTTTGCTCATTTTCATAAAGAATATTTATAATTTACTTTGAACTCTTTATAAGTATCTTTGTTACCCAACATGATTGACTACGTATTAAATTTAGTATTTAACTTAGTACTTAAATTTAGTATTTAACTGTAACAGTTCCTTAACCTTTTAGTAGCCGTAGATAATTAATAGTAATTACCTAGCAGGCCGGCTATAATTTGCAACTATTAATTTAATTAGTTATTGACAAGATAACTCGTCTTTGGCCTGTTGAGCACGAAAAATTTTACGAGATATCGTGTCTGTGGCAACCATCAAGTTAAGATTCTAATTATGTAAAAAATGGTGTCGTCATTTATTATTTGTATCATAATTCATTAATTCTTTTGTCAATAATTTGTTACAATTGTTATAAGTCTGAATTAATTTTGTATAATTAACCCTATTATCGATTTATATTTTCGCCAGTTGAAAACGTTTGTAGTTAACGAAACCGGACCTGACCATAAATAAATAATGAGGAATTATTTTCAATAGTTAACGATAATTGTTAAACGTATTTTTTGTAACCTATGTCCGTTCTGGACCGTGGACCATATGGCTTCCTAATTGAGATATTTCAACAGATTTTTTCTTTTGCTTAAACAGCAAATGGTGAACCATTAACTGTTTACTACTAGAGGAAACTATTGATTTGAAACATAAAAAATGCTGAAAATAAAAAAAACAGACAAAATAATAACGTTTATACGCTAAAAAACAATATGTGATCCTCTTCAATATTCCGGCAATTAAAATATATTCCTGAATACAACCAATGTTTCTCTAAAATATAGGTTGTAAAGGGAATAATCCTTAAGGTCATTTACAAGAACGGTTAACCTTTCTATTGACAAGGTCCCATTGCAATTGTGTAAGATACGAACCCTAAACCCTAAGCCCTTGGAATACGTGTGGACTGACGTGTCTTTTATAAATGTCTAATGGTTTTGCCAACACTCGAAAAACCCACAAACTTTCATTAATGTCTGGTTTATTTAATATTGTAGGCATTATCATTCATTTCGCCTTGTAAGTGAAATAACAGCAAGACGATGAAAAGAATATTTTATTCAGTAAACGTATTATGTAATCAACATGTGAACCTTGGTATTTTTTTCTACGATGAAAGTTGTATCTTTAAGAGATTCGTTATAACGCCACAGTGTCGTAGAAAGGGGTCCTGCCGTACCCAATATTTCCTCTCATTTTGTGTTTAAACCACTTATGATCTATGAATATTTATTACATGTGACTTAATTTATTTTTGTATTGATATAATATTTTGAAAAATGTTGTAAAAATATATATCGGTTGTTCAGTTTAATAGTCAAACAGCTCTTGGGAATGCAACATTCAAATTGCCACCATTTTTTTTTGTCACCATAAATCAAGAATAATTTATGTGTACACAAGATTTATACATTTCATCAACAGTTATTTCATACGGTGTTTCAAGTAAGTTACTAAGACAGGCATGCCCAAATCTTGACCCGCGAGCCACATGTGACTCTCTACGCCCAGCAATTGAAAGGTTGGAAGGGTGAGGGTGAATTTTAAGACATCACAAATACCCATGCCTTCGAGCAAAAATCGAAAAACTCCTTTCGTAATGGGACTCGAATCCGAGATATCCGACACGGAAGCCAACAACGCTAACTGCTGCGCCATAGAACCAACAGATAATAATTACTCTTTAAAATTATCTTCAATCAGGAATGATTATCAATTATTGTTCTTTTACAACCGGTTGCAAAAAATAAAATAAGAATGATTTAATGAAAGAAATTGTTTGATACAAATAAAAACCTCTAAAAGTCAGATGAATCATGTAATGGAATTGTTCATTTGAAAGATTTCATCCCTCAATCATGAAACTGTTAATTATTATTCTGGCACTTTTATACAGTGTAAAAGGTAAGACGTTTTTTGTCGTTTAGTCGGTAAAATCTTTGTCTTAGCGATCAGGTTGGTCTCAGTCTCGGGTCTAAGCAAGGTTTTTATTAGACTTAAATTTAAATTTGAAATCTTGGACGTGGATGTTTGTAATACTGTTTCTCCTCGAGCTAACTTCAAATTATCTAAACTATCATAAAGCTCTTTATCTAGTATGATTTTTCAATTTCAAAGTATTTTTTAATCATTTTTTAAGCTGTAATTTTAAATTGAAATTTTATTTGAAAAAATATATTGAGAGTAAAAAACGATGAATGTTGCTAGTTTATATATTATAATGTAAAATACAATTGATTTTTCAACACATTTTAAGCAGAATTGCAGAATCAGAAAAACAAGTTTCGATCATTTGAATATTACGAAAAATTATGTTTTATCACTCAAATATAATTTGTGTAATTAATTCATGTATTTTACGACTTAAATGGTATTTTTTATTTATTTTTCATTAAAATAAAATAGTAAACAAAATTAATTGGAAATCGGTAACATTTCTTTTAACGATGCCTTTGGGTGAATGATATTATCATTGCAGGAAATCATTCAGGAATCACATGGTTAAAAGGCTCACTGTCTTATCGCCTCCAGCTTTTGAGAACACAAAGAAAAGCTCCACGGAAGCTTTCCTTTCAAAACAACTATCACAAACAAGTCATTTAGTCCACGTCTACAAAGACAGGTTTCGTTTGATATGAATAAATATGAAGATATATATGTCATTGTATTTGAAATATATTCTCGTTTTGATTTATAAAATATCAGCTCAAAATAGCGACTTAGCGACTGATTCACAAACAGTTCTCGTAAAACATGGTAAATAAAACAATCCTTAAAGGGTACATATAATCAACAACACTAATAAAACAAGTTTTTAAAAAACAATAAAAAAGTTATTTTATATATATATAAGCACCTCTTCTCCCAATGTGGAATATATGGCATCTTGATGACTTTTACACGGAAATTTTTACGAGAACTAAGTCGTTAAACCTCTATTTTCTTTGAGAGATTAGGGCTAAGACAGGACTAGTAGTTAGCTGATCGCTCTCGCTACGCCCTGTTTTTTTAGGATTGGAAAGCTGAGAATTCTTTCTATAAAAAAATCAGCAAATCTGTTTTTAAAAAGCTGTGCGTATTGGGAATCAAACCCGTGAGATCCCTCAAGAAAGGCAACGACTTTAATCACGGTAGTACATTATTTAAGCATATGATCTGCAAATCAGGATTGACCTATGTCTAGTTAGTCTTATAATTATTTTAAAAATAAATACTATGCTACTTTTAACTTTTACGGTAACGAATCATGGCACTTGACAAAGACTCAATTACTGAGCTTCAAAAACAGATGTTTTCGTCGGATAATTTTCAGAGCAAAGATAACTTTTATTAAATATTGTTTATTTATTTAACAGAAGAAAATCTATTTTTAAAAGATCTGTTATGCGAAGAGACTGAAAATCCGTTCCGTGTTTAGATCTCGGTATTTAAAAAGTTCATAAAAACGATCCAGGAGTCTAGATTTAAGGAGTCTGCATATTTTACACGCTTTCTTTTGGCAGATTTTTTTGATCAGATATAAGACTTAAGTCATAAATTTTCCTTTTCAGTCACGGCATCCCATTATTTTTCTCAGTAAAGACCTCTTAATATGTTTTTAAATTATAATGCGCCTAACGGTAAGATGCCACTCAAGGATTAAAAAAACTCGCGAAAACATTTTTTATTTATCCACAAAATAACCGAATAATAATTTAGGAATATAAATCAATTTTTAATTTGAAATTTCCCTCTATTCTATGGTAACATTTTTGTAATATTTGATTTTATAAATAACATCAAAAATATTTAACCAATTTTTCTCAGAATATTTAATTTCAAACAACTTCCACTGAAATACAATTTTCCTGTCATGAATGATTGAATATTTTACCCAACAAAATATTTTAACAATTTGTTTCGCACTAAACATTTATTTGTAAATTAATAATTATCAAATATATAAAACCTACAGTAGTAAAACAGTTCCGAATTTTATTTTTATTTTCTTTATTTAAAATGCAATAAACAATTTTAAACCAAAATTCAACTACCACGACGAACAGTTATGTATTTTTTTAGCATAGCAAAATATAAGCTATGAGATTATCGATTTAAAATAAGTAACTAAGAACTCATATGAATTAATCAATTTTAAGTAAAAAATTTCGCCTCCTTATTAAATAATAGCATTTTAAGCCAGAACTTTTGAAAGTCAATTTTTCAAACTCTTGTTTCAAATAAAGTATGTAATACAGAGTTTCTAGTCAGCAACAGGAAGAAAAAATATTATTCCAATGTAATTTAATCAAATAAATGGATTATATATCTCTTGTAAGCCAGTATATGTGGCTAAGTTAATGTATATTTAAACATAGGTCTAATGAGGAAACCAAAAAAGATGTCAACCGTATGTGTATAAAATAATATTTATACGGCTAAAATACTTTGATATTTTTTCACCTAATTACAATGGAGGTCTACCAAAAAAATGACAATAAAATATTTGTACATTTGATCTTTGAGTGTAATAATATGACGTATCATCCAAGTACATTCAATATTTGAGTTTCGAAAAAAAATCTTTCATAGAAAAGAGTTTTTCCAAAAAGAGCTTAATAAGCTTTCAAGAAATTTAAATAAAATAGTTACTGGAATTTCCCTTCAACTCTATCCAATGAAAGTATGAAAGTCGCTAGTTTTTGGATGGCCAAACATCTGAACTAGACCGTAAATTTCATAGATGGAAAAGAAAAAAATAGCAGACGTTGGCAACTCTTGCAAAAATCCAGCAAACTTGCATAGTACAAATACGTGACAAAATTTTGGAAGACGATTATTATTGGGCATGGATTTGATAAATTAAGCAATTGTCAAAAAAACAATACTGCAAGAGTGATAAATTTAAAAACAGTATAATCAATACTAGTGTTTAGTCTTTTTTTAAAGTGTAGCTCATGGCTTCTTCGGCAGAATTTTTTTCTAAGTTTCTCAATCTCTTTTTTTCGTAAATAGTAGTAAAGATAGAGCTAGAACATGATTTGTAGTTAACTAATCGCTCTAGTTTCGCTCCATAATTGTAGAATTGGAAGAATTTTAAGACATCACAAACTTCTTCTCTTCTTTGATCATATTTGCTCCTTATGTGGAGCATTTCTCTGTCTCCCGTCATGGAAAAAAGCTTTTCGACGATTGTCTTATTCTTTCATCGATGAAGCAATATTGATATGTATTCAAAAGTCTAAAATTATTTTATGTTCTATTTGCTTAGCTGATATGAAGAGAAAAATAAAGACACTGTTAAATTTCAACGAAGGCCACGTGATATTTTTTTGTATAGTACTAAATTGAATTTTTGAAGATGAGATTTTACTTATTAAATGAAAATAAGTAGCCGTCATATTTTACAGGAAGTATTAAGCCACATGGCCGTAGTAAATTATTTAAAATCCTTAATCAATAAAATAACACTTTTATTCAAAAACATTCTTCAATTTATAATTCAATACACATCCAAAACAGTTTAATGAATACGTAGACAGATTAAACTTCAAAAAAACGATTTGAAAGTCTATAAAGTTTCTCATGTTTTTACTATACATAGCTGAATAATCATATGTATATTTTTGATTTAAATTTTTCGTTGATCTACTCGAACATTGTTTAATTATTAATTAAAATCATTATAACTTATAATGGTGATAGTTATCAACACCTGTTCAAGCACGCAAAGCCTTCGGCAGTAAATCTTCAGCAAGAAAGATTTTTTAATTAATTTTCATTTGCCCATTGAGTAGAGCCTTAATATCACTCTGAAAGCTCGCGTATTAAAAGTCTGCATACTATTTTATTGTTTTATTGTTCGATGTAAAAATCTCGTACGGACCTTTTTGTGAAAAACTTTTCCTAAGACTGTAATTATCTAATGGTTTTTTTTATAACATAAACTTTTTCCTGCGTATTTTATTATGCCTATGCGTAGTAGCCTTGAGAGCTATTTTATCGCAATTTTTTGCCGTAAGTTTGCGAATCGCTCTCGAAATGAAGTTGCAATATTTTATCTCGCATCCTTTATTAAAAAAAGTTAACATACCGTGAAATATTATGAAAAGTAAAAAAATATATAGGATCCATTTAAAAACCCCTAAAGTGCGGAAATGGCACTTGTGATAAGAATCAAATAATTTAAATTTCTTCCACTGCCGGAAAACCTTAAAACTCATTATAAAAAAAAACGTTTTTTTCGTAGAAACTTTTCTATTTTCAATTAACCGTTTGAGTGAAAAGTTTCAACCATAAAGACATTATTTATGTACTCTGTAATTTTCTCTAAATTCAGTATTTATTTTTTATTTAGAGTTAAAATTCAATGCTCAATAATATCGTCCTTTTAAAATAAAGTATCTTTTATGGTAAATCTAGTAATACGTGTTTTTATTGGAATTTAAATGTATTATTTAAATTGAAAGTTTCATGATCAATCTGCAATATACTAAAATTAACCTTTTAGCTGCCGTAGAGAAAAGTACGTAATTACTTAGAACGCCGGCTATAATTTGCAATTATCAATTTAATTAGTTATTGACGAGTTAACTTGTAACTGGCATGTTGAGTACAAAAAAATTTACGTGATATCTCGTTTGTGGCAGCCATCGAGTTTAAAAGATGTGTTAAATATCATTTGTTTTTTGTACAGTCAACTAACCTTTTGTCAACTAATTTTTCAACCGGTTTATTGATCTATGATCAAAGACTTGAGATGATTTTATGCCATCCCATCAACCGTCTTTAAAATCTCGAAAATTCAGAAAGATAAAGTGACTATCTAACCACGAGACCTTTCCTAGAAAAGAGGTAGTTCATCCAAATTGCTTCATAGTACAAGGGTAATCACTGCAGGAATTTCTTTAGTATAAGTATACGAAAAGCCAATATATCGTTTTGAAAGGATCACACGAAGCCTTCGTATTTAACACGAGACATTGAGTGTTGGTAATGGTGTCTACAGCAAAGTGGCATTAGCTAAGTTTTCAATTAATTGATTTTTAATACGGTTTAAGATAGCAAAGTATTTAGAATTTAGATTTTCGACTGAAGTTGCTTGATGGAATTTCAATATCAAATTTGAATTGTTTGAATTTTGTACTTTTTCGTGAGTTTTGTCGCTAACGACCCGGGTTTCGCCTTTTGGCATCTTCAGGTACTACGCGTCAGTTCAAGTACATTCGTGCACTTGAAATACATGAAGATACAAAATTCAAACAATTGAAATTAGCAAAGTATTTAGTTTAACATTTTCTTAAATTCATTTGATAGCTCTTTTGATGTATCAGCGTGCGTACGCTTTGCTGCTTTTACCGTGTAAATTAATTAAATTAAATTCCAATTTAATCAATAAATAAATGTGAAGTTAAAGACCTTATAAAATAAAATACACAAGAATCCAGATCAACCGTTATTCAATCAACCATATTTCTGCATATCAAATTGTTCATTTGGTCAGAATAAAAAAAGTATTCATTAAAGATTAATAGTGGTAGATTACCTTATAAACAAACGAGGCGTGCGCTTGGGGTCTTCAAATTTTAAGGGCCTCAAAAATAGCCTATATTATATAGCCCATATACTTTTTGTTCAGATTTTTATGTATTATACGTTTATTATTTTACATGGAATTTTCTTATGTCTCCAATTTTTATTGCGCCTGGAGCCTCTCATGTGCTTAATTCATCACTGTGTTAATCTACCAAAAAACATCACAGTTTTAATTTCTCATTTCATTATTTCGCCGCATCAGCTTTCGTATCCACAACACGTGTGGCGCTTGAATTTGTTTGAATTTACTTAGAGTTATGTTTACAATCTTTTCTGGGCATTAGAAGTTTTAAACCTTTCCAAATATATGAAATATAAGTTTCTAGATCAAACACGTGCTTTTCTTAAAACACGCCTAAACCTTCTAGATCTACTTAACTCTTCAGTAAACTCAGCATGTAATATTGTAACAGTATATTAAAACATCATTTATTTTTTTCTTTTCTGATATCAAAAGTTCTTATTTAGTACATCCTCTTACCTACTATATCATTTGAACTGTGAAGTTAACTACAAACGAAGAAGTTGCCAAATTTTCATGTATGTGAAAGTTATTCAAAATTCAACATCTCTTAACATAATATCATATAGGTGTATTTAATTTGTATCGATGATGTTAGTAATTTAGAATTTAGCCTATAAAAATCTTGTGTATTTTTTGAGATTTTTCATCGTGTATCTTTTTTCTGATTGATTGGTATCTTGTCTGTACAATTTTATTTTGTTATATTTGTTTGATTGCATTATTTATCGTCTAGCAACCGTTGTTATTTCTTTTATTTAAAAACAGAATACAGTAGAAAAAATAACTTCAACTTAAAACAAACAAACAATTATTTCTTGAAGCATAAAAATATTGTTTGCAGCAAATATTGCAATGCGAACACATTGTTTTTTGTTACTAGATACTTCACATTTTTTTATATTATTGTTAGTAGATAAATAAACATAGATAAAATTATTCAACTGGACAAGTTAGATTATTATTTTGAGAAGACATATTTGTTGATATTGTTGTTATCGCCCTATTATTTTCATTTCCAGAGATCAAAATAAAATAACGATAATCTCGTTCGCGGAAAAACAACAATGACACGCTTATTTTATTGCGTATTGTTAAAATTAACAAATTTCCAGACCCATAAATCTACTTGTACACTTAATGGCTTCCAACAAATTCTGTGAAATATATTGTCTGGTTTTGTCATTAATTTAACCAAGACATAGCTTCTTTCATAGGCATCGTAAAGTTTCATTTAATCACTCCCTAATATTTGATCATTAAGATTATTTTTTTATGAAAAGTTTTCTTTTAATTATTTACTATCAGTTGTTAAAATGCCAAGTATTTTGCCGAATGGTTAATATTGCGGGACTATCCTATTCATACAATTTACAAAAAAGAGTGATTTTCATAAAATGTCTGTATCGTCGCTAATTTTCTAATTTTCTAATCCTCGTATTTCATGAGACTCATAAATGTACTTTATTCTACCGATATTGCTGTAACTACCATTGTAAAGGCTTTGTCTTTAATATCTTTGAAGAAGTTAATGACTAAGGAATCAAAAACATTTCCATCCATGCCATTCTCTCCTTCATGCTAAACATAGCATTTCTCCATATTATTTGTCAACTTTTTTTGTATTGGGTTAAACGAAGTATGGAACGAGTTAAATGAATATGTATGTGTATTGAAATTCAGAATGCATTATATGAAAAAGCTCAAAACTGACAAAAGTTGAGATGCGTGCATGTAGAAAATTAGCGGCAATATGATCCACATCAGGAGTGTAAGTTTTTGAAAAATTTTGCGTAGTAAAAATCGGTTTTTACTTTTTAGTGTCACAAACATTAAAAGCAAAATAATATGGGAAATCTGATATAGCATTTCATTAAAAAATGTGCTTAATTCATAGAGTTAATAAAATATCAGCGTTGTCATTAATTGATATTTTAAAATAATGTCGCCCGCTGTGATATATTTGGTAAGAGCTTGGGTCTACCGATAATGTGGGTCTGGGATCAAGTCCCAGTAAAAAGAGTATCAATTTTTTTTTAAATTTAAATTTGAAATCTACGACATGGGTGTTTGTGAGTCAATTTTTCACCAATTGATCTCAAGAGACCTACAAAAAAAAACTCGTCGAATCTTCTATAAATCTTTTATTTCATGATATTTGGCGCATTTGCATTAGCTGTAATTCCAAATACACACGATATTTCAATAATATTTATGTAACATGTTTCATTACATATTTTCGATATAATATCACAATAAATGTTTCGCATGGTAAGTTGGTTTTTGTTATTGTCTACCAACCACTATTCATAAACTTTCTCTATTTCACACATTTTGAGATCTTTTTACGAGTCTTTTGAAGGTAGATTCTCGCCCAATTCACTGTTAATTCTTCCTCTAAAGATTACATGCTGTGCACAAATTCTGCTAATTAATTTTCCTCGTCTTAGATTAAGTACCACCGGATTGCGTCTGACATAAATGTCGTTTCGAGTAATATTTAATATGTATCAAAACGTGCACTTAACAAAAATTATACATAATAACGTAAAACTCATCTTAATACGAAAAGCGAGATTTTTTACAGAGTACTTACTATGCATTCATTAAAAAAATATTTAAAATTGTTTTTTTAAGTACATAAACATTTCAAGTACCAACGTAATGATGTTTTATAAAACCTTATAAAGAGCTTTCGACTAAATGTCCACTCCTTTTAAAAGTAACAGAAGCTTTCGCGGCTATTAAAGCTCAAGTACTGCCGAACTCGCATTGAATGAGAGTACTTTAAAAAAAATCTCAGCAACAGAAGTATATAATATTTTTAACACAATATAAACAATATGCTATTCAGAGCTTTCTAAGATTATAAAAATATTTTTTTATGAATTAAGTTTTGATTTTTATGGGTAATTTATGTTTTTTTTTGTATCGTGTTATGGTTAAAGTTTAGATAGTGGTTTTAAGACTTTTTTTACAGTAAAATTTTAAGAATACATTTACCGAGTTCTTTCTTTATTTTTATAAATATAACCAGGTTCAATATTATTTTTAATTTCGCCATAAAACTCAAAGTAAATATCAATGGCGGGTCTTATGGGGCATCGGTAATCGTTGTGGGCTTCCGTGCCGGACTGCACGGGTTCGAATCCCAGTACGAACAGCATTTTTTCAAACGATTAGTTGACATCTGTCCGAAGGCATGGATGCGTATGTTGCCTGAAAATTACTCCGCCTCCTTAAAATAATAACATAACTTACCTTCAAAAAAGAAAGGTTGTGCAAATAAATAAAAAAACAGTTATCGTAGAAAAACTTGTGTTTAGTTACTTCCTATAGAGTTAATATGCTCCACATTGGAAGAGGACACGTATAAAGAAGGTTAACAACTTATTTACTGAACTTATTCGTTTAAATTTTTTTTCAGAAAACTGCAAGTATGTAGAGAGGAAAATGCGAACAAAGTCTAAGATTGCATAGAATTTTTTGGATAAATCGGAAGCCTTGCTGAAGAATTATCACCATGAACTTTTTCACCAACACTCTTCTGGGGCTTCTGATCTGCAAGAGTATTGGGGTAGTCGTCTGTACATCCTGCAAAGATACTCTGCCCTTAGACGAGCGAATCCGAAGGACGGAAATCGTTTTTCGCGGAGTCTACATCCCAACCGAACACAAGGTGAGAGTACCATTATAATAAATTTTAATTTTAATAAAAAATGGCCCATTTATATTCTCGACGGGTGAAACGCTTTAAGTGCCTGTGTAAAATCACGCGGTTATGCAACATTGATTTAAAAGCGATAATCGATTAAGTTCTATAAAAAAAATGAGTAAATTCTGTGATTTATTTTAAAGTATTTTTCACGCTGTGATAATAAATAATTCATGAATCTGTAATTTGAAAAATGAATAAATGAGCTATGGTCGAGTTCTTTTAGTGTGACTTTTTCCGATTTTTTTATGAAATCTTTACATCGTAGTGAGCATACTAAAAAAAAAATTTAGCCATTCTTGCTTCCAAAATGGAGCATTTTAACTTTTAATGAATCTTCTCTCAACAGCAGTGATTTTACGAAAACTAAATGTGACTAATGTTTCCAATTCTTATCAGTTTTGTCATCAATACCAAGATTTTTGTATTATATGTAGAATTAAAAAAATGTAAATGTTTCTTTTGGTGAACCTCAGTTTGTTTATGTAAATATTTTTTCATAATATCTGCAAATTAAATAATATATAAACTGTGGTCTCTCTCCTTCTCATATTCATAGGCGTAGACAGGAAAAGACAAATTCATTGTTTTTCTGCTATATTTTACACAATATTCAGTAGGAATTAATTATATTTTAAGATGGTATCAACGGCATCCCGCCAAAGTTTAACTTAATTGACTTTTACTCATTATTAAATTACATTTTTTTCCCTTATTATTTGTAACTACGGTGGTTTCAAGTAAAAATTTTAAAATTATTAATTAATTAATATAAGATTTATTTTAGATCTAATTCTAATATTTAAAACCGAGTTACCAGAGTGAACAAAACCAGCTTTCAAATGTCTCAAATTTAGCTAAAAAAATAGGTTTTTCAAAACCGACAAGCACAAATAGGGAAGTCCGGTCCATGCGGTGTCCTTCTATCCTTACTCTCTTCAAAAAGGAGAAGTTGACAAACTAAGTAAAAAGCAGTTCTCGTAGATAAACATCTGTTTAGATAATATACATTGAGAGTTCACAGTCTCGAGTTCAGAGAGGACTTATAAATAATAATATATTATTTTAAATATCGATGTGTTAAACTATACTAAAGCATATACATGATATGTTTATATATTATACATAGTCAATATAGACCAATAAATATTGCTCAGTTTATTTGGTTGAAATTTTCCATGTGGGTAGATTTCTTCAACTACTACTACTTTTTGAATAACCAATTCATAAAATAAGGAAATCAAAGAAAATGAATGAGTAAACTTATAAGTAAACTTGTTTCATTTTTTGTCAATGAATTGTCGTATTGTTAGACTTTCATATTCAAGCTTTAAGCTTTTGTAATATATTATACTTAACGATAGAACTAGATATGATATTATATTATTTTTAAACTAAAAATCGTAGATGTTTGATAACTTACCATGTTTTTTTTATAGATTTTTGCCTCTTCTTTGATAATATTCACGTATATTTTGGTTTAATTTTTTATCTGACGGATTCATGGATGCAGCGATTCAAAGCATACTTTGTGAAGCGAATTCCCTTTGTTTAATTATAATCAAAATCGCGGTTTTATTAAATGTATAAAATAACCATTAACTGTCAAAATTAAACGGCACTACGTAATTACTCGGTAAATAAATTTCCATTTTAAAACAAGGCCCAAGGAAACAGCCGACAATGACGAGGGTCGAGGTGAATTTATAATTTTTCTGCTAATAAATATATAATTTTGAGCCACTGAAATAAATTCTTTTGCAGTCATTTTGTTGCGAAATTCATAAAATCTTAAAGAAGCTATGTTTTAAGGCGATTTTAGTGAACTTTCTAATGGAATCAAAAGTCAAACCAATATCATGCTTTTAAAATAAAATAAAAACACAATCAACACTTTTATTAAATGCTTGGTCTGCACAGAGTATTCAAGGTAGTTGTTTATGATTGCAGTAGTTCACTGGATTGAATCCTACTACAAACAATTTTATAATAACCGTTTGATAACATTATTGTATGACTATTAATTTTTTCACTTTAAATACTTCGTGGAAAGCTTTGTGGATTTCCTTGAGTGTCGGCAGTGGCTAATTGCATATCTGCTATCCATTACAATTTAACCAATGACAGAAAAAAGGAATTCACATGTAACCTTATTGGCTCAATGCATATACTTTTTACTGAACTAATCGTTAAAGCATGCGCTTTTGTTCTTAAAAAATATATGAGACGGAAGAAAAAACTCAAATTTGATTTTACCTGATTAAAACTAATAATATATTTTCGTACCAATTCCGCATTTTTCAATTAATTTATAATTCGCTTATCCCGAGCATCATCAAATAAAACATGAAATTAGTTTAAAAAAATGTTTTTTATTTTTTAAAATACAACACTTCTCGACTACAATTTTGATAGTTAATCCCTATACGCTATTGATATCATCGACTGTTGAAATATTAACATCGACAGACCTCTTTTACAAAAAAAACTTTCAATCGAGAAATTTGCAATTTTCTGTACCGTGAATTGCTTGAAAATGGGTTATTGGGCAATTGGCCAAAATTGGGTCGAAGCAAAAACGGCCACCGCTCAGGAAAAGCAAATGTGTCACTTATAGGGTGAAATTGAGTGTATAAATAATCATTATCCATAGAAAATTCAATATAAAACATTGCTTACATAATATTATCCCATTTACATACACGGATTTTCTTTGAATATTTCCAATACTTGGCTTTACTCATTCATATATATATATACAATCGCGTATAATATGGACCCATTAAAGGTTAATTGAACCAAGTGGTATTAAGTATCGTTTAAGTGAAGTAACCTTAGTTGAAACACATTGCAATAATGTTATCTCCTTAAAATTAAAATATGCAATCCGTCAAAACAGAAAATAAAGACGTGATTTTACTTACTAGTCCAAGAAAAAAGTTTTACCATTTTACTTTAGTTGACGTCTACTGGGTACATATATCCTTATACCGGTTGAAAATTATCGTAATGAGTGAAACTGATCCTTATTCATATAATTAATTGTTGAATAAAGTGTTTTATTATGTCTTAATTAATATTGTTTCAATTAGTTCATACATTTGTTAATATATGCCATGTCACTGATATGAAAACTTTAGTAAAATGTGCGATAATTTAAAATGAATCCAAGTTTGTACGTTTCTTCCAATCATCTTCAAATAAAATTTGAATCATTCAAATTATGTGCACTCCCACAGATTTTGTCACTAACGACCCGGGTTTTGCCTTTCGGCTCAGTTAAAGTTCATCCGTTGCACTTGAACGCCTGAAGATGCCTAAAGGCGAAACCCGGGTCGTTAGTGACAAAATCTGTGAGAATGTACATAGTTTTAACGATTCAAATTTAATATTGAAATTCTACCAAGCACCTTCAGTCGAAATCTTAAATTACATCTTCAAATAGATTTCAACTTAAAGTAAATCACTGTTTTAGATTATTTGATACCTAAATAAATATCACAAAGAAAATTTTTTATTAAATAAAAGAAAGATTATAGCTTTTTTATCAGAAGGCTAAAAATTTAAACAAAGCCTTCAGGACTAAAACTTTCCCAACTTTATTTTAACAGATTTAGACAAAAATAATCGACCCTCTTTACAAAATGTCCTTGGCAAAATGGATACGGTAGATTGAACAAAAAACTGAAACTAGTAAATCTTTTAACTAATCATGTGTACATTTTCAGGAGCATGGGGTGGTTTTTTCACTGGAGACAGTCTACAAGGGAGCGAATCTATTGGCAGACTTCAGTACATACTATGGGTCCCCCTACAACACGACCGATAGGTAAGTTACTAATACACATAACATTTTTAATTTTTTTATAAAGCAATAAAGACTTGAAAGTGAATGCTTATTTCAATTATACATGATTGCATCAAATTAAATAATTTATTTACTGTAATTAATTTGCGTAAACACAACATATTCAATAACATATTACTATGTAATATGATAAATGTAATATTGATTGTTTAAGCTAAAGCATTAATTCAATACTTGATTTGTGTAGTTTTGATCGGTAGAAAATACGACGCAGAAGTTTTCAATTTTGAACTACATTTAATTTGTTCGATCTATTTGGCGCTGACTTTGTAGAAATCCATTTTATATAAAAAACTAAATTTAATAAATTTATTATTCCCCTTGCTGTGTTCCAAAATGTGGCTCGATTTTCTCTCTTTAAAAAGCATCATCAGACAAATATGTAGAAGCGAAACACTTGTAAAATACAACACACAACAAGTGAAATAACAAAGTTGTCAAATTTAATTGTATATTAGTAATAGGGCATCCAATCCCGGGACCCGGTATCTCGTTCAATTGTCTGATCCTGAATTCCCGGAACTGACTTGGTCGCGATCCCGGGATTTCGGGATTGAGAATTTTTTAGCAAATCCCGAAAATTAATACAATTTTGGAATTGCAAGAGCTAAAAAAATAGCAAATTGAAGATTTCAAATTCTTCGATGAGTTAAAAAAAAAAACGAGTTTCTGAGACAATCTGGGGAAAAAGTATAGCGAATTGAGGATTTCAAATTCTTCGATGAGCTAAAAAATAAAAACGAAATTCTGAGACAATCTGGGGAAAAAGTATAGCGAATTGAGGATTTCAAATTCCTCGGTGAGCAAAAAAAAAATGAGGTTTGGAGATAGTCTGAGGAAAAAGTGTAGGGAATTGAGGATTTCAAATTTCTCGATGAGCTAATCCCAATCCCGGGATTGAAAATTAATCAATCCCGAAATCCCGGGATTGCAAAAAAGCTCCGGGATTGGATACCCTAATTAGTACTACATTGTTTTACATTTTCAATAATATTGAACCATCATGTTTTTTTCTTTTTGGTTAAAAAAGTAAATTAATCCAAATCTATCAAAACTGAAAATGGTGTTAATCATCTTTTTAAATACACTACGCGAAAGCCTTAAAAAATATTGAATCAGTAACTTTATCTCGCATGTATTTTTAATATTTTAAAATTTAAATACGAGCAATATAGTAACGTTACTTTTTGTGGCCACATTATAAATACTCTTGATATCTCTTTGAATGAGTCAATAAAATTAATGCCTTATCGGCATGAGTAAATTAAGATAGAGGCTTCTAGAATATTCCAAATCGGTTAAAGATCTCTTTCAATTCGAATGTCAGTGATAAACGAGCTTTAGCATAAGAATCCCGACAGCCAGTTATATTAACATATTATATTAATAGGTGTAGAATAAAAGTTGGTGAATTTTATTGAGGCAGATCACATAAAATAATGAATTGGGGTTGTTTCTTTTTCACATGAATGGTTTTAATTTTTTAAAGAAATATTTCAATAATAATGACGTCACACAAAAAATATTTTTGAAATTTGACATAAATTAAACAAAAAATCGTTTATTTCTTTATTCAAACCAAACATTTTGTTTTAAAGGATTAAGAAAACTTCGAAACATATTTATACTCACTTTTAAGATATTCACTGTCAATACTTTGTGGAAAGGCATTATGTGTACTCAAAAAATAAAACACCCTTTAGTACTAATTTCACTTTTAATTTATATATTCAAGACCGGTTTCGCTTATGAAGATCATTTTCATCTGGCAATAAAATGTATTATTAATTGTTTGTACCTGAATAATTTTACTTTGTTCAGTATAAATATTACTATATTTTTATCAGTTGAAAATGATCGTCATGAGCGAAACCGGTCCTGATACAATAAAAAAAAATATGAAATATTTTTTTAGTGTAATTTTTAACAAATTTTCTCCGCAGTTATTTGACGCCCAAACAAAGTTGCTCTGTGTTGCTTGCAATCAGTTCTAATATACTATAATATCTACGATTATATATTATATATTATTCACTATTATATAATAAATTATATTTGAATTTAGGCAGAAACTGCAGTCTTTATAAGATTATAAGGAGATTTTTGTTGGTTAACGTCGTGCAATATTTGCATGCCAAAGCTGAAAACAAACAACCTACACTGTGAAGTTTTCATTATGCATTTCAAATAAATATGGCGGTCTTAACTGCAGCAGTTTTATAACGTACGTCTTTTTACTGCAGTAAGCCGTGCAATTCTAAGCGAAACAAAGAGCACTTGCACAAACACTTATTTACACGGATAGCAGAGGACAATTTATTTTTACACACCTTATAAATAGGGTTGTCACTTTTTTCGATTTGAGCGGGAGTATCTCAAGCTCAACAGACTATAAGTAAAGTATTTTTCCTGACGAAATTTTAGCCTTGTGAAAAATTTACTAATATATTATTGAATGTTTATCGATGGCTTAATTTCGTCGTGCTACAACTATAAATTGGTAGTTTTTTTTTATATTTGTATGGCTGACCAAAGTTTTGACGTATCTAAGCTGAGATGTAAAAAGGTGATTATTATTTGTCTTATCTTTTTATTGAATTATTTAGTCATTTATTTATATTAAATTCAAATTAATTGAAAATTTGAACAAAACTGGAAAACGATACTTGAGTTATTTTATATGAAATTGAGATAAGATTTGTTATATTTATTTATTTTTTCTTATGCAAACATCTGACAAGCCATGTGAAAACTAGTCTTTTTTCTAGTTGTAGTTTTTTGTAACTGTAGAAGTGAGGTATTCAAATTCAATAGGTAATATTACTATAATAGGTAATTTATAATTTGTTTACTACGTTGATTGTTAGTATTAAGACGCTTCCCAAAAAGTTTAAAATTGTGCTGCGAATAGTTACATAACAATTTTATCAAATTTATTTAATAATTTTAATATTAATTATTAATAATTATAATTTTAATATCCTATCCTATGAACGGGGCGTATCGAGAGCGATTAGCTAACCACTAGTCCTGTCTTAGCCCTATCCGTCTGTTCCTACTCTCTTTGGAAAAAGAGATGTTTATTTATGTCTGCAGTCATTTATTTATTTATTTATTTTATTATCATTGCATAAGGTTGACAAATTATAAATTTAAAACTTTTACAATGGAGAAAAAAAAATAGTATAATTGAACAACTGAGTAACAAACACATCTGTTCTCGTAGAAACACATCTGTTGAGATAAACTCCATTAGGAGTCCATATGTTCCACATTGGGAGCGAACATGGTAAAAAAAAATATAATGAGAAAAGAGAAGAAATAAAGAAAGATTGTATGCGAACGAGTGATTTAAATAATTTAATAAATAAGAAGGCCTGGCTGCACAGCTTGAGAATCACTTCCTTACGTAAGTCTTATACGTATTCCTAATTACAACGTATAAATTTCAAAGACGCATTAAACGAGGGTACGAATCCTGGCACGTGTAACAGATGATGACTTAAAATCCACCTTTATCATCTCCCGAAAAACCTTTTTAATATTTTTTATTAAGTTTCAGTCAGGTAAAAAATAACTCAATTAGTGTTCAGATCCTGATCCCCACCCTTCGTCCCTTGCACACCGTTCTTCATTCTGTGAAAATTCCGCTGAAAGCTTTTCCTTCTTTTTTAGCTGCGTAGTAAGAATGTTAATTATCCATGGCTGCCCTGTCAATCCATGATGCGGGAGATTTAATCTTTAGCCAATCCATTTATCCACGGCTTCTCAAAGGTTCGTCCAATCGATTTCTGCTATAATTAAAACTTTAAAATTGTAGAACAATATTTTTTTTAAATGTAATGTCATTCCACCAAGTATTGACAGTGACACCCTAAAAGTGAAAAGTTTTTTTAATAACTCAATGCAGAATTGTCAATGATTCTGTCTCGTCGTACATAAACTAAAATTGAATTATTTGGATGCTTTCTTACGACAACTAGCGTACAATTAAATCAAGCAAGATAATAATATAACGTAGGATCTACAAACTGAAGCAAGGACGCGACGAATATTATATTGACTCCGATCCTTAGGCATAGCAATTCCTACCCCAACCCTCCACGACCGTTTGTTTGGTAACAGCAGACGTTTTCCGAGACGCAGAACGTTACGCATATTTTCACCGTAAAGACAGAAGTTAGTTAGTAACTATATTACATTGAAAAAACCAGGCAAGAAAACCGGTGAAATTTTAAGATATGATTTTTTTCTGGAATAGCGCAGTTGGTCCGTTTGTTGTACCAGTTTGGCAAAAACAGATTTTTTATCGGTAATAATCATTAATACAGATTAAAAGGCAGGCAATCGTTTCTCTTTAGTATTGTAAATTTTCTAAATCAACACATGACGGAGTTCCTATCGGCATATGTACATATATCTTACTATTGATTACTTTGGTAGACTTCAAATCAGAGACAATCGCAGAGAATGTGGCCAGCATCATTAAATTTAATTAAATTTTTAAATCATGTATTTCACCACGTGTTTATGTTGATTCTTTCTCTAAAGAGCTTAGCAGCAAATCGCCATACTTACATATGAATTCACGAATCCAGCTTGTTTTATATCAGTACTTTCCAAACGACATTTAACTGTGGGAAAGAATTTTAGCTTCTGACATCAACTGAGTGAATGAAGGCTTGACAATTTGCTGGGTAAGTTGTAGACGAAATTTACAAAACGTTATATAATGTTTACAAGAGTATTTTAGATAAATTAACCATTGACAGTTCCAAACTTTGATGGCTGAAAGCCTCGTAAAAGAGCAGCTGTATCAACTAGCAAGAAAACATAAAAAAAGTTTAGACGGATATGTTTTGTTGTTTATTAATTATTTTACATAGAGATTCGTTTGTATAGTTATAGTCGCAATAATTGAATACGTCCAATCAATTTAAATATATGTTTTAATGGATTAAAATATGGGCCTCTCAGATTAAAAAGCCCTATTTAGGCCTATACGTTTACACATCGTTAATCACTCACACCTACAACGCCAGATGGCGCCACTGTTTCGTTTTACTTTACGTTACTCAGCGCCCAACACAACGGAAATAAAAAGCAAATAGTAAGAAGAAAACTTTTACCAAACTGAGAGGTCGACACAGAAGGACGTATAAACGAATATTTGTTTATTTAGGTAGTTATTTCAAACTGACAATTGACAACAAAATAAAATATGCGAATATTTACTTTATTTTGCTTACATGTGTTGTCTGGTATAGAAAATGAGATCAATTGAGAAAAAATATATCGTAATTTAATATGAGTTTCACTAAAAACAATCGCCACTTTAAAGCTTAACACTATCAATTTTTAGTAAAAAGACAGTGTTGTAAAATAGGATTTGACTATTTTATTAAAAAAAAAAATATTGAGAGAATTGAATTTATCAAACATTGATAAATTGTTTCTGTGAATACTAAACCAAAGATTCATATAGTATACATAGTTTTAAGAAACCCAGATATATATTTGACAAATATTGATAATTGAAAACACATAATATAGTTAGTTTATAATATAGCTAGTTAGAGCTGTGTCCTTGAGCAGTTCATATTATACAATTTTCTAATCTGAAGCATCTAAACTCTTTATGGAACATCTCTGACATAACAGATAGTTATGACATGGCATAAAAAAAATCGATTGTAGTTAATATATCGAATGCATTCAACGCATAAATTTTAAGTAAAAGACGAATTAATGTTGTAATTGAATTTCAGTTCTATCTGAGCGAAATTCTTCAAAAAATTTCAAAGAAAGTCTTATTCTCAATTAAATGCATGATTTTTTACTTTTTACTAGAAATACAAACATTTTGCTTAATCGAAAATATTATCTTACTTAATTTATTTTAACTAATCAATCAGAATTCATTCATATTTAACAAAAAAAAACACCGGTTTCCTTTTTTGATTGGGACCAACAGCGTCTTGCTACCACAACATCTATAAAAAATTGGAATAATATTTTGTATTTTACTATTGAGTATGAAAATCAATGTTTATATCAACAACACTTTTGCTGAGCAAAAGTTTGCACTTTTCTTAAAACAGTATGCATTTAAAGGTTAAGGCAGCTGTATATTTAATTTTATTGTTAATATAATTTATTATACGCGTTGCAGAAATAAATTAAAAAAATAATTAACTGATCGCTAATTTCTGGCGTCCTTCTGTTTGAGTCCTTTATACAAAGCTACAAATAATATTGGTTGTGAACTTGGGAAAATCGCATTAGATGATATTCAATTACCAGATTAAGACTCGATTTCTGTGTGGGAAAATTTATTGGATTTTCTTCAGGCGTTGGTAAATTTAGCAAAACGTGCTTCCAATAGAATTATTTAAGTTGAGATTATGAAATCATTATTAGCTTTTAAACGTTTGATTTTAATCAAAACTTCGTATAACAAATCAAAGATAAATTTTCAGCGTTTATATTTCATATAACATTGTCAGAAAAAATCACTCTAGGGTAACAGCTTTCCTGCAACGTAATTTTTAAAAAAAGTGGCACAAAAACAATACCATATTGGCAATCATTTGAACGAATTTTATAAGAAAACAGTAAAAAAAACGTACGTCGTATATTATTAACCCTCCAGAGACGAGAGCTGTTTTTCGATAAAAAAAATATTTTTTAAGCCATATTGAAATCACGGATAACTTTTATTCCTAACAAAAAATTTAAAAAAAAAGCCAAGTCGTTGTGTAGAAACCCCGCATGACTATTTGGTCATGTTCATCTTTTTATTACCGTGTAATATTGTGTACGGACAGTAGTAAGGACGAGCGTGACCGTATGGGCACGCAAACATTCGGGGTTGAAATATAGCTAAACATGAAATTTTTAAAAATATTTCCAATTTGACCTCTTTAGATCAACATAATTTCAATACAAATTTATTAACAAAATAATTGTAAATAATTTGATATAACACTTTCAAAAAGTCTATTAAAAAAAACGGAAATTCAAAAAATCCCATGTGCTTTTGGTGACCGTTTCTGTCCCCGCGGCTGTTGACTTACTCAAGTCTGTACCCTTCTTAACCAAATATGAGTGAAAGCAACGATATTCAGGTAGAAAAAGGATGAATAGTGGGATCAATAGACAACGGTGTTTACTGTTACCATATGGTCACGCTCGTCCTTGGAGGGTTAATATAAATTTCAATACAACACCACTATTTAAACAATCATTTTACTACTCAAAATTAAAAAAAAATTAAAATCCTATTTTTTTAAAATCTAAGATTTCGACTGAAGGTGTGGATTTCCAATATTAAATTTGAATCGTTAAAATGGTATGTAATATTCATACAAGTTTTGTCACTAACGACCCGGTTTTCGATTTTTAGCATCTTCATGCTTTCAAGTCCATCCAGACTGTCCGTACTGAGATTCGAACATATAAACTTCGTAACCGAAGCCAACAACGTGACCACTCGACCGCGCAAGTGTCTGAATTTAATGAATGATAATTGAATTGTAAATCAAAAGTAAGAAACTTACAAAAAATGTATTAATCCGCAGAAAAAATAGCAATAAAAAGTTATTTCGTATCTACTCTGGAATTTTTACCAAGGTCAATCGGTGTATAAAAATGTAGCAAAACCTTGAGAAACTTATTTTTAAATGAAAAATGAACAGAATTACTGAATACTTACATTCCTTCATCGAAATATTCAGAGATATACGTCGAAAATCTCTAGCGAAATTCACATCTCTTATATTTCGTCAATCAGAAAATATGCTTCGAATTCAATTTCAATATTTTGAATAATTTCCGGAGCTAATTTCAATTCTTTGAAGCCATCAGTTGCAACTGTTCTCCGCCAGAGATCAAAGGCCAAGTTATATCTGAAAGATGGCGCCAAAGCTTCGTATTTTCTTCACTAATTAACTTTGCTTGCCTCCTTTTGTTAAAATATACTTAGCAAGAGAAATAAAAATTATATTCCTTTAGTGAATTTGAAGAAGATTAGGTGGGGTGAGTAAGGGTAAATGTGTCTACCGGGGAAACGTTACTATTTTTAGTTAGTTTTTTTTTTTTTTTTAATATTTGTAACAAATAAATCATTTTGCACGTTTTCTGTCTTTGTCAGAAACAAAAAAAACTTTTTTTAGTTTTGTAACAAATATAATAAAAAAAAAATCGTTTTTTCAAATGGCTTTTTCGCTTAAACGTTCCTTTCAATTAAAAGCTTCCAATTAATTATTTTTGCCAGCTTAAAATTTCGCTTCTTATTAATTCGCCACTTCAGTACTACAACTAGTTAAATTCATTTTTTTAATAACTATTGAATATGACTTTATATTTCTTTCTACAAAACACCAATCTTTCTTTAAAAAAAAGTTATAGATATAGGCTTTAAGATTTCGACTGAAGGTGATTGGTGTAATTTCAACTGTTCAAATTATGTACATTCACACCAGTTTTGTCACTAACGACCCGGTTTTCGCTTTTCGCCAACTTCAGGCGTTCAAGTCAGTTCAAATGCCAAAAGGCAAAAGCCGGGTCATTAGTGACAAAACTTGTCTGAATGTACATAATTTGAACAATTCTTATTTAAGTACAGTTTTTATGTTGAATCCTGCGAAGTGGGTTCTCAGTTTTCTCGCAAAATTACTACTAGGAGATGCAGACTAAATCTTCATATAGATTTTCCATGTCAGGTAAATCATCTAAAACATTTTTTTTCATTAAAAAAGTAAGTTGAAAAAAAAGTGTGTAATATTAAAGTTAATATTGAGTGACTCTTTTAACATCGATGTAAAACAGGTATTTCAATAAATACATATTTATCTACAATACAAGTAAGTTTAACAGTAAAAAAAATACTTAATACTAAAATAATTCTTGAAATATTGTGTAAATAATATATTATTTATAATTAGGTATCATAATTCCAATGAGTATAGTTTGTACGTTGGCTACAATCTGTAGTATCAAAAACATTTTTTTTTTTTAATATTAAAAACAAAGAATATAATTTTGAGCTAAAACGGTACAAGTAGTATTAATTTAAGGATGCTAAAAAGAATAGTTAATTATGCCACATTTTGCCTTACTTTACTTAAATTTACGAATAACTTCAGAATCTTAGAAGATCTCCAGCCATAATTGTTTGGCGTAGCAACCGTAAAATAACTTTATAATTTAATCCAAGTTGCATTTATCTTCCAACATATTATATTTAAAATTTTATCATTATTTAAGTCTGAAATAATCAGGTTTCTAAGATTTACTGCTTCGGTAAATTATTTAACCGTGTATTTTTTAATAGCAATAAATGAAATTTCTTTATACTTTCGATGGATTCGGCGGTAACTTTGTGGAAGTTCATTTTAATATAAAATAAAAATAACTTTGATTATTCCACGTATTGTGTATGCTAAATTGCTGCCAGAAAACATAGAACCCGCATTTTATACAGTTAATAATTTAGGTAAAATTTTATTGAATAGTAAAGATCGCGTAGAATCATTGTCACAGAGTGGTATCTATCGCCTCTCTTGTGGAGACTGCCCCGCTTCATATGTAGGGCAGACAGGTAGAAACTTTAATATTAGAATTAAAGAACATATAAGGTGTCTAAAGAGTAACAATTTTTCAGAGTTTGCTAATCATCTAATCGAAAACGAACATAATTTTAATCATAACAGTAACGTAGAAATACTCCATCGAGTAAATAAAAAAGGCCTTAAAATGAATAGTCTAGAATTTCTAGAGATAAATAAAAGCATTAATAATAAAGAAACATTATTAAATAATATCTTGAATAAATCAGGTGGTTCACCACTGTTAAATATATTTTCAAACGGCTTAACCCGTCCTAATTGATGCAACTCATTAGATAATCATTTCTTAATATAAATGTCATTTTGTATTACCTTTATCGTTTGTTTGTTTCCCCCCTCCTTGCCACCCATTTTTATTTGATTTTTGATTTTTGTTATAATATATCAGAATAGTAATATATTTTCTAGCGGTTTAACCCGTCCTAATTGATCCAACTCATTAGATAATCATTTCTTAATGTAAATGTCATTTGTATTACCATTATCGTTTGTTTGTTTTTCTATCATCCCCTCCCATTTTATTTTGATCTTTATTATAATATATCAGAATAGTAAAATTAAAATCATTCGTACTTAAGCAAACATTTGCGAAAGTAGTTGTCTGAGGATGCCTCTGAAAGAGGCGAAACACGTGTCACATTTTGATACACAATACGTGGAATAATCAAAGTTATTTTTATTTTATATTGAAAGTTCTTTGTTTTCGTCAACCAATAAAATACATTAAAATTTTTAAAATAATTTAATTATAATTAATAACATAAGATATTGACTATCGATTATCATTATTATCGATTCTTTAACGGTTCCCAGCTATTTCTTATATCCCAGTGTATTTATCTATTATATCTATCTTCTTATATTTGTATATACTTAGTATATCCCAGTGTCGAGCATATGACCCTTCGCTTTGCTTTCTTCCTTCTAATGGTAGTATCATTCAGTTCCGCCAAGTATATCATATGGATAGTACCCAATGGAATCCCACCAGTCATCCAGACATCCAGTTCCAAATCTGTTTTGTACTTTCCCTGGTCTCCGACTTTCTCACGAAAAAGTTTTGATGGTTTGACTTTGGTGTTTTGATTTAATGAGAAACTCATAGATTAGAATAGGTACGTTTCCATATATTTTTAATACAATCGAGTTGCCTATTTCCAAAATTCACCTTTTCCATTTTCATTTTTTTACATAATTACAAAAGAGACGTGTAGGAAACCTTTATATTGAAACAATGACCATATTTTCTTAATAATAATTAAATTTTGAAATATATTATCTTTTTCAATTTTATTCAGAAAAATATGGATTTTTTTATGTAAAGCTTCTCTACACATTTTTTTATAAGTTAGTCCAAAAAAATAATACGGAAAAGGTGATTTTTGAAAATGGGCGACTCAATTATTTTGTCCCAAAACTCACTTTTATTTTCCGACTGTCCTATATTTATTAAATCTTTACTTACAATAAAAAACACACGACTAAAAATTGCCTCTGGAAAAGAGACAACCCTTTTACTAAACCATAGAAAATAAAATCAACTAAAAAAAAAACAATTTCGTTGTGTGAAAATCTTTATATAAAAATGAATTTTTGTTTATTTGTTTGCAAAAACTTCGGCATCTATGGATTCGAATGCCTCAGGTCCGATCGCTATAAAACTTTGACAACTTTTAAGCTGGTTCTTCCGGGGAGGTTTTAGTATATTAAAATCAACTTACAGTGTCGAAAAAATAAAATATTCGTAGATTTCAATGTTTTTTACCATTCAAACTGCCGAGTATTCAAAAGCGAAAATGGCCACCGTTTGAATTTTGATTTGACAATTCAAATTTGATGTTCGATTGTTTCGATTTCAGATCTGTCAAATCGTATGGTCTACATGTGTGATTGTACTCTTTTCACTTCAATTATTTATTATTACTAAAAGAAGATGTAAAATCCTAAACTGGCGATAAGTAACTCAACACTAGAGTCTGTTAAAAGGAATCATGAATGGAAGAAAAGAAGAAAAGAACTATTATACATTTTCTTTACTTACCTAGTTTACTTTTCTTCAACAAGCTCATACTGATAACGATAGTTGGCATTTTTGTTTTCACGTTGTTTTTTGTTTCATAATTTATACATTCGTGCCTTTTGGGTGTTAATTTTCATTATTTTAATTACAAAATCAGAACTAGAAATAAACAAAGCCTCCCTCTGTACATGTTAGATCATTACAGGCTTAAACTCTCTCTAATAGACATTTCCACGAATTTGAAGCTACTCTTTGATAAACATACCCATAACACAAACACTGAAATGTTACCTTCTCGAAAAATCAAAATATTGTAATATAATATTACGGTTCATTTTTTAAATATAAATTCAACATTATATTCTTCATTTGGCTGTTATCATTTCAATATTTAATTATCTATGAATGTCTAATTAAAGTAGACCATTGCACTCGTATGGCGCAGTGGTTAGCGTGGTAGGCTTCCGTGTCGAATTTCACGGGTTCGAGTCCCAGTACGAACAACGATCGATTTATTGATATCTGAGCGAAGGTATGGTGATGTCTAAAAATTCCCTCTCACCTTTTCCGATCTTTTAATAACTGGGTGCAGTGAGAGCGATTAGTTAACCACTTGTCCCGTCCAACGTTTCCGCTAATTTTTCTATTGTGCATGCGGACCATCAACTTCTGTGAGCAGTAAATTTTTAGTAAAATAAAAAATGTGACCGAATATGTAAGTATGTATTCACTGATGCTAGATGTGGAAGATTTGGTGAATTTAGTATAAGTATTTAAGCAAAAAAAAAATTTGGTGAAACAAACTGTTCCTGAGTGCTGCTTGTGCGCGTGCATACCTTAGTGGGAACATTGGTTCTGTCCTAGTCTTATCCTTTCATCCCTACTACTCTCTTTGAATAGGAGATGTTGAGCGATTGAGTAACAAGCAGTTCTCGTAAGAAAACTTATGTTGAGATTTCTACATTAGGAGGCCATTTGCTCCACATTAGGAGTGAATATAGATTTTAAAAAATGCACTCGTATTTAAAAAAAAAAAATGAACTGTGGCTTGGATTGTTGTTATTTTGTCTAAGTAACCTGAAACGACCTTTTTGGGTTGGCCGTCTTTAAAGTTATTGAGGTTTATTATTTTTTTCTTTAATAAAATAAATATTTTCATCGACTAACATGATTATCTTTTATAGTATAAATTCACATTCGTAAACAAAATATGCAACTGATTAAATTTACACCACAATATAATTTTGCATTTTTGTTTTTGTTACAGACAGGTGAATCTGACGGTATTAGGGGGCTTCCGGTCGTGCTTTAGCTCCCGCCCTCGGACGCGAACCGGGGCAGAACCGGCTCCCAAAGGATTATTTGTCTTCGCTAGGGTAATCCCAGCCTCAACGACCGCGTTTAGCCCGCATGATCGTCTTAAGTCCACAGCGGCTCCGAGAAGATGGACACAGGAGTTGGATACGATAGCGCTGAGAGAGCTCGGTAAGTGATTAAATTCACTACATTTGTTATTTCAGTGTACATACAATGTTATAAACATATCTTGAGTATTTTTTTAAATTAAAATAATTGCTCGAAAGTAAAACATTATTTAAATTGATTCTCATATACTTGAAGTATGATTTTGAAACTGAAACATGTATTGAATTGTAGGAATTAAAATCCCATACTATTGATAAGTCATTTTACATCGGCAAACATATGACTTGGCCATGCTTAATACTGGCGCATTTTGAAAAAACCCGAAAACTGGTTTATTTCACTCGGTTAACCGGGTTCTATCAAAAATACTCTTTTCTTATTTTTCATTGTTTTTTACAAAAAGAAAAATGTTTTATAATGAATTTACTGCGTTATATAGGAAACAATTCACAAAATACAACAAACATGTACATATATACATATATATCCATTTTGTAGAATATTCTGCTTCTGTCTCAAAGTTGTCCATGTGTGAACAGAAATGACATTTTTTCGTAATTATTTATTAACACAAGTGAATATTTTGGTATTCTACTCTATTTTTGTCTAAACATTGGATTTCTTGTCTTATCCAGTTGATTTTTTAAAAAAATGAATACATTTAAACATCGTTCTTTTGGTGAGTTTTATAATGAAGCTCTATTTTTTTATTTGACGTATATCTTTTTTATCATAAAATATTTTTTCACATGTTATAGTAATTGTTACTTTATCATAGCAAACGAGTTGGTAACTAGAGTCCCATTAAGATAATATCGTGTTATTTGTTTGAAATTGGAGTATTAGCTGTTATGCCAAATATTGAAATATTTCTACGATTTTTTTTGCATACCTAATTAATTAAAATACATGATATTTCGGTTTAAACCAACTACACGGTTTATTTGTCAGAAAAAAACCGAAAACCGGTTAGTGATTAAGTCCGGTTAATTGGAAGCCCTACTGGTGACTAAGATATACATATTCGTCTAGTTGGTTAGAGCTTGCTTTACCAACCAGGTGGGTCTGGGTTCGATTCCCGGTAAGGTCAATGTAAAATTTGTGTTGTCAATTTACCTTGAGTTTATCTCAAGTGACTTACATTGCTAAAATTCTCATCGAGTTTTTTCTCGTATGATCTTTCAACTTTAAGCAATATTTGGCGCATTGGCATAAGCTGTAATACAAAATATATTTAATTAATATTTAAAATATTATCTATCCTTTCAAATTAGTTTATTTAGATATATAAATCATGCTTGATTTTTATTTTATAAATATTTTCAAAAAATCTATATTCTGGTTGAGTTTATATATACTCAGTTCAAGTTCATAGTGCACTCGAACGCCTGAAGATGCCGATTCAAATTTAATGTTAAAATTTTACCTAGCACCTACAGTTGAATCTTACTTGTCAAAAGTTTACTCAAATGTTTTTATTATTTTTCATTGAAAATACTAAACATACAAATAAAATAGCTTACGTATAAAATAAACGTTTGCCAATAAACATAACTTACGAAGCTTTCAATTCAAAACTTTTATATGACATTTTCCTCGTGGACATTGCGATAAAACTTACAAAAGCAATAGCTAGCTATCCCATAGCGACAAGTCGAGATTAATTTTACTCTAAGGCTTACCTACGTTGCCAACGAACCTGATCTGTGGTAGAATGTTGCAGTAAAACAATCTCGACTTTTGTGTTGTGGCTTGTTTCCAAAGCGCCCCGGGTGCTTAAACCAATTTGCATGACAGATTGCGTTAATAACAGATTCTGTTTTCATCTTCAATATGAATGCTTATTTATTAATCCATGTTATTACGTTGTTATTTTTCAAAGCTGTCATCAACAAACAAATTGTGTACAGTTGAATTTTGCTATATTTGTGACAAATCTCTTTATAGTAGATACTGGGTAAATGAGTATAATACATTATTTTTTACACGGAAGATACGTTCGACTAGAAACCGAGTCGAGTCCTATGGCGCAGCGGTCAGCGTTGTGGGATTCCGTGTCAGACTTCACGGGTTCGAGTCCCAGTACGAACAGATTTTTTTCGATCGATTTATCGATTTCTGTTCGATGACATGGGTGTTTGTTATGTCTAAAAATTCCTTCCCACTCTTCCGATCCTTTAATAGCTGATAATTTAACCACTAGTCCTGTCCTAATCTTATCCTTTTATCTCTACTACTCTCTTTGACAAATGAGAGATTAAGCGACTGAGTAACAAACAATTCAAATTTTTGTCGAGAAAAATTCCATCAGGAGACCATATGTTTCACATTGGGAGCGGAAATGGATTTAAAAAAACCGAGTATAAAACTGAAAAAATGTGAAGAAAAATTTAAGATTGGTTTTCTAAATTTAAAAATTGTGGAAAAAAGATAAATATGTTTTTTTATCCGTGTCCGCTCCCAATGTGAAGGATATAGCCGTCTTATGTAGGTATCTCAACAGAGGTTTGAGAAAAAAACTGCTGTTAGTCAGTTGCTCAAGCACTCTTTTTGGGAAAATTTATGGGAAAGAAAGATAAGACTAAGACAGAACTAGTGGTTAACTAATCGCTCTTGCTACGCCGTTATATTAAAATCGCGATGGTGGAAGGGACATTTTTAGACATCAAAAACTCCCATACTTTTGAAAAATTGACAAAATGCTTTTCGTAATTATCGGATTCTAATGTTACTGAGCCTACAATGTTTCGTATTATCTGCTTTGCCACATTGCCCGACTTATGAATAATACATCAGGTTGGTGTAATAAAATAATATGCATATTTGATACAGAAATCAGCAGGCCCAGATGTCTTCCGTAGTTTATATTACTCGATCTTTTGCACAAAAAAGCGAAACAATCTCTCTTTACTGCAAATTGTATTAGATTATTCGATTTCACAACAGCTCTTCTGAAAGAATTGACTTTTTCCATTCGCTTGTTTTCGAATCTGATTTTTCGTCAAACTCACAACGTATTCTAACGAGATTTTTTTCTTCTTTTATAACTTACATAATGATTTTTTTTTCTGAAAAGTAATATCAATATTATTTGAATCATAAAATAAAACAGATTGGTCGTTTACTGTAATTGTTTCTCCGCAAATGGTGATCATTACTCACTACTACTTATAGTAAGTTTTCTTATGAAGAACTTTAAGACTAGTTACCATTTGAATTAATTTGATGTTTGCAACATGAACCTTTTGAAATATTTAAAATTAATTGCAAGATTAATAATACTTTTAGTTTATACTTGGGTTTTGGAGAATCTGACCTTAACTTAAATACGACTTTTAATCATTTTAATCATGCAGTGGCTTCTTTCGAATATATCGATTTGAATACTCATTTTTTAAAAAGGACTTGAAGTTATTAGTGTTTTTCGTATGCGACTCCCGTTAAAACAGTTCAACTCCACACTCCAGCTTTACAAGTACTCTGAAATCCAGTGGCGGTTCGTAACCTAAAATCTTGGGTGGACTAGAGAAAATTTTAGCCTTGTATAGCTATTTACGAAATTGTGCATGTTTCGACTTCACATTATACATTAATCTACAAGCAAATTAATAAATACTACGACACTACTGCAAAGCATAAATGATTATACAATAACATCAAAAATAATGTAAGTAAGAAATAATAGAATAGTAAAAACTGGACCTCAAATTCGACTCTTTTATAGTGAACTAACCAGTACAAAAAGCCATGCCAAGCATATTGATTCATTTTCATTCAACCATCTTAAGTTTTTTTTTACACATTTTGGGTGAAAGTGCAGGTCGGGCTAAGCCCACCTAGCCCAGTACCTAGAACCGCCACTGCTGAAATCTGTGTATTTCTTCAGCTGCGAATTCGAAAAAAGCAGATTTATAATGAAGAACTTTGCATGTGTCTATTATGTATAGTTTTTTTTAACATTAAAATCTTTACAAAAAGTTTCTAAACATGTGTAACCAGTCCTTTTATAACAGGATATTATTAGGTGAACCTCAACGTTGGACTACTTCGTACTACAATTAAAATAGTCCTTTGAGAATGTTCTGGTGCATATTGTAGTGCTTTACCCTTTGACTTACCCATTGCATTTTCGCACAGCATTGCTCTGTTATTTAATCTTGATAATACGATGATTAATGATCACAATAGGGCGGTGGTTAATAGGTTAAGCAATGTAATTTAGTTTTGCATGAAACATGAACGTAAAGTTACCTGGACATATTATATTATCTAACGGTTTTAGTAGCATTGATAAGCTTAGTGTATTTGTATTATTTTCAGACATTGTCACTTTACTATTAATATCTATTATGTATGTTTGAGAAGAATTTTTCCGGGAAGGAAAAAACAGGCAATTCACCATAGAAATGAATCTATTAACATTGGTTGTGGACATACGAGATTTTAATTCCATGTTTGAAACCAAGAAATAGACGAGCTTTTTGAATTTGTCAGTATATAGACAGCATAAAAAATGAGTACTTAGGATTTGATGCAATTTAAAAATATGTTTGTTCACATTTTGTGGAAGAAACTTTATTTTTTTAATAATATCGGACTTTCGGTTTTAATAGTTAACTGACGATATAAAGTTAAATATTAAAATATGGTATATCACTTTTAGTGTGTTTGATCAATCTTTAAAATAATAAAATGTTACAGTGTTATTTATACAAAACAAAAAAAAATCAATAAAGTGTAGCAAAAAAATGGCATTGAAAGAATTTACTAATAAAGGTAATATTTTGTTAATTATGTCATTTAGTCATGGATAATAAATATCATTTTGAAAATGTTTTTTTAAATATGAATTGAACATTTCACAGTAAATAAGAACACTAACATATTATAATATTTTATATATATTTAGTGAGAACAGGACGAAACAATATTATGCAATTTTTTTTTACCATGTCCGCTCACAATATGGAGCACATGGACTCCTAGTGGAGTCTATCTTAACATAAGTGTTTCCACGAGAACTGCTTGTTACTCAGTTGCTCAACTTCTCTTTTTCCAAAGAGAGTAGCAATATAAGAATAGGGATAGGATAGGACTAGTGGTTAGCTAATCGCTCTCGGTACGCCCCGTTTATAGGATGAGATGGATGGGAGAAAGGAATACAAGACATCACATACATCCATGCCTTCGAACAGAAATTCATAAATCGATTGAAAAATCAATTTATAAAACTCTCTGTACTGAGATTCGAGCCCGTGACCTCTGTAACCGAAGCCAACGACGTTGACCACTCGACCACATAGGCGGTTTATGGAATTTTTAATCTGAAAATGAGATTTCTGGAAACAATGAGAACAATCTTGATATTGTGTAGAGCTGTCAATTTCTGGTATATTATTTTTTTAATAATGTTCCAACATCTAATTTTTAAGAAAATAAAATTGAATTTGTAACAAAAACGGCTGTTTTCATAGTTCTGTAAAGCAAACTCGTCAGTTATTCAACAGATTTAATAATAAAGATACTTTTTTCAAACGTAAATAAAAATAAATATTTTCATTAAATCGTTCATATTTTAGTATTATAAAAAAGTTATTGTTTCCCAAACCCCTATTTGATTAAAAGCTATAAAATGTTTTAGTTTTGAATTTCGATGTATTTTTCAATATGATTTGAAAATTTTGTTACAATAAAATCGGAGGAAACACATCTCAGTATTGTTTTTATAGCGAGAGCTAAGATTAAACAAGATATTATGTTTCCGATTTAACGTTCTCATTTTCATTATAAAAATTACTATAATTAATTTAGTTTATTTATAACGGTAATCTTAAACGAATATATTGTATAATGTAACAGGAAAGATTACAACGATAATTAGTTTTAAGAGGGAGGTCTCTCTTTGGGTGTAAATTTCACGCCCCATGTACTAAAGGTGAATAATTCAATCCCTAAAGTAGATTGCATAACTTTGAATACAGTTCATAAACTTCCAGGGTAAATTACATTGTTAACTAGAAAACACATTACACGCAGTAAATTGCAAAATCTGAAAATCGAGTTAGAGAATTTTAGACGCCATACACCCGTAACGAAAGAAGGTACTCTTCCACGCGTATATTTTGGGTAATCATTTTAAAGATGGTAATTGCTAGGGAGTCACCGCTTAGAGTCGGTTAACCGCATTTACCGGTATAGAAAAATTATCAGGTAATCGTTTATTATGTTTGTTTGGTATTATTCAACGCTATAAATCGATTGCGTGGTATTAAAGAAAACACAATATTCATTTGTACTTATGTTCACTTTTATTTACCAATGTCAGGACCGGTTTTGCTCATGGTGAAAATTATGAACTGATAAGAAATAGATTTAACAGTACCATCTATACAAAACAAATTAAAATAAAAAGACACATGAATAATTGACTCAAAACAACACAAATTAAAATGTTTAACACCTCTTATATACTATTACAAAGATCATCCTAAGAGTAATAAAGCTAATGTGGTGACTAATGGTAATTTCAAACATAATTATTATTACGGGTATTTTAACAAAGTGATCTAAAATGATACCTTAATAAAATATAAAACTGAATGCTGATTAAAGTATGTATACTTTTACAAAATCGACAGACATGCGGATTCTGTGACATCTAGTTATGGATTGATACAAAATGGTAGTAGTTTCAGAGCGTCGATGTTGATGGTACTAATACATTCAATTCCAGTAGAGCTAATATACTTCAGCAAATGTAAATAGTTTTTTTAGTGGCTGAAATTACTATATTTTACATTCAGGATGGCATTTAGTTGATACGTTGATACGTTGCACTTTTTCTGTACACCTGTCAAAATTACAAGTATTGTTATAAACCAAATATTGACAGTGAACACCTTAAAGCGATTGTATGTTGTATAAATTGTCTAAAAACTTATCATGTTGATTGGAATCAATCAAGACAAAATTAAATTCAATTAATTATATGGTTTTTTAAAGAAAAAGTTTCTGTGTGTTTGTATTTATAACGTTTGTCATTATAAATGTAACGGCCATTCCAATACACTGTTTTTAACATGTTATCGAAATTTTAGCACTAAAAATTCAAGATGTCGTACCTTTAAAGTAGTATTAATTATAAGAATAAAAGTACTTAAGTTAGTTTTTCAACAGTTATGAGTGAAAACATATACATGTTTTTTAACTGTTTATTTCTAGTGAAAAGATGTTATTAGATATATGAGAAGAATTGGTTTGTAAGCAAACTGTAATAAATATTTTTTCCAACTTGGCATTTTTTCTCTACTCATTTGTTATCTGTTCTCACTCAAAACTTTTAAATAATTAGCTTTATATCCTTACTTAAAGCATCTTCAATCTGTGTTATGTTTTTTATTCACTTGTTTAACCACTTGAATACCAAGCGGACACCCGTGTCCGGAACATATGCAAGCGAACACGGATGTTCAAGACATTTAAAAAATCTAATACTTGGTATTCTAATAGAATAAAAGCAATATTTTGATGAACATGTGTAGCGTTATCTATACTGAGTCAATATAGATTTTTAAAATATCGAATTCGAGTGTATATTAGGCAAAATTATTTTTCTAAAAAACATGCAATATTTCTGGGACATATCAATGATTTATTTGCGCGGTATTCAAGCGGTTAAAGAAATATAACTCTATTGAAATATGTTACATCATCTTATTGTTTCATTAAAACTGTCAAAATAATAATAAAACCCAAAATAATTTTAATTTCCTAAAGTCGATCTTTTCATAATGAGAAATTAATTTAAATGTAAGAAATTATTGACAATGATAAACTGAGATTAAAAAACCGATTAACCGGTAATTCGTTATTGGAAAATTTGGCAACCCTAACATGTGTCTAAAGTTGAAAGCAAAGTTACTGCTTAAGTTTTATCTAGGCCGAGATAGGAACTTAATACTTAATACTTATTAAAAGTCTGTGATGTATATTACCTGCGTATTTTAACCTGTGGAGTTTTGCGAAGTGCGTGGGGATTATTATCGGTCCACTGATGAGGTGATTAATTATGGTTAAGAGAAATTAAAAGCTGTCTTATCATTTAAATACTTCGGTAAAATACATAAAGTTTCTTCTTCTGCCAGCCACAGAAAGTTTTCTCAAAGTTTAAATTTTCTTCAATTATTTTCATAATTTGATTTTGTGCATTAATTTTTTTAACCTCTGTAATATTTTATTTAAAATAACCTACTACTAAATGGCATTTAATTTGTTTTTATTGTACGATTTTCGGTATCTTAAAAAGTCAAGAATTTTTCAGAAATTTATATTAACGAAAGTTTCTCTTTTGTTTTTTTAATGGAACTTTAAGGCTCCCGAATGGCTCTTTTAGTGTCCTGCCATATTATTGATTAGGCGAGAACATACTTGTTCTCTTGTATTAAGCTATCTTACTGCCAAACTTGATATGTATACATTAACGTCCATTTGCCTTTTTATAGTCGATTATAATATTATATGTGGGATCAAATTTCATTGTCAATCTACCGAAAAAAAATATACAAAAAAAAACTCAATTTAAAGTTTTAAGGCACTTGAGATGAGCTTTAGGAGAAAAACAAATACTGGTTCCAAGATCTCTAGTATAAAAATGAAGATTTTATTAGACAACATTATTTTATAATATTTTCAAAGTATGAAACATTTTTAGGAGATTTTTTTAAAATCCATGTCCGCACACAATGTGAAGCATATGGCCTCCTGATAAAAGAATCTCGACAACAAAAAAAATCTACGAGAACTGTTTGTTACTCAGTCACTCAACCTCTCTTTCCCAAAAAGAGTAGTAGTAGGGATAGAAGAACAAGACTAGGAATAGTGGTTAATTCATCGCTATCACTACGCCTGCTTATTGAAAGATTGGAAAGGTGGGAAGGAATTTTTAGACATCACAAACTTCGAGTAGAAATCGAAAAAATGGTGTTCGTTCTAGGACTCGAAACCGTGAAATGCGGCACGGAAGTCAACAACGTTAACCGCTGCGCCATAGCATCCGACAATGTGCAATAAGGTGAACTAAATTATAAATAATTCAATCTTTAATTCGTATAAGAAAAATCAAATCTTGGTTATTGTGTTTGATTTTGGCGTATTGGTGGTATAACAGCTTTCCATCAAGATTTTAAATGTGAGATCGAGTAGAAAAACAGTTGTTGTGAATTGTTTACAAAACTCATGTTTCTAAAAACTTTAAATTTACTGAAACGTTTTGAATTTACATAACATCCTGTATTCAACAATTTTGCTTCCGCTACAATTTTTGTGAATAACAAACAACTCATATCGAAATGTTTTGTTTTCCCATCAAATGTTCACATGTTAAAAGTTAATTTGTCAGTCAAAAACAATTCGGTTTTCTGACATGTTTTATATCACGGGCATAATTTTTGACAACAAAGCAACACGTACGTTATAGGAATGTATTTTGTTAAAACTTTCACAATGTATATTTTAAATTTTAAATATAATTCTATACAAAAACAATATTAATATATTTTGAATTTTACTTTATAGTTCAAATAGATTTTGATTCATTTCTGAACTAAATAATTCAGTCATATATTTTATATCGAAGCACGTATAATATTAGTCTGTTTTAATTGAAAATTTATTAAATTCGATAAAATCTTAGTATGAATTTGAGCGATATATTCGCAACAGAAATGGATATGTTTGACGTTTTATCATATTGGTTACACTTAACCAATATGTTGCTAAGCATTAATCTTCAAGGAGAACTATATAAATGTTAAAAATTTTGATTCCCGTAGACCAGTGTTTACTAAAGTGTGGTACACGTACCCCCTGGGGTACGTGAATATTTTGGTGGGGATACACACTTCACTGGGCTTTGGCTATGCCTGGTGTAACAAGCAGCTTATATATTTTGATTGTTATTAAAGTATATACATTTTTTTTGACGTAGTGTACTCGGTGCTTCGAAAATTATAGAAGGGGTAAACATATGTCAAAAGTTTAGGAAACACTGCCGTAGAACGCTGACATAATTCAGACAACTCGAAAAAATAATTGTAGTAAAATATGTAGATGTGTGTAAAACCTAAAAATATTAAATACTCATTTGTACTACATAATTTTACTTTTATTTAATAAGATCAGGAGATGTTTCGCTCATCACGAGAATTTTTAACTGATGCTGTTGAGATCAGCTGAAAATGCTCCATATTAGAGAAACTAGTTCTGATCATATCGTAAGTGGAAAGGGAAAAGGATGTAACCCACACATATTAAATTTTACAGGAGGGACAAAAAACGTGTTTTGATGATTTTGGGCCGTATGCAAATTATGAAACATACACACTCTGGAAGTGAACAGGGACTTCTAAACTGGTGTTTAATTGAGATAGTTTAATATAATTTAAAGAAATTGTCTAAGAAAAGCTTTCTTTTCAGACTTTTTTCTTGGTTTCAATTTTCACAAGCTCATCTTTTTTCAAACTTAAAAGCTAAATTTAGATACTAATTCGGCATTTGCAGATTACATCTTTTTTATAGAACGTTTATCATGTTTGATACATTGTGATAATCGAAAAAAAACTGTGAAATGCGTCCTTTTTCTTTTCCACAGTCGATATGAAATAAATTGGAAATTTGTAAAGAAGGGTGTTTTTTTAAATATATTATTTTCCAATCGACTATTCATAATGATCAACTTAAAAGTTATTTAAATTAAGTACTTAAGAGAATTCTAATAAATCATCGATAATTTTCTTCAAATAACTTAACAATCTATACTTTTTCTATCTTTCTAATGGATAGACATAGTTTTCGTGACTAAATTAATATTTTTTGATACAGAATTATTATCTGAGCTGTCATATAACTACTACATTTACGATTGGATATAAAATTTATGGATAAAGATGAAAAATACATAGCTTACACAGTGTTATGAAAAATGTTTTTCCGCGACATTTCAGCGAAATCAATTTGACGGAAGAATAGGACGGGATTACAGGGAAAACGTCTTTGCGAGTTTATAAAAGAGGGGGGGCACTGTATTTAGATAAAAAAGAAGAAAAATTCAAATCGCTTTTCAAACACTTTGTATGCCCAGGATATATATTTAAATAATCCAATACAAAATATATACGTATTTGCCTTTTTAAAAAAATCATTTCTTTTGTTTACCCTACTCACATACTATAAGAATCAGTTTAACATAAAAGTATTAGACATGTAAATCACAACACAATTTCTGAATTTATTGTATACTCTTTTATAGTGTGAAGGCTATACTTCCATTTGAAACTATGATAAATTAATATGACCGCGTTGATTTATTGTAAATGGTAGATTGGTTATAAGTCAATTACTTTACGCCGAATTAAATTTACGGAAAAACAGTGTATTCTTGAAATATCGCCGACACCCACTGTACACATTAATATTTTACGAATATGTTAGAGTTGGACTGACTTTATATAATATAATGCGGTCTCGAATATAACGTGACCTGTTTTTTTCGGAACAGGGTGTTTTTTTAGGTTTTCTAACTACCGACAGTTTAAAGTACGTATCGAATTTTTTTAAAGTGTTGTTGTTGATTTGAGTGTTAGTTGATGCTTTTTATTCTACTTGATTTACACGTGAAACAATAATACTAAGACACTTCTCAAACGCGCCAGACAGGTTTTGTTATAAATACAATATTACATAAAGTGGAAGAAATCTACAACATATACTATTATGCTACACAACTTCACTTTTTACTTTTTTCACATTTATATTTTATACATATTGAGCTATCGAGAGATCCAAAATAATTACAATACTGTTGGTACCCTGATACTCGATACTCTTTCTTATTATATGAGCATAATAAGCGACTTACTCAACAAGAAAGAACTGTATAAAACAAAATGAAGAAACACATAATAATATTCTATTCGTTACATGGAACGTAAGCAGGCTGCACGGAGAATACCAAATCATAAAGGTAACGTATCGTGCACTTAGTATGACGAAAGTGCCAAGAGAAAATGCCACAAAATATTGAATTTACGGAAGAAGCGTTGAACCTTATTGACCGCTACCATAATTTATCGGCGTGTAACACGCGTCGCCCCTGAAAAGAGGAAAAAACAACTGCAATATACTGAATTATTTATGTCCCATAAATTATACCCACTTTGCGATTCAGGCGTTACTTTGCTTGTAATGTGTATTTTCTACCATGAAGTAACGAATATATTACAATAATGATTGTCTTAGAGGATTTATTATTTTTTAAAGGTTTTTTTATGAATATATTAACATAGATTTCAAATATGATACTTTTACTCATACATAATATGGCAGTGGTCACGAACCACAATTGTTGCGATTGCCGAAAAATTACACATCAGTAGTTTTTTTTATGTTTTTTATATATCAAATTTATGGAGCTTTAAGTACCAGGGCTCTTTCTTCGAGTTTCCTTCATCGCTAATGTATTTAAAAAATTGTATTACCTTATCATCGATGCTGACGGAAGGGCGTGATCGCTACAGAGGTAATAAATCTTTAGTGGAGCCAGTTCACGGGGACTTAATATGCATTCATTTGCAAATCACATTCTATATGCTTACCCTCATACCTATTTCCATACATGTACACACAAATGCGCATACATACATATACACATACAGTACAGAAGGAAGACAACCAAAAAGAATCATTTTCATGTAACTCACTCGTCGGTAATAAATAAACTGTATTTTTTGTAATAAAAGTTAAAAACATATGAATTGATGAAAATAATATCAAAATTCAATGCCGTGCATATTATTATGAATATAAATAACAATTCAGAAACAAGTGTAGACAATGATGGACATGTTTTTTTTCACATTCACGATCGTGTCGGCTCAAAAACTTTGAGAAACACTGGCTTTAATTATGTTTATCATTAAAAAACGATGTCCGCTACCAATGTGGATTATACAGCATTCTAATAAATGTATCTCAACGGATTTTTTTACGAGAACTGTTTGTTACGCACTTGCTCAACCTTTCATTTTCGAATAGATTAAGAATCGAAAGATAAGGCTCAGAAAAGATTAGTGGTTGACTTATCGCTCTCGCTCTACGCTGTCATTTTAGAATTGCAGGAGTGGAAGTGATTTTTTAGACATTTCCAGCACCCATGCCTTATAACAGAAATCGATTAAATGATTTAAAAATATTAGACAAAGCAATGTGTGAGATTAATGAATGATGGTTAACTTTCAACTCATTTTATGCAAAAATGTTACATTTCCAGTTTTAATTGTTAAAAACTGACATGTATAAATATAATATATTCATTGAAACGATAATTCAATACTTCGTCAACATCACGAAATGAAAATCAATATCAATAAATAAGATTTTTTTAATATTGTGTCTATTAATTTCACACCCGTCAGCAAAAATATTGGACGTGCCATCTTTAACACGCATGCCATAGATTCTCCGTGCCTGAATTGTAGTATTTTTTATGAAGTATTTGGTTACGCACTCACACGGATATAGTTGTTAGTTCATAGTCATTTTTCATTGTCAGTTTTATAGCATAGTAAATATTAAAAAAAATTGAACCTCATGTATGGCTGGATGTATTTAAAATGTTGTTTTTTGTGTATACAAAAAGATACAACTAGACATTTGTGATTTATTTTCTCCGAAAAATGATCTCTAGAATATGTTGGATTTACCTAAAGCTAGTAAACTTCAATGATAGATTTTTTCTCTAGTTTTTTTGTATTATTTTCAAAATTCAGAATACAAAAATCTCGTTCAGGCACTATGATTAAATTCTACATTATACAAATACTAAATACATGCAATTTGTTTGATCGTACAGTTCTCTATTCCATACAAATTTAGATAGTTAGATTCAACTAAATATGTCAACTGAAAACATAACTAATATAAGAAAAAAAAAACAAACTATAAAATGATGTATGAGATTCATAAATAAAATAATCATTTGTACTAATTCCTCTTTTGGACTGGACTTGTTCGTGACGAGAATTATCAACTGATAATAAAATACAATATTTAGTGTTATATGTAAAAAATAAAATAAAGATATGAGTGTTTAAAAAACAACTGTTTATGGACGTTAATAAAGGTACAAATACGGATAAGTTACTATAATAAATATATAATGCGTTTTACCTCTAATGGATAATTTCAAAACTCATCGAAGAACAATTAAGTTAATACTAACGATAAATTCAAACGTACTTATAATCTGGAGAATTTTCACAAATTTATTCTATGAATTTAATGTCTTTTCACCAAGAATAAACAGTGAACACTCTTAAAGTGAGTGATGATAGTCGATACGTTGACAGTTATTAACATGATTTCATTCTACAAGTATTCTGAGAAATTTCCCATCATAACAAAATAATCTAATCCCAATGAAGCAGATAATATATAATACAATATTTCGAGTACCTATATGAAGAGCAATTATACTGAAAAAGACACACCACACGACAGAACTATCCCAGGAATGAAAAGGGGTATAAAATGTTTTGTACCTTATCCACTTCCTGCAGCTATAGGGAAGAAAAAACCCTTACTTTATTTTGCAGTATGTAACTTAAGAATTAAAATAATTTTTGGTTTATTCGTAAACCTTGCTATTTTTTGTCTGGTGATGCTTTTTAAAGAGGTAAAATAGGTGTCACAATTTGTAGTACACCAAAATGTTGTAACAAAGTATCAAATCTGCTTTTAAGTTAAAATAATTGTAATATTCAACTGCCATATGATTATTGAAGTATTTTTACCACTGTTGTTTGATCTGTCTAGTGCCAACGATGAAAAAAAATCGCTGTGTTCTTTCAATTGTTTTATATCTGATAATTCATTTTCATTTGTTATAGTGAAATAAATATTTTTTACAACGTGCTTCTTGACGAACTTGCGTTAATTTTAAAATAACCTCTGACAACCTCTTTTGATCGGTCGAATAAATCGTAAAATAAATGCTATAACAACAGTGAATATAGTCACAGTATGAACAGCAATCACACACAAAAACACGCATACTCTTTCTCAGATTGAGAATCAATATTGATACTAAATTACATATCTTTACAAATTAAAAAAAAAATTAGACACTATTTCCCTACAAATAACGATGCCATTTTTTATTAAAAGTAAGCTCACTTAAAACTGCTTTACTCTTCACTTAACAGCATCGGCTGATCCATCGTCGTCCGGAAGAAATTAACAGCCGTCGGTTTTAGTTTCCTGTTTGCGATAGAAAAATAAAAATAAATAAATAACAAGCGGTACAAGTTTGTGTCAGCGCTGCGTCGTAATTATCACCTCGGAGCGCGGGAAATGGCGGGAAACGGATGTGCCACGAAATGGCGGGGGGTTAACTTCCGATGGCGGCAAAATCAAACTGTGACGCCATAATAGTTTTGTCGGGAGTGTTCTATTTTTAACTTTATTAAAGAGCAGTCTATTAGCCGATAGATGCCACTGCTTGCTTAATACTACGTACGATAGCAATTTTTAATCTTAACGTTTTGAAAGGAAGAATAAAGGTGGATCTTCAATGATAGTTTAACACTGTTGTAATCATAAATTTCGCAAAGCGTATACGGAAATAATGTATTTTTGAAATACTGTATAACCTACACTACAATGAGAAGTGAAGTGAGCCATGTGGTATTTTATGAAAAATAATAGATAGATGCGTAATAATAGTATACATAAATTAACGCACGGATTGGCAGACTAACAAGTGAAAAGAACTACATTGTCAAAAAAAGTAAGATGGCAAAGGTATTAGAATTAGAGACACATAAATATATGGTTTTTTGGCGTAAAAATGTGATAACTTCAAGACATGTTGTCTGAAGAGTTGCAAGCGGTTTCGAAAAAAATTGCATGTGATTCGCAAGCCGAGGTTTTCTGACCCCTGAATCAACGTACAACAACACTACAATAACACTGAGTAGAGACGTGATTTTAGTTAAGAGTCCAACAGAAAAGTTTTACCATTTTGGTACTTAGCTCACTTCACTTTTCCATAGCTCGTTAAGTCCCTTTTACATATTTTACTCTGTATGAAAATATACAAAAAATATTTGTACATGCAATATACTTTAACGAAAATGAATACAATTTTCTGTAATAATATGTACATAATACATCAATATGAGTATTGTGATGCTAACAGAAGGTATGGGGTATGCAGCATATTTTTAATACCCTCTACTGCACTGGTTACATAATATGAAAAGGAAACTATATTTTTCTATGAAAAGTATGAAACGACCTTGCTGTCAAACAAAACAAAACTATCGATTTAATACATAAGAAAATATTATTTCACCGAAAATGTATTTTCTGATGTTTACAAATATGTGTCGCAAAAGGAAATAATGTTTTCAAATATATTTTCAAAACTAATTTTGTTTTGAAAAGCTTGGAGGATCATTCAATTTTTTTTTAAATAAAAGATCGAAATTGTCGAATTCCACGTGTCACACACTTTATGCAGGACTGTGGAGTCGTGTAAAAAAATGACGACTCCGACTCCAGCTTAAAAATAATTAACGACTCCGAGGAAATCGTTCAATAATTTCATTTTAACCATCAGATCATCTTCAGTCAGCCAAGCATACAATGTCAACACTTTGACCGCAACAAAATACCGCGACTCCGCAATTCTGACTCCGACTCCAATTCGGACTCCACCGCCCTCTGTTTATAAGTTTATATATCAAAAAATACTTTTTCGCACTGAGCATTAACCCTCCTAGGACGAGCGTGACCATATGGTCACAGTAAACACCGTTGTCTATTGATACCACCATTTATCCTTTTTCTACCTGAATATCGTTGCTTTCACTCATATTTGGTTAAGAAGGGTAAAGACTTAATTCAGTCATCAGCCGCGGGGACAGAAACGGCCACCAATAGCTTATGCGATTTTTTTTAATAGACTTTTTTTTATCAAAACATTGAATTATTTACAGTTCTTTTGCTAATATATTTGTACTGAAATTATGTTGATCTAAAGAAGTCAAATTGTAAATATTTTTTAAAAATTCACGTTTAGCTATATTTCAACCCCGAATGTTTGCGTGCCTATACGGTCACGCTCGTCTTTACTACTGTCCGTACACAATATTGCACGGTAATAAAAGGATGAGCAAGACCAAATAGTCATGCGGGGTTTCTATACAACAACTTGAATCTTTGTTTTTAAATTTTTGGTTAGGAATAAAAGTTATCCTTGACTTATATGGCTTAAAAAATATTTTTTTATCGAAAAAAAGCTCTCGTCTCTGGAGGGTTAAATTGGTTTTGATGTTTTGTCAATCTGTCAAGAATTAACAGTGCGTAATTATCAACAAATTCTACGCTCGTATTGGTGAGCTTTATTAGGTTTTGATGAACTTTAAAAAGCTATCGCGTGAAAGCTTTGGAAGTCCAGCAAAATGGAGTGAGAACCCGGGGGACGACTCCCGAGCGATTCTGCGGCGGCAATCCAATTACCGCAAGTGCCATCGGCCGATCGCTAAACGTGAAGTCGTGCAACCGGAGGACGGTCCGAACCCCGTTCGTCCTCGCCGTATTTCCTGCGATCTGGTGACGAGTCGCTTGCATTGGACGTCAGCGTTTGGGTTGGACGTCAAAGGACTTTCAACCCGTGTGTTGTGGTAGTTGACGGACGTTACGTAATTAGATTTAATCCTCTGATTAATCCAGTTAAACAAATACTACCAAGGCTGTGGAGTCGGAGTCGAGGTATTTTGGACAGAGATGGAGTCGGAGTCGTGAAAAATGAGCGGCTCGATTTTTATGTTGAGAAATATATTTAATGATTTAAATAAAAAGTGCTACGCTTGGCTGACTAAAGATGATTTGATGCTATACATATATACATAAGTTAAAATTAGATTATTCAAAAATTTTCTCCGAGTCGGAGTCATTAATTATTTTTAAGCTGGAGTCGGAGTCGGAGTCGTCTTTTTTTCACGCTACTCCACAGCCCTGAAGACTACATATGGGCACATTGGAGGGGAAGTGAGCTAAGTGGTATTTTAAAAAAAAAAATAAGTTAGATCCTTTTTAATATTCTACACGTCGTAAAGTATCGTAAAAGTGAAGTAACCTCAGTTAATACACATTGCAAAAGTGTTATCTCCGTAAAATAAAAATATACAATCAACCAAAACACCAAGTAAAGACGTGATTGTATTTAAAAGTACAAGAAAATGTTTTACAATTTTACTAGTTAGCTCACTTCACCTTTCAGGGGCTCATATATAACGAATATTACTGTAATATATTTATATTTAATAATATTTTTGAACAATGCAACAAATAACAGCCCAAGATAAAGCATGTATATATTTACAAACAATGGCAATTAATACTCTCTGCCTTGTATTATTCACTTTTTCCCTATTTACACGGTAAATATGTTTTTTTACAAATACACGATTTTTTTCAATAAATAAGATCTATAGGGCCGCAAAGCAATAATTAAATAAATACATAATCATACTCAATCTATTATCATTCTTAAGTTAATGAATTTTTTAAAAAAACAAGACGATCAACAAATCCAATACATTTTTTTTTTAATTTTTAGGAACCAAGTGCAAAACTTTTTTTTTAACAGCTTAACGACCGCACGTTTTTTTATAAAATTTCACCTGGCAAAAATTGTAATTTTACTAAATTCACTATAATTTGTAAGCAAATTGAGATATCTTTACAAAATTTAATTTTATTAACTTCCAAATACTTCGCCTATACGCATATATGTGTCCGCCGGCCAGCAACCGTTGTTTTTCAAAGACACAAATACACGTCCACGGTCGCTATATACGTTCTAGCTGTATACGTTCTAGGTTTTACCTTCCATCAAAGGGCGGTAAGAGTTAAAACATGTTCTTTCACTTGATTCTTTAACGGCCAGCAACATTTCGGAAGTACCTTTTAGCACCGTACGGGGAAGTGTTAAGTAATACTAAATTAAGTTTCATTTAATAATATATTGAAATCATAAAATCGTCACCTTTCTAGCAGAAGTTGGTAAAAACATAATATAACTGACAAAGAGATTTTTTAATTTAAATTCTTTGCCTGGAAAAAATATCAACGTATTTAGTTCTACAATTTATAACATTTTTTACCATATTACAATGGAGTTCTACCAAGTAAATGCCAATTCAATCAATGGAATAACTAAGTTGCTGTTTTGCTTATACCAGCGATTTCCAACCTGAGAATCTTGGACTATTAATAGCAAAGAGAGGCGAGAACAGTCCAAAATCTTTAGAAAAAATCTTTATTACTATATGAAATAAAGGATGGGGATGCGCGAAGATATTTTTTCTTCAACTGGAGGCGCAGTAACATAAAGATTGGAAGCCACTGGTTTACACAATTTTTCCAAAAGAAGGATTTTTGAGCAGTTATTATTAGTTTTGATTGAAGGCACAAAATTGATTCTGTCTTTTAAATTTTAAACTCTTATTTAAATCTTATTATCATTCAATTAAATATTTAAACAAAATTGTTTTGAAATAATATCCGCTTTTGCTTACCGCATTTGTCAGAATAATAATAAATTACAACTATTCCGCAGTTATGTGACGTCATCAAAGCCGATACAATTTTGCGCTCCCGTGATTGCACGCCACTGGAGCATAATGAGTCAATGACAAATTAAGTTTATTTGGCTGGCGGAAATTCTGGATTCGGCCAGTAATGAAATTCACCGAAACAGCATATGGGAATAATAAACGTTATCTGGGTAATAAATTCGTTTGATTACTCATACAACAAAATAGCTTACATACACGCTACTTGATGTGTTGGCAGGTAGTAAAAAACATATATTTCAACTCATTACGTAGAAAATGAAATATTACCGAATGAAAGCCACATTTTTAATATTTCACCACTCGATAATAAATAACTTAATGACTTGTTAACGCTGTAATAACCAATAATGAAATATTCCTAATAATAAATACACTTTTACGAATGTAATGAAAATATATTTCATATTTGTTTTATGTTATCCGACCAAACCTAGCGCATTTTGCAGTAATAAAAATGTCTTTGAAAACAATTTAAATAATAATGCCAAAATTATAAAAAAATTACATGTTTTTTAACTATTAAATTTTCGTCACTTAATCTGCAACATAATAATAGTTTTATACGTCCATTATAACTCGTAATATAGTCATTTTATTATTTACAAAGTCGCCAAATTTTAAAACGTTTTATGTTTATTTTGCTAACAACTTATACTATGATTATCATGCTAATGCGGCCCCTCCTACAGTTATTCAGCACTAGGCGTGATTTTGATTATTATTATTTTTAAATATACATATATATCATGACAGTTAATACTGATTAGCCAAATAATACAAGATAACTTTTTAAGAAAAAAAAAGTTTTTAAAAAGTATTCTTCTTTGACTCTATTCACTCATTATGTGCCTCTGACTGATTTTTCGTTATCCCTGGAGCATATTTCCAACATCAATTACTTTCTTTCTTACGATGATATGCCAGCATTTTCGAATACTGTAAAGCAGGGTTTCATAAACTATGTTCCGCGGAACACTGGTGTTCCGTGGGACCTGAATAGGTGTTCCGCGAAAATTTGGAATGGTAACATACGCAGCAACAAATTTAAGTATCTTCTACTTCGTATCAAAAATCGAGTGATAGTAAATCTCCAGTGATGCTAAAAACGTCAAATATCTAGGTACAGGCGGAGATTTTTAATCAGTACGAACTTTGTTTACTCATATTTTTATGTTATATATTTTAATGATAATTAATCAATACATAATAAGTGGTTCAATAAATAATATTTTTACAATTAAGAATTACCCGACCTAAAAAAAAATCTGTGTTCCGGTAACATTATTCACATTTGAGAAGTGTTCCGTTGAATTTTCCGGACTTGCAAAGTGTTCCATCCCAGAATAAGTTTGGGAAACCCTGCTGTAAAGAATATTGTCGCTATAATTTCTTTTTTGATTCTTTATAATCTATGTATATACTTCCGTCAAAGAATAAATGCGATATGTCCAAGGAGGACGATTTTTATAAACAACCATAATTTTATAAAAAATATGTTTATGAGGGTAGGGCAACGTTATTTCCAAAATTTCTCTTGTCATATAATATAATATCCGATTTTTTCGATAAATTTGTTCATCTTTTATCACGCACTATTTTTTGTAGAAAACTATATTTTATCACTGCCTAAAATAAGTAGAATTTATTCTTTTTTTAACCTTTAATCGTTCATTAGTCATTTGTATCTAATTAAGTGTCAAGACCGTGATTAAGAGCTCTGTAAAGCTTAAAAAAGGCTTCGATCGGCATTAATCTTTTTCTTTAAGTGAACGTTAAAAATAGATTTTTAAATACAACATAGTGTTTTAGATAAAATAAACTACCTCATTTATTACCAAAAATATGTGATCACTGTTTAATAAGCTACTGAAACCTTATCAGCTGAATGCTGTTAGAGGAATAGTATTTTTTTATATAGGAACATTATATCAACTGCAACATTTTAAAAAATTAAGCAATCTAATTCAATTAAGTGAAAAAATAGCCAATTATCATAGTTGTACAATATTTTATATATATGTATAAATTATAGCTATCAACTATATAAAAAAAATATAGAACTTAACCTATTCTCTGCCACGCACGTGTTAACAAGCCATACAATTTCGTGCTCGTAGGGCCGGCCATACAAAATGTGCGTGTTTGCACGCAGTACTTGAGACGCGATTTAAAGGCAACAAGAAACGTATTTAATAATTTTAAAATATCATACATATTGTGACATCTCTTGGAATCGTAGTGTGATACTTAAACTTTAAAGATATTGTTTTGTAATCTATAATTCATCGATTTTAAAAAAAGTTTTTTTGTTGTGTCTAAATTTGTTATGCTAGCGTGGTGGTAATTTCCGTTTTTGAAGCGTTTTTGGATAAATGATGGCGAAAATTACCGTGTATTTGTGATGTACTCTTATTATATGTCCAAAAAGTACATATTTGTTAGGTTTTATTTTTTTAAAGAATATCACGGCCCTCCGTGTACGGCCATATTAATACCACACGGCACAGAACAGGTTAAATACTTTGCTATTTTTTCATGTTTTTACAATGAAGTTATACCAATTGTATGCGAATTCAATCAATTTATTAAATTGTATGCTATAATTAAATGCGTGAATAAAATCAATTACAACTTTGTATCACTGATTGTAGCAATGCAACAGTAGGACAGTCTCAAAATCTTAGTACGGTTTTTCCCGTCCGATTGTATCTTTTCCGCTTTTTTCCTGTCCGGCTTAATCCTTGAACCTTTGTTGCTGTATGATCTGAAGCTTTGTTCTGATTTTTAAATCTAATGTTCTCTATCTTCGGATTTTTCTGTGATATGCTTTTTTATTCATTAAAAATATCCACTTATGTCAGTCAGCCAACACTTCATAAAACATTCAAAATATTTCAAGACACAACCGTACTCCATAAAAATTTCCAAGAAAAGATATATATAACAATCGCAATACCTACGATATTATTTCAATGACAAAGTAAGTTTCAAAACTGGGAGTATTTTCTTAAATTGCTTTTTGTTTTTCAGTAGCACTTAAGATCTTGCGATTTGCTCTTCAGCTGAATGAAGAGGCAAAAATTTCTCCTTTTTAAACTTTCAGCTGTCAGGGGAACTTTCTAAATTGATTGCGAATACACAAACAAGTTGCTTGGAAAGTTAAGACATTCTTTATTAACTAAATATATTATTTCTTAAACTCAAAACAGCTTTTTGATAACTACAAATTATCTACTCAATTACGCAAATGCCAGCGTGTTTAGATAAGTTTCAGCGTCTTGAAATTACAAAATTAATACTCATTGAAATCTGGTATGAATGACTTAAAAGTTTTCCATTGGCTTTTAAGCTTTGATAGTTGAGACTCATTTAAAATATTGTCTACATAGAAACTATTTACAAAATATATTTTTTTATCCATATCCGCTCTCAATGTCGAGCATATATCCTCCTAATGGAAGTGTCTCAACAAAAGTTTTTTTATACAAGAACTGTTTGTTACTCCATCGCTCAACCTCTCTTTTCCAAAGAGAGTAGTAGGCATAAAATGATGAAGCTAAGACAGGAATAGTGGTTAACTAGTTTCTCTTGCTACGCCCATGGATCGGAAGAGTGGGAGGGAATTTTCAGACATCATCTCCAATGACTTCAAACAGAAATCAATTAATTAATCGAAAAAATGCTGTTTGTACTTGGACTGGGACTCGAACCCATGAGATTTAGCACGGAAGCTAACCTATACGCAATAGACACGACCAAATGTCGTAAATATATATTTAAAAATAACGAATTCAAAAAATGGTTTTGATTTAGAAAATTCTATTCGTTGCAATTTCCATATTTCCATTACAAATACTGACTTTTTAAAAAATGAAACGGTAATTTATCTTTTGTTCCAGGCTTTTATACAATTTCACAACATGCTAGCTCGCATAAACCTTAGAGGGACGCGACAGGATAAATATATAAAAGAGTGAAATGCATAAATCGTTGGTGACTTTTTTCAATACAAACTGTTCTGTCACCATAAAGCAAAGGAAAGCTCGCGATGACTTCCTGTTTGAAATGCAGGTGCCAAACAGGGCTAACACTCCAAGTTCTTTTGTGTGAATTCTATCGCGTTTTAGTTTTTATTTTAAATATTGCTCGTACCAGCCTAAAAGTGTCACATATGGTAAATTTAAAAATAAATTTTATGTATCACATGATTTCTTGCTTAGTTTTTGCGTAATTGAAGACACTATAAAACTGTAACGATATTAAACATTAATAAGATACAATAAACAACTGTTTTATCGACATGTCGTCGTCGTTAAACTTACATTACTGACAATGGCGTCACAACTCTTTTCAAATTTGATGTTTTCAATAATTTACTCTAGTAAAAATATTAATAAGTACATGTCGCCTGCTGTAGTCCAGTCGGTTAGAGCTTGCTCTATCGATCACGCAAGTTTAGGTTTGATTCCCGGTCAGATGAGAGTGAATTTGAGATTTATTCTATTCAAAGTTGCGATCGAAGACTGGGTGTTTGTGATGTAAATCCACATTATTTCTTCTCCTCCCATCCTTCTGATTCTTTAATAACTGGGTGTAGCGATAGCTATGTCAACCACTAATCCTGTCTGTAGCCTTATCCTTCTCTTCCTACTACCCATTTTGAAAAAAGTAAGGTTGAGCGACTGAGTAACAGAGAGTTCTCGTAGAAAAACTTCTATTGAAATACCTCCATTAGGAGGCCATATGCTCCACATTGGGAGCGGACATGGATAAAAAATATTATGTTGAAAATATTAATTTGGTATTTACAAGCCTTTTCTAACTGCATAAGGCAAATATCGATTAATTCTTTAACTTGCATGATTTTCTTTTTTAAACTTAAAAGTTTAAAAAAGAAAAATAAAAATAATGATTTTTACCAAAAGTTCAAACATAAATGCAACATTATGTTAAATCAATATTATTGTATCGTAAATTATGAATGAACATGTGTTTGGAAATGAATTTGTATTTTCTTTCCGGCGAAAATCGATTTTTTTCACAGGTAAACGTGAATTTGAATATTGCTTAAAACCAATTTGCCAGAGAAATATAAACTTTCAAAACAGAAAAAAAAATGGAACAAATAAGATAAACTTATCATAACATTGTTGATATTCCGTGAAGGGTTGTCTTGATTGTCGACACTTAACAACGTTCTTCTGATGTAAAAAAAAACCTCGTTTTAAATCTAAAAATTGTCAAAAAAAAAATGGTTTGGCGCGTTGAAATCCCGAACTCCGAATCTAAAAGATAAAAATAAATTAAAAAGCTGCCACCGCAGTTTCAAAGCTCTTTCGTCCTTTGTGCTTTTTGTGCGCTTTAAATTTACATACGGAAAAGCTTAGTTACCGTATTTTTTGATAATACTTAGCAATTTGTTTTTACATATTGAAAATAGTTAAGATTTTTTGTTATCAATAATTTATTTATAATAACGTAATTGGTTCCGTCACAAATAAAGTTATAACTTTCACATAACACACAAGTCTTTTGCAAAATACTAATTTCCTTATTGAAATAAGCTATTCAAACCATTATCTTCTTATGGTATATGGCAGCGTTTGTTCTTATATTGTATATAAAGTAATGTAATTTATCAATACTTAGGTAGATAAACCTTACTGTATAACACGTGTTAGTTGAATTTTCTTCAAACACTATATCTTTCTCTTGAAATATTTACTTACCGAATTTCCTTCGAGTAATATTGATTTTAAATTCATTAAGCGTGTGCTTTTTACTGGTAAAACTATTTTTTTATTCCAATAAAAACCCTACTCTGATAACTGTCTTCATGGGAAACCTCGTAAAGTAACTTATTTTTTCAATTTAGCAAATTCTCAATCAGCTTCTTATAGATATGAACATTTTTAGTGACTCAAATGTTTTGACTTTCGGTGTCTTTTAAATCCGTATTTTTCTACAATACTTCTAAGCTTTTAACATCAATATTTAATTTTACCAGTAATATTGATGGTGCTATTTCTTTGCTTTACACATATCCTGCGGTGCTTAAAAATACTTCTTATATGTTGCTGGCCGTTAAAAAACAAAGTGAAAAACATGTTTTGTGAGTCTGATTTTATTATTTTTTTATTGTACAATTTGCAAACCATTTTGTTGCTGAGTCTCATGACATGGATTTGAAACATTCATTTACTAAGCGTCAGTTCAAGTTCATCCGTGCACTTGAACGCCTGAAGATGACGAAAGGCGAAACCCGGGTCGTTAGTTACAAAATCTGTGTGAATGTACACAATTTGAACGATTCAAATTTAACATGGATTTGAGTTTAACGCCAGTCGTTTTGCGTCTGTGTAATAAGGGTCCAAAATTAAATTTACTGAAACAACTTGAAATTAACAAGCATAAACAAAAACATCCTATATGAACAAACTATTATCAATTAATCACCGTTGCTAAAACTTCTAATGTAATTAATAATAAATATCACTTTTATTTGTTCTAATTTACGTTGACAAAACCCCAGACTGCTTACCGTTCTTCTATTTAATAAGTGTAAAATATTATAATTTGAATTTGAATTGGGATATTAAATTGACTAACAAGTTGCATTGTGTATCTCTTCGGAGCCAGTATATACTGGCTCCTGAGAAAATATGTTTAACTATAAATCTGACGATGGCGAAACCCGAAATAGCTATCAACAATACAAAAACTGTATAATTAAATACGTTGCTATTTTAACCCTATTGTGAGCAATTCATCATTCTCTAGTATCTAGAAATTCATTAATTTATCAAGCTTCCAAGCAATAGGAAAAATAAAATTCTCCTATATTCAGAGATATTTATTCGTTGTGTCAAGTTTATAAAATGAAATAGTTTCTTGAATGAGTAACACATATCCCGTAATTCTGCATCGCTGAAAGCTCCTCATGTATGCGATCTCGTTAAGGGCACTTGTAGCCTTCTTACACGCGTTCATATAGAGCTTTCGCAACATGACTTATTTACCTATTCATTCAAAACTACAAGACGTTGAATCAGGACTTTTCCTCTAGAGGGGAATATGTTAAGGCTGCAATCTGCAAGAATTTACATGAAGATATATATAAATAATACCATACGAGATATTATTAAATATTCCGTTTCGTGGCTTACGACATGTTTTAATTTGAATATGCTGTGAAGTAATTCACTTAAACTTAATATTATTTTTTTGCAATTTAAAACCCTTCGATTACCTTCAACTGGAATATTTATATCGCCACTTATTTTAAAAATCTCGTAAGTTTTTTTTTAAATAAAATTTCTTTTACGAAAAATCATTCTTATTCAAAAAATCAGGCTTTCCCAAATCCTATATTTGAAAAAATCCAGCTTTGTAATGTCAATATTGTCCAAAAACCGGTTTTATCCGGAAACTTTAAAAATCGGTTAAAACAATTTTCATAAAACAATCATACATTATTCAATTAAAAATATCTTAGCTATAAAAGTTTTGAAATCGTTATCCACGTTTGATCTACAACGAATTAAACAAATATCTTAATCAAACGTCTACGTAACTTAATTAAAGATCTGATAACAACTAATGGATTTTTTTTCCAAGATGAAATGAAAAAACCTTTAACCTTTTAACTGCCAGCAGGTGTATGTATGGCGGTACCTCGCACGCCACGAGTTTAATTGCAATTATATATTTTTTTTAATTTATAGTTTTTGAAAATGTTTTAAAGTTTATTTGTTAAAACTTACCAAATAAATGAAGAGTGCGCCGATGACGATGCGATTGTGCCGCCATTTATACATAATAACAATGTTAAAATGTTTATGACACATCAGGGTTGTCACAAATTTTGTCATAGAAAATACGCGAACTAAATATTATTTCAAAAGTAATTGTTTATTTGAGTTTAATTTTTAAAATGTACACACACTAAGTTTCAGAAAATTAATAGTCTTCTATAGATAATATGACTGCCACCCCTGAATTTTGCGCCATCTTCATACTCGGAGACAGACTTATTTCAAATTACATTTCAAGTAGTAAAAACGAAAACTGTTTCAATTGTGAGTATAGGACGATATTCCCAATAGATGTCGTTGTGTGTTCGACACAGTTGTATGTTTAACATAATTGATTTACGTTAGTAAAATCCCGTTCAAAGCGTGCGTCCAAAGACGTCATTTTATGTATGATTGGCGTACCGTTCACGGAAATGTTCGCGCCTTAAGACGCTTGTGGCAGCCATCCGGTTAATAGCTTAATCCTTCTTAAAACAACAGTCGGTATTTTAAAAATTTAATTCGCTGTAAATTGTTTTGTGATTTTAATGAATTTCTCTGACAAATACGACATAACAAAAGTAAAATTTATTTACTCCAAAGCCTTAACGATTCCAATTTTATTTTTTTGCTCTAACTATATATTAGAAATTCAACCTTCTTGAAATAAATTTAAACTTGGTTTCAACAATTAATAGTGAATAAAATTATTAAGTAACGTTTTAATTCAAGCGATTCTTAAAATTTCTGAATTATTTTTTCCCGATAGTTTTTCTACCAACAGTAAAAGTATGTATTAAATTTTAAATGAACCAATGTATACTTTTAATTATTGCTAACAACAAATTGTAAGATATGTGGAAAATACTACGATAAAATTGTGAATCGATAATTTATTTTTTATTTGACAATTTGTTTTGAATCTATGCCCGCTACCAATTTATAGCGTATGGCTTCTTTATGCAGGTATCTTAACAAAAAAATTCTAAGAAATTTGCTTGTCAATCAATTTCATAACCTTTCTTTTTCGAAGACAGTATGGAGAGAAAGGTAGAGCTATTACAAAACTAATGGTTAACTAATCGCTCTCGCTAGGTCTCGTTAGTTTTAAGATTGGTAAAGTGGTAGGAAGAGATTTTTAAGCAACATGCTTTCGAACAGAAATCAATTGAAAAAAATATTATTCTTACTGGGAATCGAACCGGTGAGATCGACAGTTAAACATTACGCCACCGACGGAAAAATAAATATTTAACTAAACGATTTACGTATAAATATTGAATAACAAGCCAATAGCTATTACATTACTTTGATTTACATAAGTTTTTTTTCTTTACTTGTTTTCTGTAAATTGGTTAAATAAAGTAACCTTTGTTTATGTGACCTGACAGCATGAAATATTTAATTATCTGAAGAAATTAGAGACACAGTTTGTGATGTGGGACACGTAATTAGATATTGATACTCGCTTTGAAAGTTTCGCCTGGCAGCCAACTTAATAATGTATTTTATACGTACGCTCTCTATTGAGTTTTTTGCCTTTCAACATGCTTTTACTTTAAAAGGCTAGAGGTCATTGTATGGTAAAATTACAAGATCCACACATGACGCTCTATAGTTTTATAAGCTACATTTTCCTTTCAAATTAAAACGTTTTTCATTCCTCTAAGATTTTTACTCTTGCTCGTTGAATTTATAATGAATATCTTTGTAAAAGGTATTTCTTCTTGAATATGCACTTATAAAGGACACATCTTTTAGTATGATTGATTATTGCTGAATTAGTAAATATTTTTATAACAATGCACTTTAATTATTTCAGCAAACAATAATGAAATCTAATATGTATATGTTTATTACTTTAATACTAGTAAAAAAAACTTTTATATTATATACATGTCATTGAAGAATAAAATATAATTTATATTCACTACACTCAAGTAGTGTAACTTTGGAATATGTTTTTATTTAACTTGAATCGCTGAAATTTTCTACGTTTACATACGTTTTGTCATTGACAAACCGTGTGTAGCTTTATTCAATCTTTAGGCATTCAAATTTATTGAATTTGAATTGGACGTTTATTTATAAGGAATAGAACCAGTTTCGCTTATCACGAGCATTTTCAAACCGATATAAATTTATTAAAGATACCAAAAAAATATATATATTGTAAAAAAACCCAGTTTGAATTTATTTTCAGTGCCCTTTCTGCCGTTTTTTTTTTGATAATGTCGACTGTGGAAAGGAAAAAGGACTTAACCCACAGTTTTTTCAAAACTGTTTTTTTTCGATAATCTAAATGTATTTTCAAACTTAATATACGTTTTATCAAAAGGCTGCAAGCTGAAAATGCCAAATAAGTATCTAAATTTAGCTTTTAAGTTTGAAAAAGATGACCTTGTAAAAAAATAAAACCAAGAAAAAAGACTGAAATAAAACTTTTTCTTAGACAACTTCTTTAATTAATATTAGATTATGTCAATTAAACACCAGTTTAGAAGTCTCCGTGCACGTCAAGGCTCTGTACAATTCATAATTTGCATATGTCACAAAATTATCAAAATACGTTTTTAGCGCCTCCTGTAAAATTTGATATGTGTGGATTACGTCCTTTTTCTTTTCCACAGTTGATGTGATTGCAAATCCATTATCAAAAACCAAACCAATCGGTACCATTTATTTTTAAGGTGTATTAGACGTTTTTGATGAATTTTACTTTTATATATTTTGTTATTAGTTGTACCTATTTTATTAAAAAAAAAGCACTTCATGAATTAATGAGATAAAAATGGTTTTGATGAGCGAAACCAGATTTCAATGTTGTTTGATTTGACTGATGTATGGTTATGTGTATGTATAACCAACTACTTGTAACGATTATTTTTCGCCAGAGTAAAACACAATATATTGCCGGCTGAGTGGTCGAGTGGGCAACGTCGTTGGCTTAGAAAACGAAGGTCACGGATTATATTCCCAGTACGGACAGTTTTTATAAATTGACTGATTGATTTCTATTTGAAAGCATGGATGAATGTGATGTCTTAAATTCCCTAATCCCACCCATCCTATCTAAAAAAAACGGGACGTAGCAAGAGCGATTATCTATAAACTAGTCATGTCCTAGCCATATCCTTTTATCTCTACGCTCTTTGAAATTGAACAATTGAGTAACAAGCATACTTTTATGTTGAGATAAACTCCGTAAGATAGTCAATATGCTCCACATTCCGAGCGGACACGGTTTTAAAAAATAGCAGTATGATATTTTTTCGTATGTATGTAAAGACCACATACATCGATTGAAAAATCAATTTATAAAACTGCCCGTACTGGGATTCGAACCCGTGACCTCCGTAGCGGTAGACAACGACGTTGACCACTTGTCAACACAGGCGGCATGTGCATTTGATTTTTCAATCGATTTATGAATTTCTGTTTAAAGGCATAGATGTATGTGATGTCTTGAATTCCCCACTCCCACTCATCCTATCCTATGAACGGGGCGTATCGAGAGCGATTAGCTAACCACTAGTCCTGTCCTGGCCTTTTCCTTCTATTCTTACTCTCTTTGGATAAAGGGAGGTTGAGCAACTGAGCAACAAGCAGTTCTCGTAAAAACACTTCTGTTGAGATAAACTCCATTAGGAGTCCATATGCTCCACATTGGGAGCGGAGATGGTTTTAAAAAAATGTAAAGACCTTAATAAATGTATACGCTATGCTAAAATATAATACATTTTGAATTTATTCTTTGAATATAATCAACGGTTCAACGGTTGTCGATTTAAATGAACTGGCATAAGTTGACGTATAATAAACATAATTTTTCTTTTTTAAATTTTGATTTGAATATCCGATAATTTAAATCGAAAGTACTGAACCTTTTTTCAAGAGGCTTGTCAAACAAGAATATTACTTTGTTCAGATCGCGAAAGTATATGAAGGAAAAAAAACCTTATCTCTTTTGCAAATTTTTAGTAATACAGCAAATCCAAAGAGGGACATAATTGTCTGTGAAAATTCAAGCGAGGATACTTTGAAAGCGTAAAACTGAACAATTGTTCTCGAAACTCAATAATAAACCAATAGTCATGGGAGATAAAAGATTCTTTTGTCTCTCGCTAAAAAAGATCATTTCCACAGCTGGCTTGGGGTATAAAAGAGGGTACGTGCCTCTTCTTTTCTGCTGAATGGAAAAGTCCAGATTTTTATCTTCCACCCTAATAATAATTAAACGCTTTGTTTTACTCCAGTCCAGTTGTCGTCCGGTGACAATTGCATTCGGTGAATTGATTTTTTTTATCTGCATTATTAATATGGACATTCCTAATATGTGGAGAATAAAGGAATTCTTAAAATAAGATTTACAAGTTTAATTATTTATAGTGAGAGTCATCTTAGGATTGTGAATAATTCAAATGTCCTTGTATTCTTGTATATTCCACAATTTGATAGTATAGCTATTAAAAAATTTACTCTGTAAATGAGTATTAAAAACTTAGCTCATTTGTCAAGCTAAACTACAATAGTTCTGATAATACTATAAAATTTTAATGTTAAAAAATACACAAAACTTCACGATGGAATTGGGATACTTTGTAATCCCTGTATTGAATTTAAATCATTATTGTGAAGGAATAGTCCTGTATTGTTTTATATTTTAATGAGCAAAACCGGTCCTAATATATAACATGTAATTTGGGAAAAAGACGAGCGATGTTTTGAATTCTAGAAGCATTTAACAAATATTTTAAAAATAAAATACAAATTTGTACTAATTGCAACATTTATTTATTAAGATCAGGACCGGTTAAGCTCATGCCGAGCATTATCAACTGATGATAATGCCCGTCATAAGCGAAACTAGTCCATGATCTTGGTAAATAACAGTGGAAATAAGTAAATGTTTTTCTAATTCGATACACGTTCTATCAAAAGGCTATTAGCTTAAAGTCGGGCCTGTCAAACTTGCAGTAAAATAGTAAAATAAACTAAAAAAAAGGTTATTCTTAAACAATTTATTAAATTATTATTAGGTTGCGTCAATTAAACACCAGTTTACAAGTCTTCGTGCACTTCAAGTTTGTGTTTATTACATAATTTGCCTATAGTCCAAAATCATCATAACAAGTTTTTTGCGCATCCTGTAAAATTTCGTATGTGTGGGTTACGTTCTTTTTCCTTTCCACAATTGATATGTTTTAAATCTTAAACAATAGTTAAAGTGATGTAAGCTTAATAAATGCAGTAGTGTTCTTTTCCTAAAGTAAAAACATGCAATCCACAAAAATCATTTTAAATTAATGTGGAAATTATGTAGTACAAATTTATATTTCATTTTTTGAATATTATGTAATGCCTTTCCACCAAGTATGATATCTTTTCCTAAAGTAAAAACATGCAATCCACAAAAATCTTTTTAAATTAATGTGGGAATTATGTAGTACAAATTTATATTATGTAATGCCTTTCCACCATTGACAGTGGACACTCTGAAAGTGACTGACAAATCTCTTTAAGGGTATTCACTGTCAATACTTGGTGGAAAGGCATTATAATAATTAAAACACAATATTCTTTTGCACTTTATTGCACTTTATTAAAAAGGTCAGGACCGGTTTCACTCATTGCGAGGATTGTCAACTGATATGATGAAGTATATTAACAGTGCTATTTATACAAAATAATATTGAAATAAAAGGTTAAAACAAAAATCGACAATGACTCTGACAGTAACTATAATTACACAAAATTAAAATGTTTAACACTTATATCATATAATTAAAAAATCATCATAGATTTATAAATTTAAAGTGGTGACTGATTGTTATTATAAACATAATTAAAATTTGGGTAATTTTTAACAAAGTAAATAAACTGGAATAAAGTACAAATGAATATTGTGTTTTTATCTAACAAATCATTGGCAATTTATTATAACTCACATAAATTATAATTCTCTTTTAAACTTCAATGCAGGTTCACTTTTGATGTGTTCACTATCTCCCACTCTATTTTGTATAAAAGCCACACTTATTTAATATCAACAGGACTGGTTTCGCTCATGACAAGCAGTGAGTGCAGCAGAAAATGCAACTTAGCTTAAATTACTCGTCATGAGCGAAAACGATTCTGACCTATAATAACATAAACAATGCTAAATTTGTAGAAGAAATAATGTACATAATTACATACAAAATAGAATCATAAAACAAACTTCGTTGCATATTTTCTATATATATGTTATAAATCTAGTCTAAATGTCACTATTAAAAGATGCTATTTTTTTCATTTTAGGTTGGGGTGACTGGGCAGAATGGGAACCATGTTCGGTTACGTGCGGTGGCGGACGTCAGACGCAGACCAGACCATGCAGAGCAGCTCCGTGTCCTGGACCAAGCACCAGAGGGCGAGCTTGCAATAATTTCGCCTGTCAAGGTAAGAATTAAAAACTTCAGAGGTGTTCAACCTAAAAGTAATAATAATATATGAGTGGTCGGGGAACAAAATGTTGGCAAATCAATCAAAACGGTTTTTTTTCTTATATAATAGATACAACATTTGAAAAAAATAGTGTTTAAAATTCTTATGAGAATTATCTTGCTTTTTTAATATAATTTACATTGTTTTGTGAAATACATTGAATAACTGCCGTGTTTGCTTTGTAAGGCTGCGTATACGGCCGATTTTGTTGCAAACTCGATTTTAAGCTTTCAAAAATTGGCATACTAGAAAAAATATTTTACTACTTAATGCCAAATTTTCAGATCTACGCTATGTCATATTTAACTCACTTTCGACAACACATGAATACTGCCGTCTTGTATCCAGAGTCTTCGTATATACATATTTATTATGATATCATAAACTCCTCTTATTAGTCTACTAACAATTTTCACTTTAAGGGTGTTCACTGTCAATACTTGGTGGAAAGGCATTATATTAATAAGAACACAATATTTCTTTGTACTTCATTCCACTTTATTTAATAAGCCAGGACCGGTTTCGCTTATTGCGATCATTTTTATCAGTTGACAACGCTCGCAATGAGCGAAATCGGTCCTGACCTATTAAATAAAGTGGAATGAAGTACAAAGGAATATTGTGTTTTTATTAATACTAACAAAGTTGTCACGTTTAATGTATAACGAATTTTAACCCGTAACATGCCATCTAAAAAAATCACGTTCCCTGCCATGATGGCATCTCAGTTTCACTGTTTATTGACAGTATTTAAGCCTAAGTTAGAAGCTAAAAAATAATTTTAAAAATGTATATATGCTAGAATACCTAAAATGATAAATACTTATTGACAATATTAAGAGAAATTTTGAATGATTTAATGGCTCAACTATTTACGATTGCATCATGGGCATGGAGGTGTTAATACACCTTTAGATAGTTAAAAGAGAGTAGTAGAAATAGAAGAATAATGTTAGCAGAGGTAGTCACTCTCACTACGCCCATTTATCAATAAAGGAATAAAAAGTGTGGGAGGTAATTTTAAGACATTACAAACACTCACATTTTGAACAAAAATCGATAAGCCGACCCAAAAACGCTGTCGTACTAGGACTCGAGCCCGTGAGATCCGGCACGGAAGCCCACTACGCTAACCTCTGCGACATAGGACTTGACGTTACTTAGTGTTCTCTTAATATTTAATTTTGGCTTTATCTCTTATCCAGAAAACATTCAATATAGTAGGGTAAAAATAGCAACTTGTATAGTTTTATAGTTTCAAACTTGGTATTTTTACCCCATTATAATGGAGTTCTACCAAGTAAATACCAATTCAATCAATTTCGTATAGTTTTGCCTTTTTTTGTCATCGCTTAGCCAGTCGCTATCAAAAACTACTGAAATACGTACATTAAACTTTGAATCAAAATTTGTAGTTACAAATACTAAATGAAAATTTCTCTCTCTGTTTTTCTCATATTTTTCTAATACTTAAATACTTTAACTGTGCTGCACGGTTGTATTTTGAGTATATCTCACATTTTCTAAGTAAGTTACGGACCCTAAAAATGTTTTACTAAAATTTCTCTCTTTATTAAAAATATACAGTCATGAAAGATTTTACGAGTGGCTCCTTTAAACCAAAAGGGGTATTTTTTTAAATATTTATTAACAAGAGAGCTCTGAAGTAAAAATTTCCACCGCGCGTTTTCCCACACTTGGGAAATATATTTTCCGCTAAGGCGGAAAATGTTCTTTACAGCGAAGTAAACATGTGGAATTTTAGCAGCTTTTTAACTTCGATGTGCAAAGTATGCTAAGTAGGAAGATATATATTAAATTTTGAAGTGTTTATTTAATGCGAAAACAAATTCGCGAAATATCCGTAAATTATATTATATACCAATTGAGTATTCGTTAATGAAACGATATTTTCATTCTGGCTTAATTAAATTTGTTTTGGTTACACAGCTGTTCAATCATTTTGACTTCTCACTTTATTAATTCGATGTTATATTTAATATTTTAGAAAAAAGCAATCTATTGTCAGTTATTAAATATTAAAATGCAATTGAAGAATTTTTATCATTTCGATATTGAATATGAAAAAAATAAGGTATTATTAACTATAACACTTTTTGCCTACGAAGCTTGCTTGTTTATAAATGTTTTTTTTAACCATGTCCGCTCCCAATGTGAAGCATATGGACTCCTAATTGAGTTTATCTCAACAGAAATGCTTCTACGAGAACTGCTTGTTACTCAGTTGCTTAACCTCTCTTTTTCCAAAGAGAGTAGGAATAGAAGGAAAGGGCTAGGACAGGATTAGTGGTAAGCTAATCGCTCTCGAAACGCCCGTTCAAAGGATAGGATTGGGTGGGAGGGGGGAAATTAAGACATTGCATACATCCATGCCTTCGAACAGAAATTCATAAATCGATTGAAAAATCAATTTATAAAACTGTCCGTACCGGGATTTGAACCCGTGCCCTCGGTAACCGAAGCCAACAACACTGACCTCTCGGCCACATAGGCGGCTATATACATAAATGTTTTAGTGATCAATAAAGTCGTAATAGTACTAATTTTCAGACAAAATTTATTTAATAATATAAGAAATCTGGAAACAATGACGGCAGTTTCCATGTTTTGTCGAAAAATAGTTAGATATGCCGTCGTGAAGAGTTCCGTATATAGTAGAAAGTATTTTTTTTTTTAAATACTCCAGCATGTACATTTCCGATTTGAATGTGTACATTTAAAAATGTGATATTTTTCGCAAAACATTTTCAATTCTATAGCAATAGTAAGACGATACTAAGAAGAATATTTAATTTTCATTTTTTAAAACGTTTTATCTATAAAAGAAAAAACTTTTTTAGATATTTGCGAACATTTTAGGATTATTAAAACTGTCGCCTTTGTTTACCGAGCCCTCATATAAAAGGCTTTATGAATTCTTTAAGATCCCTTCTTTTCCACTAAATATTTTAGCGACCTTCTAATCTATACCTCTTTCTTTTCCTTCTGTCTCGATCGAAACTGTCTTCCTCGGCTATTTTAATATATCGTGCATCATCGGAAATAAAACTGAATACAGTATTAACTTCCTTTATTTGCAGGTGCTGTAAGTCCATTAGATGAAGAAGAAGCGAGGGGTCGCTCATTACAAGGCAGAGCGAGTTGGGGCCGAGTTCCAGGCAGGGCCCGGGCGTTGAGATTGAAGGCCGACTCCTACGTCTGGCTTCCGTCCGCACAGCTATTCCACCAGCCGCAACCCGTTCAGGGATTTCCAAAAGACTTCACCCTGTTTTTGTCCCTGAGATTAAGACCAGAGGTAATTATTATTAATAAGATATTCATAAAGGTTCATTTTTAATCATTTTTTGAGAGTGAAGCGATATTGAATAATACGCAATTTCGAGAATAAAAATCCAATTTGTTATATTTTTAAAGAGATAGTAATAAAAATAACTACATATAAAATAAAATTACTGAAATAAATTATACATGCAGTCAACTCTCTTAAAACGCTGATCTCATGGCCACGCTGTAGAAAACTGCTGTGTAGGAGACTAGGCACCCATACAAAATTTATGTTTCGGCTTTTTTTGCTGTATTTTGTAAATTGCACGAAATAAATAAATATATATTTTTTTTAAGCACTATTTTAATTCATACACATTTTAAATGACTCACTTTTTATTAACATATATATATATATATATAAATAAATCAAATGAAATGAAGAAAGAAAAAAAAAGATATCAAAACATTGTTGTACCTTTAGAAATAACAGCTAAATTTGTTAAAAGTTGTACATTTTTAACAGAGATAAGTGTATGAAAAGTGATAATACATGCAAAAAATGTACAAATTCAACTCGAACGATTTTCAGTTAAAAATACTCACAATGAATAAAATCATCCTGAATCCTGATCATTACATAAAATTGAAAAATTATCATAAAAAGTACGTGTTTAATTTTTCTCGATATTATACGCTTCCGCGAAGAATTGAAAGTTTATTCTTCTAAATAAAAAAAGTAAAACTTTTTATTCTTAAATGTTTTAAAATGAATTTAAAACTTTTATGAAAATGTGACAATAAAAATCAACGTATTAAACATCAAATATATAATACAATCTCAGTATAATGAAAAAAAGTACGTTGTACTTATGAAAACTCGAATAGTATTATAATATAAAATGTAATAATTCTCATCGTATAAAAATACATACAATATTTCTATTGTGTGATTTAAATTCTTCAAAAATTTTTAAACATCTGCATCTACGTAAAATTTCTTTGATAAAGTATTATATTCCATTTGAAATATATATTGCAAAACCTTACATATGAGGAGTCTCCGAACTTTCCCGTTAAAAAGTTAAATATAGCTTTTTGGTCGTGGCTTGTATAAGAGAAAATGATTATTATTCGTTTATCTAGAGGAGATACTCAATATTTTAAATATAAACGTTATATTGACACAGTACGCTGGCATAAAACCAGATTGCAAATCTTCTCAGTAAATATTATCTGTAGAAAATTTATGAAGCTTCAGATCTGTGGCTGCTGATCTTAAAATTATTTGAGATGCTAATCAAAGTCTCAATATATCATATACGATTTAAATTTGGTGCAATATTTTGTTTCACTTTACGTGAAAATGTTTCACGTATCATTACCGTACAGGCTGAACATACAAGAAGTAACAGAATGAGGTTCTAGGATATCAATTCCTAGTCTGGAATAAATAATAACGCAAAACGCTGTTTTTTTAAATACTACACATCAAGCAATATCACTTTAACATTAAATAATTAGAAATACACAAACAATACAAAAATGGTTCACCAGTGACGCACATGTTAAGCCAAAGTTGAAGCCAAAAGAATGTTATATATAAATGGATTTTTTCATTCGACTGTTAAAAGGCAAACAGATACTTTCAAATACATACTCAAAACATACTCAAATCATACTCAAAACAACTCTTTTTTCAATAATCACAATATATACAACTTAATACACTATTAAATTGACCTAAATTTTACCTATGAGCTTGAAAAGAGAAGGCTTTTCAAAAAATGCAATCAGGAAAAATGATTTACAAAGCATTTTCTTTAGTAATTTATTAAATAAATATTTGTTTCAGTCTATTAAACACTAGTTTATCAACCTTCGTGCACTTTAAAGTTGTGTTAAATTCATTATGTATTTCCCTTTGATCCGAAATCATCAAAAAAACGTTTTTTGTGCCTCCTGTAAAAAAATGATTTGTTAGTTACATTTTTTTCCTTTCCACAATCGAATTATACCAATACCATGTACGGTCAATAAAAAATACACGCATAGATTCGATGAATTATTTTAACGGAAAATGTAATATATGAACTGCTACAAAGGTTTTTGATAAAAGTCGTCTACTTGGTTAATTGTTTTGGTGATCAGTTATTTAAGAAACAAACGTTTTTGTATCGAATAAGGTAAGTATCAAGAAAAGTTTCTCTCATTACGAGCATTATCAAATGAGCAATAGATGTCCTGGTCTTTGTTTAAAACATATGAAATTAAAACAAAAAATATATTTTATTATTTGACACTATACATTTCTTTTAGGCATTCCCATGGGCTAATCCTTTTCGCCAGCAATGGCTTTAAACTCAACGATGCATTTATTTCTTATATAAACACGAAACATTCATTTACTAATCGTCAGTTCAAGAAGATGCCGAAAGGCTAAGCCCGGATCGTTAGTAAGAAAATTTGTGTGAATGTACATAATTTGAACGACTCAAACTATCCATTTCGTCCAAGAATTTACAATGTACACCTTCAAAGTCAGCTATCAACTAATAATTAATAATGACTAAGTCGTATGTGGTACTGAATACTAGGTAATCAATTATGATACGTTAAACGATAGACCTGTTTTTTTAAACTCGAATACTACCTAATTTAAACTCGATTAAAATCGGATAGAGAATGTTATGTGAACCGATTCTCTCGTACGCAGTCAATCGCGACGTTTTCATATTGATTCCGCGATGTTATTCAACGATAGCAATGATTTTTCGGTCATAAATAGTGTGAAGATCCATTAAAGATAATTGAAGAAAATCACGCTGGGAATTTATCGCCGCTGACGAGGGAAATTCGGGCAAAATTGGAAATAATCACGAGCCGTGAATAATCGAGTTTTTTTTTCGACGCCTTCTTTAAAACTGTAAAAAAAGTGAGATGAAATTATTATGCATCACTTTTCCGTTGACGGCCGACTTGACAGCTTCGTTAAACAGTTTTTAATACTTTTTTTTAGAACAAACTTTTTGATAGGTTCGCAAATTTCATTTTAATACACCTGTTGAGTGGATTATAACATTGATTGACACATAAAAAAGTCAATTTTCAAGAGCTGATAATGCATTATTTTTTACAATTAAATCTAGTTAAACAAATAATTGATTTAATAAAATATATATAATGGGTGAGCATTACTAAGTAATGATTTATTTTAATTACTTAAAAATATGACAAGACATTTAACAAAATGCGTTAGTCGGATGGTATATCAGAGGACTTTAAAAACATTGAGTACTATTTTTCAAACTAACATACATTATACTCTGATCTCATTAAATTTTTTAAGTAAAACTTTTACAATTGAGATTATTTAACTTGGAAAATTTATGTTGATTCAATCAGTGAATTTGATATGGTTTACATAGAGAATTTATTTTTTTCTTAGTATTCTAGAGCTATCTAGAAAATAGGCCTTTACAATAGATAATTGTTAGTTTATTATCTATTTATTTAAGGAATTCACATGTTACGCTTTGAAGATTTAAAGACAGTTGTATTTGAAGATGGTTTGGTTTATTTTACAAAACTGGTGCAAACATCTGTTACAAATATAACTGCTTATTTAGGATTTTGAGACAGGATTTATGAATATACTTTTTATGATTGAATAGAAATACCGGTATTACAAAAAGAATTAAATTTAACAAAAAATACAGTCATTTATAATGGCAATACCGGGCGTGTAATTCAAAATTGTTATTACTATCTAAATAAAAAAAACTTACTACCATCTACAAAGAAAAAGAAAATAGACTTAATTAAGCCTTCGTAAAAGCTCAGATTTTTCAGCCATTTATCGTTGTAACTAGTTAAGTGAATACATATTGTTTTGTATGTTTATATTATAAACATCCAGGATTATTTGTCTTACATAAAATAATATGTTTTTTTATTCACGAACCAAATATCTATCACTCAAGATAACTTTATTAAATGTTCAACCGGTGAAAACTTTTTCGTACTACATAAAATTGGTTTTGCGTTGAACTGTTTTATTCAGAAATTGCTATCTGATGTTGTACTATGTGGCAGCATAATTTCATTTTTCCAGAGCTCGTTTTGAGCGGAGTGTGTTACTTGATGACCGAATTACATTACGGGCACTAGCGTTCATTGCTAGTACAGTTACCAGGTTGTCAGCGACACTACATTTAAAAACATAAACCAATTAGAGTCTCACAATTGATATGAAGCTCTTTGGACCAAAGAAATGCCTGATAAGTTAAATCATTTAAAAAATAAATTAATGCATCCCACTACAATATGTATACACAATACAATATTTCATGTAATGGCCAATTCTGCCGCCGTTAACTCTTTTTTCTTGGAGGTTGTGGATATGGGTGTTTGTGATGTATTTTCTCCTTGACTTAATCACATGTAGGACTTATCGGTTTTCATAAACTGAGTTCGAAACCCCGGATTTTTTTAGATGTATTTATGATATTAAAAATCCGGTTTTTACATTTTGGTGGAATAATATTTTTTATTATTTGCTCAAAAACGTAAATATTTCGACTTGGTTACAAGTTAAATGAGATGAAATATGTAGTTTAGTTATCATGGTGTCTTAATAAAGATATCTCAACAAGTTTTCCTACTAGAACTATTTATTGGTCAGTTGCTCAACATCTCATATTTTCAGAAAAATATATATCTTATACAGGACTAGTGATTAGACAACAGCTCTCACTACGTCCTGTTCTTCAGGATTTGAAGAATGGTAGGGATTTTTTAGGCATATTGGTGCCTTCTAACAGAAAGCTAAAAATCGATTGAAAAAATACTTGCAATCGAACCAGCGAGATCTGTCACGGAAGCCAACGACGTTAACCTCCGCATTGTGGACCAAAATATAACATAATTAAATTTATAAAAATAGTTTAAATTTAATCATTTAAGCAATTATCATGATCAAAATAAGACGTTAAGAATAATATTTGTATGTGTTTTTTTTGCACTAATAAAATGCATTGGACAAAATTTGTGTGGAATATAATTAAAACAGCTTTTTTGTATTTTTTATTTTAAATGAACATACTATTGTCATATATAATAGAATAGCCTTTAGTCATATAACATACTAGAGTTGTTATGAAAATATAAATTTTGACTCTCCAGAGTTTTAAAGCTCTCGCTTCTGCTAAATTATTGATCATTTGCAAAACCACTTTCCTCCCAAGGTCTCGGAATCCCTTATCAAATTATCGGTTTGATTGACACATTTTTTTTCCTCAGAGTGGTGGTGTCGGCCAGGGAACGCTTTTCAGCCTGCGTTCTAGACGTCAACAGGATGCTTATCTCTCTCTGGAGCTGTCAGCTGGAGGCGCTCGCCTGGTGCATGCTGGTGCCAATGGAACTGAAGTGATCCACCTGCCAGCTACCCTTAAGGATTACCGATGGCATCAAATCGCTATAAGGTAAAATATTCTATAATATCATATGAAATTTATTTTCTTGTCAAATAATTTTTGGGGAAACAACAAAGACAATTTCCAAGTCAATTTGCCTGAGTTGAAAATAATACGTTTTATAAATAACATAAAAATATTAAATATGTGTATAATGAAAATCGATTGAATAAAAATAAAACTTAAAACTAAAAACAGATTTAATTGATTAGTATAATACAATTATTTAATTATAGGGCAATAACAACTAGTATCAAATTTTTTATTTTATTTAGAAAGTAATTTTAATAAATTTTGTTACACGCTTGTTGGTGTTTTAAGAAATAAAAAATAATATGCTTTTTGCCATTGTATAATGTAAAATACATATTACTTAAACAATTTACTAATTGTCAAAATTTTATATATTTAACAAGCAAACATTATAAGATTGAGTTACATTGATATACCTAAATGAAGGAAGCTTTTTCATGTAACATCATAATCAATAAATCTTATTTATTATATTACCGGAAAAAATCCTAATTCTTACCTAATATACAATTAAATAGTAAACAACTTTAAATAAGGCTTTTTAAAGCATCATACAAATATGGAATATTATTTTGATTCGTCAAAAATAGAATAAATTATGTCATAGTCCAGTCTCGTGCCGAGGGATTTTTTTTTGAATGGAAACTCTTGACATTTTTCTTTGACTTAGGTAGAATTGATTAATGAAAATTTTTACTAAATGCTCATTCTTTTATCTTAAATATCATCTATATTTATAGTTTAATAAATTTGAATAGTTTTTAAGATATATAACAATGTATAAATATAAAGTCATTTATCATAATATTAAAGATTTAAGATAAAACATTATCTCTTATTTTACACGACAAACTTTACAAGAGGCAAGAAAACTGTATAGTCACCATCATTATGCATAAATTTGGTATTTTTCGCATTTTCACATTTCATATATTTATATATCATTGTCAAAACATAAACCATTAATAACATTTTTTTGCGTTTATGTGGGGAAAAGTAATATAGCATATATAGCGAGATTTTTCATATTGTTTTATCATGAACGGTATAATAATTCAAAGAAACTGAAGACAAATTGAAATAACTAAATGATTTGTGGCAAGTATTTACGCTATATAAGTAACAAACAACTCATTTTTGGTTTTGACTCTTGAAAATCTAATCTCCTGAACCGTACCAAAGCTTTTCGCTTGAAATAAATAAACAACACAATAACAAAAAGCGAAACACATAAAATAGATATAAGAATTCACACCATCGTTCAGGTCTGAAAATTTATATTTATGTCACTGCGTTCTTTTCAATTTAATCCGCATTTGTAACGGAACGGAAAAGATCGCTTAAGTAACAAAACAAAATCAAATGTGCTTGATAACATTCACTGTTTACTGCAGAAACCATCTCACATTTCATGTCAATAAATATTTAACCGTCTTTTTACGACAACAGAGCGCGCTCTTAAGAAAAAACGAATATTTTGTCCTTTATCGTTTTTTTTCTTCTTTCACGTTCGGCCGTATCTGAATATTTTGTTTGTCGAATTGGAATATCTACTGTGATCATCGCCTTGCCGTGATTTGCATTTGAAAAGGAAAATATTGTGTTATAAGCTGTGTCATTTCGAACACTACATTCGTTTGTACATTTTGGATTGCATTTTTATTGAATTGAACAGGAAACAGAGAATTAAACACTTTTTTTTAAAACAGTGACATACTAAACGTGTATTTATATCGACTGTGTAAAGGAAAAAGGACGCAAGTAACCCACACATATCAAATTTTACAAGACGCGCTAAAAACGTGTTTTGATGATTTTGTGACATATGCAAATTATGAATTATACAAAGCCTTGACGTGCACGGAGACTTCTAAACTGGTGTTTAATTGACATAATCTAATATTAATTACAGAAATTGTCTCGGGAAAACCTTTATTTCAGTGTTTTTTCTTGGTTTCATTTTTTACAAGGTCATCTTTTTCTAACTTTAAAGCTAAATTTAGAAACTAATTCGGCATTTGCAGCTTGCGTCCTTTTTGATAGAACGTATATCAAGTTTGATACATTGTGATTATCGAAAAAAAGCTGTTTTGAAAAATTTCACAGTTTCACAGTCAATATATAAGTATACGAATAACAATTAATTACTTATCCACGAGTCATTCTCAATCATTGTGAAAATGGGAAAGTTAAATAAAACTCTTCAAGCTTAAAATCACATTACGAACGATTTCTTAAAAGAATCGAGTACTTTTATTTACCGAACAACTACAATCAGTATTTTTTGCTGTATTTTCTTAATTGTTTTCTTGTATCAAAGCCTTCAAACTGATCTTTAGTAATACAGTATTTTGGAATAACACATACAGAAAAGGTAAATAATGATTAAGTCTTTATCTGCCTTACAAATATGTACAATTAGCCAGGTAAGTTAGAGCCTGATTTAAGAACTACACTTATTTTTATTAGGGTCGAAAAAATGACAAAACATAAGTAGTGATAAAAAACATTGCCAAAAAAATTTACTATTTTATTAATGTGATTTTTTTTCCATGTCCGCTCCCAATATGGAGCATATGGACTCCTAATGGATTTTATCTCAACAGAAATGTTTCTACGAGAACTGCTTGTTACTCAGTTGCTCAACCTCTCTTTTTCCAAAGAGAGTAGGAATATAAGGAAAGGGCAAGGACAGGACTAGTGGTTAGCTAATCGCTCTCCATACGCCCCGTCCATAGAATAGGATGGGTGGGAGGGGGGAATTCAAGACATCACATACATCCATGCCTTTGAACAGAAATTCATAAATCAATTGAAAAATCAATTTATAAAACTGCCCGTACCGGGATTCGAACCCGTGCCCTTCGTAGCGGTAGTCAACGATGTTGACCACTCGACCACACAGGCGGCATATGAATGTCTCTCTGAAAACCTCTCTTTTTCCAAAGAGAGTAGGAATATAAGGAAAGGGCAAGGACAGGACTAGTGGTTAGCTAATCGCTCTCCATACGCCCCGTCCATAGAATAGGATGGGTGGGAGGGGGGAATTCAAGACATCACATACATCCATGCCTTTGAACAGAAATTCATAAATCAATTGAAAAATCAATTTATAAAACTGCCCGTACCGGGATTCGAACCCGTGCCCTTCGTAGCGGTAGTCAACGATGTTGACCACTCGACCACACAGGCGGCATATGAATGTGATTTTAATATTATGAATTATATTTTTAAAATTCCCAAAACTAGAAATGCCTTAGAATTAATTGTTAGTGACCACTGTAGCATACATAATTGATGCTATTATTTGCAAACCTAGCTCATTCCAAAACTGTTGAAACATAATGAATGTAATTTAGTAGATTAAAATAAATTTTAAAAGATTATTATTTAAAAAAATAAATAAGAAACCGTGTGGTGGTCATATTCTCCAGATAGGAAGAGGATATTAATAAAAAAAATACTACTTTCATATTTTTGGTTTGTTGGTGAATTGGTAACTACCGCGTAGCATATGACCCACAAAAAAAACGATCACTTTACTGACAGTCCCTTGCGGCACGGCGCCGGTGTCGTCAATACATATTGATTATGTGTATAATATTTTAAAAGATGTGATATGTGAGTGAGTGAGTGAGGTTGTCTCAAATTACCAAAGATACAATTTTACTAGTAAGAGTTGTAGTTATAAAGCTCAACCTTAATTCGTTACGCAAAAAGCTCATTTGAATCGTATTATTTTTTCACGTATATAGTTTATACAGCCGTTGAAACATTTAATTATTTTTATCTTTTTTATCTAAATGAATACAGTCAACATATTATGAACAGTCCTAGGGGAAAACCTTCATATATATACACAAAAACAGCAATGTATTTTATAATTGCAAATTTAAACATTGTTTCTAGACGGAGTAAAAAAAACAGTAACGTTATCTGCCCAAAGTTGGCTTTGGTTCGACAAAAAATAAAAAGATTTTTTTTTGGGTGAATTCTCGCCCAAGTTTTCAGACTGTTAACAATTCAAACAAAACTGTCTCGAAGGGTGACATAAATGTCAGAGTTTTTTTTTTGCTTGAGTGAAAGTTTTAATTCGAGATTAAGGGATGTCGTAATTTAAATGACTTTTATATTGAAGTTGACTTGATTTGTCACAATTTTTCTATTTTTATATTTTATGACACTAACTTCTTTTCATTGTTTTAAAACATAAATGCTCACTGCCGAAGCCTTATTTTATCAAGTTTTCAAGCTTTAAGTTATATAATATTACCGGCATTTTGACCTATTACTCAATCGTTATTGAGAATGATTTCCTTATCCATTCCATGGTAATGAATATTGCATTCAATATTTTCCATAGCATTTCCAATGCGATGGTCTTGTATAAAATCAAAGACCTTTAGTGAATTTTAATAAGCTTGAAATCATCCAAAATTATTTCAATAGATATTACGTATGACTAGTTTTAATATGTACTTGACTTTGGGATACAGGGCTGGAAGATACCGATATTTTAATCATAGACAGCTGTTCTTAAAACTAGTAAAAAGAGAAAATGTCTTTCTCAGCCATTTAGTCTAATTTGTATTAGGTATCCCGAGTATCTGTGTAATGAAAGTATAATTTAATATAATGTGCTTAAGAGAAATTAAGAATATCAAACCTATCGAATGCGCCAAAGTTGGCATTAGTTAAGACAGTGGCGGTTCGTGACCTAAAATCTTGAGTGGGCTAGAGAAAAGTTTAGCATTGTATAGCTATTTACGAAATTGTGCATGTTTCGACTTCACATTATACATTAATCTACAAGCAAATTAATAAATACTACGACACTACTGCAAAGCATAAATTATTATACAATAAAATCAAAGATAATGTAAGTAAGAAATAATAGAATAGTAAAAACTGGACCTCAAATTCGACTCTTTTAAAGTGAACTAACCAGTACAAAAAGCCATGCCAAGCATATTGATTTTGTTCAGCGGCCGAATTGCTGCTCATTTTTATTCAGCCATCTAAAGTTTTTTTCTACACATTTTGGGTGAAAAATGCAGGTCGGGCTAAGCCCACATAGCCCAGTACCTAGAACCGCCACTAAGTTAAGATAAATTCAGCTATCCTATTGAACCGTAGAACCGCAGCACACAGCTCTGCTCGTTCAGTATTTATCTCGGGGCAGTCTCACAGTATGATCAGTTAAGCCACAATTTCATTTTTTTCACAACTTAATATTATTTTCACAAGTTAGTACAGTCGGAGACTTGGTCACAAGGGTGTGGCCCATCAAGGACATGCAATCTTTTATTTGGCCTACCCAACGACTTTAGTTGGACACTCTTGATCTAGACCAGTGGTTCTTACGGACACCAGATGCCCTTGTAATGTTTGTGTAAAATTTAAATTAGTTTGAGGGTGCGTTATAAATTCAAAATAGATTTAGTCCAGTAATGAACTTCATCACCAAAATAAAGTATCCAACTGACAAGTTGTGGTCATAGAGACTTGCGAATGTTACTCACAAATATAGAGCCGAATATAATTAATATTCTCATATCATTCCATCACGTTGGCCCACCCCTCTTAAAAAGATAACGTGTTTTTATATTTTTAACCCAAAGTTATCATTTAAATAAATAGTACTTAAAATACCAAAATGTTTTATTCATATTATATTTTTTACACCATTATATTATTTCACTTGGGGGTTCATGGTCTAGTTTTTTTTTATAGAAAGGGTTTTGTGGGCATGATAAGTTTTGGAACCACTGATAGCCTATAGCGTGGAACACATTCACATTCAAATCTATACAAACGTTTATCGAATCCATACAGCATTTTCTCGGAATTTTTTTTGTCTCTAACGTTGGGGGTGCACCCCGCACCTAGTCATTGTGAATGTGTTTGTGTTATGTAATCTATGACGCGTGTTACTGACAGTTCCTGATCATAGACTTACATACACGAACTGTTTTGGGAGAACACATTCTAGTATGATCGAATCAAATGAAATATATTATACAACGCGGATGAATTGTTTTAAAATCATTTGTTATATCAATGAAGAATTATATCAATAATATTACGTGTATACTTAACTCATTTTTAACACTGTTTTTTTACTTAAAACACTCCACCATAAAGAAAAAGAGTAAATGTTTGCACGTATTATTATATTTTACACGATTAACAGACACAAAAAACAGAGAAGCGGATATCTTATTAGCGTTTTCTTAACATGACAATTCAGTAATAACAAACAAAAGGCTTCGCTAGATCTCAACACATAAGACGTGTTAAACATTTCTAGAAATAAAATCAATAAAAACATCAACAAAAAATCAAATAATTACATTTAGTTTTTTTTTTAATTTTCCATTTGAAAGATACTATTTCAAAATGTATGTATTTGATTTTGCTGACGTTTGATATATTTTTTAAAAAATAAATAGTTTTTGGTTGTGATGCGTTGCACGAACGGTATGGCAGACATACAAACATTGATTATTGTATATAAGACTTTCTTTAAGTTAGTTTTAATATGAATTTAAACTTCGCGCAAGTGCAAGCAAAAAGTTTGTCAAAGTTTTATTGCAATCGGATGAGCGGTGTGGCAATGCATAAAATACGAACAAACAAACATTCATTTTTATATATTATATGACATTCATTGACTGGCATAAAGAAGAAAATGCACGTAATACTAAAATGTTTTTTGATATAACACAATAACAAAAAAAAAGGTTTTCTTATCTCCGGTTTGTTCAAAGTTGCATTTTTTGTGTTGGCCCGTCTCACCTGTCCTTGCAGTAGTTGCTTTTCTTTTAGAGCTTTGCGCAAGTTTCACAGGAGTCAAAAGTGTCCCGAAGGAGCAGCTGGAGCATGTACCAATTCGTTCCTTACGCTTTGTTCGAACGTGGCTACTGAAGTCTCAGAATGCAATGAAAGATTAAATTCACGGGGGCGAAAAATCTTACGACTTCGTTCTGTTCATTTTTGAAAAAATACTCTTGACCTGCTTTCAGATTATAACAGTTAAACCTTTATACTACCGGCTTATCCGGGCTTAGATGTGCCTTTTATATTTTATAATAAAGTAAAATATTTTAATTCGATTTTTTCGTTGAGAAAAAAACAACGCATTTTTTTACATGGATAATAAATACAACTAGCTTTTTAATATATATCAAGAATTTGTAGTGTTCAAATGGTTTATATTATATATATGTGATATATTACACATTATTTCCTCCTCCCATCCTTCTGATATTTTAATAACTAGGAGTAGCAATAGCGATTAGTTAACCACAAGTCCTGTTTTAGCCTTATCCTTCATTCCCTACTACTCACTTTTTAAAAAAAAGTGAGGTAGCGTGACGCGTAAGATTGTTGAGATACCTCCATTAAAAAGCCATATGCTCCACATTGAGAGTGGACATGGATAAAAAAATGTGATTAAGCGTATAATATTATATCGGTCCAAACGTGTTAAAACTGATAAAGTTTTATAACCAAGTAATAATTTTTGTACAAAAAATATTTTTCGTTACTTGCTATTCTATAATAAATAAATTTTACAAAGTTAAACCCACCCTTTTTGAGAGACTCCAGAGAGTGATTAGCTAACCACTAGTCCTGGCCTAGCCTCAAACTTCTGTCCCTTCTACTCTTTTTGAATAAGAGAGGTATTAATTAACTACTAGTCCTGTCCTAGCCTTATCTTTGTATACCTACTATTCACTTTGAAAACGAGAGGTTGAGCGACTGATTAACAAACAGTTATCGCAGAAAATAAATCTGTTGAGACACCTCCATTCGGAGACCACGCGCTCCACATTAAGAGCGAACATGGTTAAAAACAAAAAAGTTATACGAGTTTGATAAATCAACAGTTTTGTTTTTTATATAACGGGATAATTTATTTTAATTTAAAATGAAATGAGACCAATTGCACATTACTTGCCTCATTTTGATAATAATAATAATATGTAATAACCTTTCAATTGAGATATGTTTTGTTAAATTATAACGATACGTAGATACATATTTTTGCCACTCAGTATATTAAACACTTATGTATGTAGCAAGAATTTGATTTATAAAATATAATCAAAAACTTCCCTCCATTTTTATCCCAAGTCATTTTATTGCGTTTTTTTCTGAAGCTACATTTTAATAAAACATGAAATCAGTATGAAGGGACGTCTTTGATGTTAGCAATATATTTATATGAAACGCACCCTCACACAAAACGAAAACTAAATAAATAAAATGCATACATAAAACATAAACAATGTATTGGATGTATTCGATCCGAAGCGACATAACAAAGAAATACGGTTCTGTTTAATAAAACTATGCAATGTTTTCAGTTGAAGAAAAGCAATCACGGCCTTAGCTTTTACTTCAAACACAGCCTTCGATTGAGCTTTTAAACACTGTCAAAGGTTGTGCTTTCGAATGAGAGCTTCGTATGCGAATTTCGATCACGTCTAATGTTTATTTGTTTAGTATACGGATACTCATTTCGGGTACATGTAAGGGTCTACAAAGGTATTTCTCAACTTGATTTTGAAACAAGAGAAGATATTTTAAATTTAAACAATTATTAACTAAAGTCTTTGAAATTAAGTTAAAAGTATATTACTGTAACTAATTTTCCGGCAGATTACATACATATAAGACTTGAAAATACCTACCATCCGCGAGTTCGTTCGTGAAATATCTCAAAAGTTTCACAGCGAGATAGGAAAACATTTTAACCCAACGATCTCTAATCTCCACAACTATGACGAGACACTGCCTAAGAATCGTTTTAGACCCAGAGTAGTTCTGCTCGACGACCCTCCATAGATCTAAATGTCGTCTAAAATTGACAATTTAAGAACGAACTTAGCATCACAAAAATTACTCTCGTTGTTTGAATTTCTTGTGTACTATATGTGTGTATGTATGTGCACATGTGTGTACACATGTACGGATATAGCATGGGGGAAGCATATGGAATGTGATTTGCAAAAGAGTGCATATGGAGTTCCCGTGAACTTCTTATCTCTGTAGTGAACACGCCCTTCCATCTGCAAACGATGGTAAGAGGATACAATTTACAATGTTTCAAAAACTCTATTGATGAAGGAGACTAGAAGAACCTTGACGCTAGCGCGTCCTGGTACTTAAAGCTCCATAAATTTGATATAAAAAATTTTAAAAAAATGTAGCGAAAATTCAGATGATCTGCTTTCTGGCATTTTAAGCCTACTTAAGCTGAAATCTATCGTAATGATTAGATTATATTATGATTATGATTAGATGAGATTATTTAATTGTACGGAAGCATTAAATTTTTCTGTCTTCATACTATATCAGGATTATATCATGTTCAAATTGTCTACATTATTGTTATATTGGCACCAGTTTATGCTTACCCTATTCTTTCATTTAACACCTAGCTAACCCACCATCAAAATCTATAGTTAGTGCAGTAGAGCAGTGTTTCTCAACCTTTTTGGGAGCGTGGCCCCTTTTGAGTGTCTTTATTTTTCTGTGGCCTCCATACCATTGTTTTTTCTTCCCATGAAAATTATAATTTTAAAAAATCCACCTTTTTTTATAGCTCTTCCGAGATTTTCGAATCTAGAATGCCAGTAATTTATTTTATTTACGGATTTACAAAAAATAGCTGCGTGACGTCCCCCAAAAAGTTTTATCAATACCCGTGGCCCTCCTAGACTGTGTTGTGGCTCCCCAAAACAAAAATAAATCTCTGTGGCCCCCTTAGAACACGCTGTGGCCCCCTGGGGAGCCACATGGCCCACCGTTGAGAAACCCTGCAGTAGAGGGTGAAATTGGACTTTACAATTCAACGTGAAAATTTTGATTAAAAAATAACACCAACGTATTTTCAGATATTAAAACAAAAACTCTTAAGATTTTGTATGACTATGCGAATTTTTTATAGTGCGACCCAGAACAACCAAATTGACTGCTGGCAGAAAAAATCCGAAAGATTGCAAAGAATTTTGTGAATTTTATAGAGCGATAATTTAATCGATATGATAAGCTGATAAAGTCTTTGCATACCGTGGTGGTATGGTACACAAGTCTGTGTCGAGACAACTCGAGAAAAACACTTTTTGCCATGTTCAGTTCCCAAGACATTTTAATCAAAAAATCCGAGACAAGTGACTGTTATCTTTTTAATGAAATTTGTATTTAGTAGATTTTATTTAGCCAATGTAAATAAAATTTGAAAATCTCTGTATGTACATGATTTGTAATATTGTCATATTTTGCAGTATTTAACTTAAAAAATAAATTCGCATGAGCTTTGAGTTCTGAGTAACCGACAGTGTGACGGTTTTGGGATGTGAGGATTTCCCGGGACATTTTTATATCTCGTGTCCCGGGACGTGAAAAAATTGAAACTTCAGAATCTCTAATTCTAACGACGTACGCCACGTTTATTTGACAATGTATGTTTCGTTGATATTAAAGACGTTTATACTTCTGAAGATAATAATCTATATATTAATAGTCGTTAATGTCCGTCCGTCCGTCCGTCTGTAAAATGTCCCCGATTTTCCCTCCCCCTCCTCCGCCCCAGCCACGCTGTCAACATTTTTTTATTCATACTAAAGAGATACTTTTTTCGTTTGTATATTATGGTCGCGATTTCGCCTTTTCGATGACGTCAAGAAAGACGGTCCCCCTCCCCCCCATCCTGCCCCGCTGTCGTCATTAATTCATTTCTTCATTTTTCTCTGACGTCATGAGTGAATTTTTGAAATCATGACATTTTTATTTTATTATGTGTAAAAACAATTAATTTTCAAAAAATATTCTCTCAAGCTGTGGGATTCGATACCATGCCCCAATTTTCATGCGCGACGTTCGGACACCTAACACACTGCTCCACAAGTCCAGTTGATGGTTACGAAAAAAAAACTCTATTTAAAGTTTTAGTTAACTAATAATGACATCTGTGGGTGAAATCTTGCACTAAACGAATTTGACCGTTCTGCAGCGTTTTGAGAGGCTATATAAGGCTGCTCAATTATATATAATAATTTAATATATAATAATTTAATTAACTATTTATTTATATATATACGAAAAATGGTTGTTAGCAAGCTTAAACATTATTCCAAATATTAAATAATTTACGAGGTCTATTTCTGCTAATAGGAAAAATAATTGTTAGCAAACTTAAACATTGTTCCAAAAATTAAGTAATTTACAAGGACTATTTTTGCTACTATGAAAAATGGTTGTTAGCAAACTTAAACATTATTCCAAAAATTCAATAATTTACGAGGTCTATTTCTGCTAATACGAAAAATAATTGTTAGCAAACTTAAACATTATTCCAAAAATTAAGTAATTTACAAGGACTATTTTTGCTACTATGAAAAATGGTTGTTAGCAAACTTAAACATTATTCCAAAAATTAAATAATTTACGAGGTCTATTTCTGCTAATAGGAAAAATAATTGTTAGCAAACTTAAACATTATTCCAAAAATTGAGTAATTTACAAGGACTATTTTTGCTACTATGAAAAATGGTTGTTAGCAAACTTAAACATTATTTCAAAAATTCAACAATTTACGAGGTCTATTTCTGCTAATAGGAAAAATAATTGTTAGCAAACTTAAACATTATTCCAAAAATTAAGTCATTTACAAGGACTATTTTTGCTACTATGAAAAATGGTTGTTAGCAAACATAAACATTATACCAAAAATAAAATAATTTACGAAATTTCTACTTCTAAGAAAAATGGTTGTTAGCAAACTTAAACATTGTTCCAAAAATTAAGTAATTTACAAGGACTATTTTTGCTACTATGAAAAATGGTTTTTAGCAAACTTAAACATTATTCCAAAAATTCAATAATTTACGAGGTCTATTTCTGCTAATAGGAAAAATAATTGTTAGCAAACTTAAACATTATTCCAAAAATTAAGTAATTTACAAGGACTATTTTTGCTACTATGAAAAATGGTTGTTAGCAAACTTAAACATTATTCCAAAAATTAAATAATTTACGAGGTCTATTTCTGCTAATAGGAAAAATAATTGTTAGCAAACTTAAACATTATTCCAAAAATTAAGTAATTTACAAGGACTATTTTTGCTACTATGAAAAATGGTTGTCAGCAAACTTAAACATTATTCCAAAAATTCAATAATTTACGAGGTCTATTTCTGCTAATACGAAAAATAATTGTTAGCAAACTTAAACATTATTCCAAAAATTAAGTAATTTACAAGGACTATTTTTGCTACTATGAAAAATGGTTGTTAGCAAACTTAAACATTATTTCAAAAATTAAACAATTTACGAGGTCTATTTCTGCTAATAGGAAAAATAATTGTTAGCAAACTTAAACATTATTCCAAAAATTAAGTAATTTACAAGGACTATTTTTGCTACTATGAAAAATGGTTGTTAGCAAACTTAAACATTATTCCAAAAATTCAATAATTTACGAGGTCTATTTCTGCTAATAGGAAAAATAATTGTTAGCAAACTTAAACATTATTCCAAAAATTAAGTAATTTACAAGGACTATTTTTGCTACTATGAAAAATGGTTGTTAGCAAACTTAAACATTATTCCAAAAATTAAATAATTTACGAGGTCTATTTCTGCTAATAGGAAATTAATTGTTAGCAAACTTAAACATTATTCCAAAAATTAAGTAATTTACAAGGACTATTTTTGCTTCTATGAAAAATGGTTGTTAGCAAACTTAAACATTATTCCAAAAATTAAATAATTTACGAGGTATATTTCTGCTAATAGGAAAAATAATTGTTAGCAAACTTAAACATTATTCCAAATATTAAATAATTTACGAAATTTCCGCTAATACGAAAAATAGTTGTTAGCAAACTTAAACATTATTCCGAAAATTAAGTAATTTACAAGGACTATTTTTGCTACTATGAAAAATGGTTGTTAGCAAACTTAAACATTATTCCAAAAATTAAATAATTTACGAGGTCTATTTCTGCTTCTACGAAAAATGGTTGTTAGCAAACTTAAATATTATTTCAAAAATTAAGTAATTTACAAGGACTTTTTTTGTTACTACGAAAAATAGTTAACAAACTTAAACATTATTCCAAAAATTCAATAACTTACGAAATTTCTGCTATTACGAAAAATAGTTGTTGGCAAACTAGAACATGATTCCAAAAATAAATAATTTACAATTTAAATACTGCAGGGCAGGGTTGTCGATAAACGCCCCCAGATATATTTCTTTTACTATCAGAATTTCTGGATTATTCAATAAATAGGTTAGTAATTTATTTTTGACGCCTGTAAATTTTCTGACTACTTAAAAATGCAACAAAAATCCCCCCGTTGAGGTCAACGGGCTTACAGCTAGTATGATTATAATTTTATTATGACTACTTTTGAAACCGTAAAAAGAGTATTTTTTTTATTTTTAAAAATATCTATTGTACGGTATAAGTGTATAACACCAAATGATACACATCAAAAGGATGCAACCTGCCGAACTAGTATCTAAATTTAGCTTTTAAGTTTGAAAAAAAAAAGCTTGTAAAAAATTAAAACCAAGAAAAAATACTGAAATAAAGATTTTTCCTGGACAATTTCTTTAGTTAATATTAGATTATATCAATTTAACACTAGTTTAGAAGTATCCGTGCATTTCAAGGTTGTGTATAATTCATAATCGGCAAATGGCCCAAAATCATCAAAACACGTTTTTTTGCGCCTCCAGTAAAATTTCATATCTGTGGGTTACGTCTTTTTTCTTTTCCACAGTCGATATAAACATATTCATTGTTATAGAATTTCGATATTGTACAAAAGATTTTCAATTGTCTTTAAGTAAATGAATCAATATTTTTAGAGTGGAAAATGATAGAAAACTGTCAGGCTTAGAAGTTATCGAACTGCTATCTCTCTTGATATGCCCCGTTTTCAGGACTAGAGAGAACTGTATTTAAAAAAATGAAAATGTCATTGAAATCCACTCTTCAAGATTTATCACTTTATTAAAAAAAATCGATAATTTTTGGTTGAGATTCAATTAATCAACCGCTAAATTATGTTAAATGGAAGCTTTAAAGCGGTATCAAAGTGTCACAAAAACTTTTTTTTAAAAATTGGATTTGCGTGGTTTTCTCATTTAAGTAAGACTTTAAGATTTATTTAAAAGTAAGATATCGGTGAGGCTAACGTGAAAGCTTTCTATAAAATTGCATTTTTTCTATAGGATTTACTTCATTTACAAGGAGAAAAAGAGCAGCATCTAGTAATGCATATTTACCTTAATAAATTAATGAATCTACAGTGCTTGTGAGTGGTAAGAAACGTTGATATGTATGCTAATGCGGTTCTGTTTATATTGTCAGTGTTCATGGGGACAGTACGGTTCGGAGCTACGTCGACTGTAGCTGGCTGCGCACGGATGTCCTACGCAGGAACTCGCTGGACACCCCCAAGGATGCCGACCTTATAATTGGCTACCTGTTCTCGGTAAGAAACACATTTAATTAAACCACTGTTGGATTACTAACACAAGAAAGTTTATAGTGCTTCGCGGTATCAAGCACGCCAGAACATTTGTACAATCTCAATTTAATTCAAGAATCTTGGAAATTGAATATATAATCTTTAAGTTTCGTTGACTGTTTACTAAGTATGACGTGTTTATTTCTTCGTTTCTTTTTTAGTACATAATTAATTTTTTATTTGGACATTTATTTTTAAATATTTTGTTATGTTATCTGTTGTCAATCATTCGCTCAACCTCTCTTTTTCCAAAGAGAGTAAAAGTAGAAATGTAGTGGCTTTGAAAGGACTCGAGGTTAGCTAATCCTCAGATAGTTTCTTAATAAATGATGATGGGTAGCAGGAGAGAATTCAACACATAACATACATCCAAGCCTCCAAACAAAAAAATATAAATCGATTGAAAAATAAATCAATAAAAACTATTCGTTCTTTTAAGATAAGAATATTGTCTAAAATAAATCTTTATTTTTAACAATTCTTGTCCACAAAGACGTATGTATGTAAGTAAACTACGAAAATTGAGATATCCCCGTACGTTCTTAAGAATGCGTTTTATTAAATTTATTGAACATTCTAGAAAATGAATGATGGAATTCAGCGGAGATACGGCAAAGGAATACAACTAAAACACAAATACACTACTAAGAATGTTATAGAAGTCAATTTCAATAGAAAAAAGTACGTGGGGAAAGCAACTTGTCACATTAAACATATGACTTTGGTTTAAAGAAATAATTTTATTTTTGATTAATTTTGTATTATTTTATGCCGTAAAATATATTCTTGATTTTTATGAACAATAATTCTTTAAAGAAAGTCCGAATGACACAAATTATTAACATTATTTAATACAACAAAAAAAAAAGTTTTTGCTTCCTTCCTGCGCTATCTCTACCCTACAGGCTCCTGGGAAAGCTATCTGGAAGTAGTCACCCGGACCTATCTTTTATCCTCTTCCGTGTCCCATCAAAGAAAATCTCCAGACTTTGGAAAGTTTAGCGACATGAAAAACACATTGCTTTCTACCAGTCGACTGAAAAAGCTTCTTGAATCAGAGGCAAGGGATGCATTTTTGTAAGAAACACAAGAGTTTGGTTTACTGTAGGTAATGGGAGCTTTTATTTTATTATTTTTTTCATATTGTTTAAGATTTAAGAATATTTAAGAAAAAAACAGTTATCTTTAACATTAAAAGAGTCATCTAACTAATTTAAATTTGTTGTGTGTGTTAATTTAAATAATCGCTCTCGCTTCACCCCGTTATTTGAGGTTCGATTCGTACTAGGATTTGAACCCGTGAGTTTCGTCACAGAAAACTGCTCCACGGATAAGCCAGTCAAAATGGCTTACTTTGCCTCCTTATTGCATCGAATAAATATTGATATATCGAAGATGTATTTGTCTGGCCCTGATTCATCTCGGCGAAGTATTAGAAAAATAAATTAATAGTTTCAGGGAGGGATTAAATAATGGAGATGGACACGGGCGCTTGCAGTGGCTCCACTCTACTAGTTCATAATCACCACCATATACAAAAAATAGTAACGTGTTTTATTTAATTTAATATTACTTTATTATGTTTAATAATTTGGTCCGGCCCTTGACTCGGAAACAGAATGATAATTTGACCCAAGACCTAGGAAACCCATGCCTGGCTTAAACCATTAAACAACACAACCACACATACACTACGAAGTCCATATAAAATATTATTTGAAATAAATGAACAATTAAATTATTGTATTAGCTTATTAAAATTAAATAAAAAACACATTTTTAAAAAAACCAACATTTTGAACATTCATTTCATTTTTGAAAACTTTATTGTCTTTCGTAGATATTCTGGGAAAAAATATACCAAATCGGGGATTTCAAATTCCTCGGTAAGCTAAAAAAAACGAGTTTTGAGCTATTTGTACCGGAATTGTCCCAGAAAAGGGTGAAATTCCTAGTCCCAGTACGAACAGCATTTTTTCGATCAATTTATCGACTTCTGTTCGAAGGCATGGGTGTTTGTAATATCTAAAAGTTTCCTCGCACCCTTTCCGATCCTTTAGTTAACCACTAGTTCTGTTCTAGCCTTATCTTTCTATTCCTACTACTCTCTTTGAAAACGAGAGATAGAGCGACTGAGTAACAAACAGTTGAGATACCTCCATAAGAAGGCCACATTAGGAGCGGATATGTATGTTAAAAAATAATGTTGTTCACAATTTCTGTAAAATAATAACCCATATTTGCAAAGCACAAATAAATTCAATACAAAACGGAGATGTCATGTTTTGAGTATATAGCTCACAATTGTTACGTAACAAAGCTCCATTTTAGGTTATGTTGGAGACAATACATTGCGGGGCAATAGTGTGGCGAAGGTGTGCGTGTAAGCTTATCTTAATTAAAGCACGACAAAGTAATTTATATTTCCAAAAGGTGTTTGATGACGCAAAGAGAATATACAATACTACCCCGACAAAGGTGATTGCTAAATGTTTTGTTGCAGGTATACACATATCTAGGTCACATTAAAATATATTCATTATAATAAAGCTGATATCTGAGTGTATTAATCAACTTTGTATAATTGGGTACCATTGTTGACTCGTTTTGTTATTGTAAAGCAAATATTATATGCGTCGGGCAATCATCAACGTCATTTGTTTCAGTGGCGGATCACTCGGGATCAAATATATTTTTTTTTGGTCACCGATTTTGAAATCCTGGGAATTTACGGTTTTTTAAAAATGAAATGAAATGAGAGACCTTTTTTTTAGCTCTTTCTCTGATTTTTTTTTTAAATTGCTTCCCGATTTCAAAAAGGTGGGAATTTACAGATTTGCCAAAATTGTAAAATGTTAGATTTAGCTCACTTATCTTCAATCGCCGATGGATTACTACTATCACAATCCCGGGATTGCAGAACCTCAATTTCTTATTCATCAAACTACTATTAATACATCGCCAATACTTAAAAATTAGCTATTTTTTATTAAAAAAAAATATTTAAAAAAACAACATGTACAGCATTTTTTTCAATCAAACATGCGTGTATGTGATGTTTAAACAGTTCCTCCGACGCTTCCAATCCTTTAAAAAAAGAAGCGTTACGATAACAATTAGTCCTGTCTTAGCACTATTATTTATATCTTTACACTCTTCGGAAAAAATAGAAATTAAGCATCTGAGTAATAAGCAGTTCTTGTAAAAAAGTTTTTGTTGAGATGCCACCATTTGAAGGCCATATGTTAGGAGAAGACATCTTAGGTATGTAATTTAAAAAAACGAAAAACTTTTATCGTGATTATTTTTTTATATTTCATTTTATCATTCAGAGGCTTTCGAAGCAAATAACAATAGCAAAGAAATGTCAATATATTGGTATATTTTGGAAAACAAACAACAATATCGCAAAAATTATTGACACACACTTTCTCAATCTATAATTCAATCTTCCAATAATGTGTTTTTATATTTGCGAAGTGACCGACATCTTTAATGGATTGACCAAATTATTGAATTTGACAAAAAAGCTTATTCTAGCATATTTAGATTTTGTAGTTAGTCAGCAATAATTGAAGTCTACACAACAGTAAAAATCTGTGTTACATTTGGGCAGTTTTTAACTAGAAATGCAGCAATGATCTAAGTCCCATTGCCTCTGTTTTAGCATATTTATTTTTTTGATCTGGCAGTTTTAAGTCGCTTTTTAAATCCTTTATTTTAGCCTCCCTGCAATAAGAACCTATGCATTGTTAAAATGAAGAATGACACGAGTATTTTTATCAGTTTTACGGATGCAAAAAAGCTAAATAAAGGCCGGAAAAAAAAGCAGATACATGTCGCGACCCGAGTACTACAAAGTTCTATGTGAAAAAATTTGACGAAACAAAAGTAACAATCCGACAGTTTTCCAATACCATTCCTTATTGGTATACAGTAAAACCCCCATTTACACAAAAGTCGGAATAGTGTAATTCTGGTAGTGTAATTAGGGGAGTGAATCTCGTATTAAATTAAGGATTCGGTTTTTTCCGTAAAAAATGCAAAAAAAAATATGGACGAAAATTTAGTTACTGAGTGATAAAATGCAAAGCGCGCTATACGTGTATAGCCGTGCACGTGTTGAATACGCAGACGCTAGCCATCATTTGACAGTATGCGTCGCACAGACGACCGTCTCGTAGCAATGACAAAGTAATGCGGCCGTTCAATTGGGGGATTTGCGGTGAATATTTCAAGCCAGCGTGTAATTCGTGGTAGTGTAATTCCACTGTACATTGTTATTTTTGTTTCGTCAAAAATTTTCACATAGAACCTTGTAGTACTCGGGTCGCGATGTATTATATAATAAACATAAAAATATTATTCGTAGATAATATCTTCTTAACAAAATAGTGTTATTCAATTATCTCAAAACGTTAAAATGTAACATAGATCATTTATTGATATAGAGCAGTGTTTTTCAACCTTTTTGGGAGCGTGGCCCCTTTTGAGTGTCTTTATTTTTCTGTGGCCCCCATAACTTTTTTATTTATTTTTTAGCTCACCGAGAAATCCCCGATTTAATATACTTTTTCCCAGAATATCTCCGAAACACCTTTTTTTTTAGCCCACCGAGGAATTTGAAATCTCCGATTTGGTATACTTTTTCCCAGAATATCTCCGAAACTTTTTTTTTTTTTAGCTCACCGAGTAATTTGAAATCTTCAATTTACCCGTGGCCCCCCTGAACTGTGTTGTGGCTCCCCAAAACAAAAATAAATCTCTGTGGCCCCCTGGGGCCACATGGCCCACCGTTGAGAAACCCTGATAGAGACTCCAATTAGTATGACATGTATTTTTCTATGATACAAAAAAAAAATTTTTTGAAAGATTTAATATAAAATATCACATCATTTTTACAGCGAAAATACCCTGTCACTTTTAAAACTCTTGTGAAATTTATTTTTACGTTATATTAATATACGCGACTAATTATAGCCGGAAACGTCTCAAACATTTTTTTTTTCATTACCTTAATAATGTTTACATAATTTTTAATTAATTTTTAAATCACATCTAAATTATCATTATTTTTAAATAACTCAAAAGAACGATTCGCAGAAATTTTAATTAGTGTGACGTAACTGAACAGTTACGAAATTCGAATGATTGTGTACAAAAAAAGAACGCCTCTTATTCTCTGACAAAATTCTTTGCGTTCTATATAGTATTCATATCACTTTTTTTCTAATTATAATATCAAAGGAACTGGATTGTACAATATTATTCTTGACGTCGTTCTATTAACTGAATGATCAACTAACTTGAACTTCCGTACTACTCGGCCACAAATTTAATGCTTACATACATTATTTTTTTCAGAAAATCTATGTCCGACGACATGAATGCCTGTGGTGTGTTTATATCTCCTCATACTTATTTTAAATACTGAGTATAGAGAGAGTAATTAGCTAACAAATAATCACTTTAATTGTGTCAATATTTGATGGAAAAATACTAAAAGAAAAAATGAAATACTTTTCTATACCTATTCCACATATATTGATTAGTATCAGAATCAGTTGAAAATGCTTGTGAGGAGGAGTGAAACCGGTTCTTATTTTGATTAATAAATGTAGAGTTAGTGCAAAAGTGTTTTCTTTAAACTAATACTTATTGTGTAATCTCGACTTTTTATCATCCTCTATAAAGGTTGTGGAAGATCTATACTGACAACAAACAGTTTTCGTTTAAGACCGTTTTCATTGGCACGCTCAATTAGGAGTCCATATTATACAAAATGCTTATGGCAAAAAATGTTCTTGTGCATTATTATTATAACCTTCAATAACGTCAAATAAGACAATGGAGGAATAAATATGATAATTTAATAAAAAAAAACAATTGAATTATTTTACCATAGATGGAATACGATATTTAAAATATGAAAGATGTTTATAAATAAATAGTAATCCAGACAATTATTTATTTTTTCTCATTATTGTCTATATCTTTTTTTAAATTTAGAACATTTCTTTATGGTATTGTTAGGATAGCTAAACAAATATACCATCGTAGCAAAGACAAAACAACGGAAAATTATTTACAACTAAACAAAGCTTCCAAGGGAGACCGCAGTCAGCGCTCTCACCAAATGCTACCAGTGTTGCCATATTATAATATATAATATTGGCCGGTTCAAGTATACTCAATACAGCAGCTGTTATCGCCTGTTTTGTGCGGCAATTGGCGCAATTAAAACATGTCAAAGTGGACGGGCTGTATAATTAATATGGCAACTTTCGGCTGAGCTGTGCTGTAAATTATTTCGGTGGTCTGCGGTCGGGAAACTCAGCCAGTGCAGTGTGCACTTGACGGTATCAATGATTATTACAAATCATCGAGACGGATAATATTGCAGTATACAAGTGAGGTTTACAACGGTGGCAATACTGGCAATATTTAACTTATCGCAAAAATAATAATAAAATCGCCGACCTGTCAAATTACTGTCGTAGTCGAGACCACAAAATAAAAATCAGATTTTGATTTATTTGAAGTTTATGTTTTCAACAAAAAATATTTTTATAAATTTCTCGTAAATTGGAGGCTTATTTTTTAATTATAAAATAAGACTTCAATTTACTGTTCTCTCGGTAATATTTTTTTGTACAAAATGAATAGCTCAGTATCAAAGTAAGACGGATACCATCTACGATATTTTACAGGAGCAGCGAGTTTTCTTAAGTTTTATGATTGTTTTTCATACAAAACGCGAACTTTAAAACAAAAAATCTACATGAAATGAGTAACTTTGATACTGTTTTTTTGGAAATATCATCTTTTGCATTTGCAATTTGTTGCATCTCTTCAAATGATTTTTTTTTAAATATTGGGTTCAATCAAAACTGATTGGATAGCATGAGGGCCTGATCCTCCATCCCTTATTCTGATAGTGTCTGTTCCTTAAAATTTCTGAACTAAGAGCGGCCTATTTACAGCCGGTTTTAAACACACGACTTATTCTGAGATCCTCTTCAAAATGTTCTTCATAATCTCAAATATTACAAATTAGTTGCACATTTTTTAAATTCTTTTATATTAATTGATATTCTTTCGTTTACGCAGGGTGATCTGGAGCAGTTAACAGTGGTTCCCAAAGCAGGAGCTGCAGCAGAACAGTGCGGAGATGCAGAAGCTATCTACGACGAAGAACGAACGGGACCGCTGACAGCTCGGGATCCGACTTAGGCCATTATGTCCAAAAGTGCGTCAAAACATCGTCAATAATTAAATAACGCACCACAGTTTGATTTTAAGTGTATAAATAAGAGTTAAATGTAAATTATAGTTTTGTATAAAAGTATAATTTACTATAGCATTTAATAAAAAAAATCGAAAATACATATTATAAGGAAATTTATGCATGGGTTTTTTTCTGGTGTAAAATTTTTGCAGTGCATTACAGATCTGGTTTTTAAGCGTGGTGTTATATGGTCATATGACACTTTTATATTAGATGACATAGAAACATAAAAGTTGAGTAAGTTTTACTAAACAAACAAACACAAAAAGATTCATAACATACACGTAAGTTATTATGAACACGTAAAAGCCACTATATTAATATATCCAAGCCAAACTAAGCTTATAAGCACTAACTATTATGTAGGAAACGACTCCCAATTAACAACTGTCTCACATTAAAATCACAGTTATGGAGTAGGAATTGCAATACCGGTATTCGTGTTATTTTAAATACTGAAATACTAGTTTTTAAAATTGATTAAAGTGGGATTTTTAATGAAACATACTGTAAGCGATGAATTAAAATATATTAAATCTGCTAACAGTTTTATCTTTACTGACAGGTTTTAGTTTTTCAATTACGTATTATTATTTTTGAAACGGAAAAGATATTTATTTAAATTACTCGTTTATGATTTATTTTTTTATGAAATATTGAAATACCCATTTTGTATAACTCGTCCGGTATTGCAATCCCGATTGACCGTACTATATATTTTGTTTTTTCAATTAGTTTTATAATACCGGTATTTTATATGAAATACCTAAAGCCATTATTGACATAATATATTAGTCTGGTATTGCAATCCCAGTTGGTCTTAGTATCATTATTTTTTCTTAGAATACCGTATATATATATATTTTAATTCAATATAAAATGTCCTAAACTGGTATTAATATATTCGTCCGGTATTGCTATCTCTATCTAATCGGTATTTTATATGAAATACTGAAAAACCGGTATTCACATATTCTTGCAGTAAAGAAATCCCTATTATAGAGTAATATATACAGTATCAGATCACTACAAGGCTCATTTTAAATACACGTATCTGTCAAAATAAATTTATAGTGACAGTAAAACTAAATTAACTATGAATTAATGAGAGAGAATCTGATGTAATTATTGTAAATATAAACTAATGTCGCTTTTCAGATAGTTATGTCACGGCTACAACATACTTTTAGTCTTTTAAATATTATAATTTAATAAAACTATGTGATTATTGATTAAAATAGTATATTCGATTCTTTTATTAAATGCTGTAGATACTATAATATAAAATATAATATATATTTGATATATTAACGTAACTTGACGGATAAGTCTTAGTGAAAATGTTAAAAAGTTTTTGATTAATATTTAGAATATAATGGTAACTTTTCAGAAATTTTGTATATTAACTGTTTGGCCAGATTACTTTAAAGCTTTTCTTATCAAATGTAAAATGATATTTTGAATACACTCGAATATTTATATGTAAGGCCGTAAATACACCTGGGGTTATAGAGCCTTTAAAACAACTATTGGAAATAACAGACTTCATACATTGCAGTGAATAAAGAAGATGCACTAACAATGGCGGCTCGTCCATACGCACTGCGGAACTACAGCACCCCCAAGCGAATTTGAAAAAATATAATATTATGTATCTACATCAATTTTGTGTATGTTACATGAAAATATCAATATTATTTAAGCTCGCCCGCTCTCCGATACAACAAATATCTATCATACACCGTCGTGTAGCTATTATACATTTTGTGCAGTACCTTTTTCGGTGGAATATTCTTGCGTGCACGAAGGAGGGGCGCGAGGAGGAAGCATGGGGTTTAAGCACTTAGCTCGTACTGTCACTTTGGTAGTAGAAGCGGCGTGAACACAGTGACAAACAAGTGATAAAACTTTTTTCAAGCATAAACGACAGAAGAATGAATTTTACAACGATTTAAAAATATAATCCAAATGTTCCTTTTTCAACATTAATTTACCGCAGAACAGCATATTTTAATCACGAGCCGCCACTGTGTATTACTAACTGAAAATTCATTATAAAACAGATACTGAGTAAAAAATGACGATTTCTGATTCCGTTTAGTGATACTATAAATCACGATTGAAATTATAACGTAAATTTCACATCCCTGAGTTTGGCCATACATATTTTACAAATGCACTACAGTCAAACCGTTAAATATTATTAAAAATAAATAATAATAATATCATAGCTCATCTCAGATCTCATAACCAAAGCTGTATATACGGCCCTAAATACGTAATATTTTGAAAATAATACATATATATATATATAAATAGCTGTTTTAGTATTGTCGAATTTGTAAATAATAAAATATTTAAGTTAAGATTATCTTGGACAGTATTTTAGAAAGTAAGGGTACAATAAATTTAACTCATAAGTAACGTGGTGATGCTAAAAGTTAAATTAAATAATAATGTTACTGTTTTTTCAATAGTGTTAATAAGCATTGACGTCACTCTTTTTTCTGTAACTTTGATTTACAAACAATAGGCATAATTTTTACCATTCTATATTAAAATTTCACTTAAATTCTTTGGTTAAATGGCAAACTTAGACATGGTAAAATTCTTGTTGTATTTTATATGTTGTCTATCTTATACTCACTAACTGCTGTTATAATTTATAAAACTATAGTATAGTGACTTTATAAAAATGATGAATAATTATAATAAATTAAAAAATGTTTTGTTGTATATACATAGCTATAGATTTTAAATATACTTTGTAACCTAGTAACTTTTATTTCATTAAATAAAATTATAAAGATAGTATATATCTCAAAATGCATTTTTCTTTACGTAGTTTGTGATATTCCGTTAACAATTGAAAACTTTTTCCTCTAACCTCAAAATATACCTCTGGTGACAATCTGTGTTTTAAGAAAACAATCTTTTCCTGCGACATGTATTTTGATTTATAATAAAGCATTTAAAAGTAGATACAAAAAAAATGCAAAGAATCTTATAAATATTTCAACACAAAGGGCTACATTTTTTACAATGTAATAAGGGTTAAAATATATTGTTTTGAATAAAAGAAATATTCATTTCCATAAAAAAACTCACACCATTTAAATTGTTCTGGGTAAATATGATTCATCCGGGATTTTTCTATTTCTCAGCGAAAAAAAAATGCTGCTATAGTCATTTTAATAAAAAAAAATGATAAATTATATGAAATTTTGATATGACAAAATCTGTTTTATGGTCTAGTATTTTTTTAACCCAGATCTTCGAGAAAGGTTTTAATTAACGGAATAGTTTTAACGTTATATGATTTTTTTCAAACCTAACATTAAAAATATTAAATTATGTGAGGTTATTTTTTTTATTTTACGACCGGTTTCTTTACAAAGCCGGTTCTGATAATATTTAAAAATTAAGCCAACCTTATATTATTAATATTAAGATTTCTGTTGATTTCTGAATAAAATAACAAACTATTGAACAATTTTTGAAATATGTATAACAACCTTAACTTTAAAATATTTTGTATTTTGAAGTATTATTTTTAACAACATAACAAAAATGACAGACCACGAATAAAGCATAATCGTTTCCTTATTCTGAATATAATATTGAACAAAGTAATATCCGTGTATACTTATGTTTCCTAGGATCGTTTATTACGTTATATCTCCTTTGAAACTAGTCCAATACTTCAGTGACATATTAAATATCTATGTGAGAATTTTTTATAGTGCGTATTTCCAAAAACAATTCCATTTCCCGGTATTTCCAGAGGGAAAAGAACGACACATACAATCATAAAAGTGTTGCTATAAACAAAATGATATGCTCTTTCGTTGAGGTATATTATGTTTTTTTTATTCCCTTTTACGTTATAAATATTTCCTTCGCTAACCCTCACATGAATCGTCTATTAGCAAAGCCATACTCATAAAAAATTCAAAATGACAGAAAATAAACAATTGTGTCAATAGGGTTGGCAAATTTTATCGAAACAAGATAACATGCCCTCAGTTAATCTTGGCGTTACAAAAACATTTTGATTTTCAAAATAGTCGAATTAATTTTTTTTAGTATGTATTTACTTTATTTAAATTTATTTATATAAATTTTTAAGTTTTTAAAAAAATATTTGACATTTCAGCTTACGCCATTGCGTCATATATTTTTAATGTTGAAAGATCATACGAGATATACTCGATAAGAATTTTTGTAAGTCACATGAGATTAACTCAAGGAGAATTAACTTCACAAACACCCATGTCTTAGATCGCAAATTAAAATTGAAAAAAATCAATTTTACTTTGACCGGGAATCGAACCCAGACCCACCTGATTTGTAAAGCAAGCTCTAACCAACTAGACGACAGCGGGTGATGCTATAACTGTGAGAAATAGGCATAATCTTAAAAATATTCAAATTATTAATAATTGTATTTTATACAATAAAATGTGTTTATTTGAAGAGAGTAGGAATATAAATCATAGGGTAAAGAACTAGTGGTAAGCTCATCGCTCTCACTACGCCCTAAGGGTGGAGGGAGTTTTGAGACATCACAAACATTCATGCCTCTCTTTTTTAAAGAGAAACGAACGGATAGAAGGATAAGGCTAGAACAAGATTAGAGGTTAACTAATCGTTCTCGCTACTCCTTGTTGTCAAATGATCGGAAATGGTGGGAGGGAATTTTCAGACATCACAAATACCCATGTCTTCGAACAGAAATCGATAAATCGACCGAAAAAATGCTGTTCATACTAGGACTTGAACCTGTGAGATCCGACACGGAAGCCAACAACACTAACCGCTGCGACATAGGACCCGACTCCAAGAACCAAGAACTATATATTTTGAATATAGTCATATTCCAAAACTATAAATTTCTAGTTGTAGCACAAAGCTGTAGATATGTCTTCTATTAAAAACTTTTTATTTGGCGACCCTTTTTGTCCCATTTTCTAATATGTATAATACTTATTTTCAAAAGAAAAGTTATGTTGTATAATGTAGAGGGTTTTTTATAAAATAAGTAAATACGTAGAAAACAATGCGAATTTTCGTGGAGTTATTATTGTGCGTCTAATATTATATTTGAATAAAATATTACGTATGACAAAGGAGATGGAATTATTTTGCCTAGAAAGTGATTTATGTCAACCCATATTCTGAAAATATTTCTTTTATATTCAAAACAACGCTTTTATTATTTTCCAAGTTAACTTACCTGCATAATTTTACGTAACTTATATTATACAATAGTACCTACATACTTATAATTTATACCAAAAAAGGGCTTACGGTAAGATGTATGTGAATTTCCTTGAAAAAATTCAAAAAAAAAATATTTTACAATTTCCAGCTTTTTGTATTTACTAATATTACAGATAACTCTTCAGTTTACTTATTAATGAATTGTACGCTTGTATTCACATATGCACGTATATGTATGGGTATAGTATATGGTAAGGTTTACATAATATAATTTGCATATGAATGCGTATGATTCCACGTGAACTAGCTTCACTGTGGATTGCTCACTTCTGTAACAATCACGCCCCAGCACGTCAAGAGTAAGGCACCTAATCCTGGGATTTTGATAGTACTAATCCAGGGAATTTCAGGATTAAGAAAATTTGAGAAAGTTGCGCAAGGGTTAAAAAAATGTCCCAAATTCTCGTCATTTTGGGAATTCCGCAAATTTATGGATTTTTGGATACGGAAATTCTTGGAAGAGCTAAAAAAAGGTCTCGCGTTATTTTATTTTGGGAATTCAGTATATTCCTGAATTCGTAATTTTTTTGTTGCCGAAGAAAAATTTCTCAATCCTGATTCCCGAACTTATACACAGTTTTATGGTGAATTTTCAATCTCGGGATTTGATTTTTTTTTGAAAAAAGGGTTTAAAAAAAAATATTTAATAAATTTAAATTAAGATATAAATCTATCTCAATGACGAGGCTTTGATTGGTGAACTTCATTGACTAAAAGTAAAATAATATAAAATATATATTTTTAAATATATTCATTGTGTGTTGGGATAAACATGAAAAAGAAATGGACTAAGCCCATAAATGATTCTGAATCACATCATATGTTACTAGAACATCTTAAGACTATAAATAATGTAATTCAAACCACTTTTTATGCAATTTCTATTGTTTATAAAAAAGTGGTTAAAAAAAACGATTACATTTGCGACACCATAGATCGCATCTTCATACTTCAAACTACGCAGCACTACTAATAAATGCCATTTGAAATTTTTGTCGTCTTTGAAACATTGTAATAGATGGGTAGCTATTTTCTTAATTAATAAATAAACAATCCCTTTCATTTAAAAATACTAAAATTGTGTTGTCAAGTCAATTATTTCGTACCCCTTTATCTGGGCAATAGTTTCTTTCAGTTGGTTACTTCTCACTGAAAACTTTACTAGTTCAATTGTTTGTACTTTACTCCATTCAATGCTTTGAGGGCTTCTCTTTGAACCCCTTCACAACTTCATAGGCCATTTATATCGTTCTACTTTTAACTTACTTTGCATTACAACGTTGGTAAGCACATGGAAACAACAGTATTGTTTCAAGAACGTAAAGTTACTCCGAGATGTAAAATTCTTATACTTTGTTAAATAATTTACAGCATTTTATAACGTAATTATGTCAAGGCAACCGTAAACACACTTACTAAGATACTTGGCAAAATAACGAACAAACAATGTTTCGACTAAGCTTTAGACAGTATTTCTTAAAAATACTTGCCAGTGTAAATAATAAGAAAATGGTCAACATTTTTTATTAAAAAGCCAATCTTTTTTATAAAGCAAAAGACGAACTCAAGCACGTATTTAAGCTTATCCAAACTTGGACTGTTTTTTTTCAGAATATACAAATTATATCAAAAACGAAAAGCTAAATACGATGTTTGTAAAAAACTATTTACAAAACCCTCTTCAATACTAAGATGTGTACTTGAAATTTACAGGTAAAACAGCAAATCAAAGTCATTTTAAAGAACTTTTTAAACTGAAATATATTATCATTTTTGATGGATTGTGTTAATTTTTAATATAATTTAAATTTCATTACTATGCTTTTCCACATGTTGTGTAAATACTTGAAAGAAATTAAACATTTTTTTTCGCATTTTCATATGGGTATCGACGTATTTATTATTCACTTTTAAGGTGTTTACTGTCAATACTTGGTGGAATGGCATTATAATATAAATAAAAAAAGATTTTTAGTACTTTTTCCACTTAAAATTTATTTGATCAGGACCGGTTTCGCTCCTCACGAGCATTATCAATTGATAATGCTTTGAGGAGCGAAACCGGTCCTGATCAAATAAATTTTAAGTGGAAAAAGTACTAAAAATCTTTTATTATTTAAATCATTTTGTATTTATTATTAACTGTATTTTATTATATACTTCCAAGGAACATCAAAATGAGAAAACAGAACACTTAATATTGCGTGACTGATAAATGAACTAATCCAGTATCGAGCATTTTACCATAGAGATGTCGCTACCAATCTATATATTAATACTCGATAATGTCCGTATGATTGCATGATTGCATGATTGCATGATTGTCCGCGATTTCCCCTCCCCCTGCCCCTTCCCCCTCCCTCCTCAAAGCTCCGCTGACGCAATATTTTTATTCATACTAAATACATACTTTTTTCGTTTGTATATGGTCGCGATTTCGCCTTTCCGATGACGTCAAGAAAGACGGTCCTCCTCCCCCCCCCCATCCTTCCCCGCTGTCGCCATTAATTATTTTTTTTTTTAATTCATACTAAAGACATATTTTCCCAATACACTGTTTATTATTTGACGAAACAAATCAAATCGCTGAAAAAATTTCATACAAAAAAACGCCGCGACCGTGGATCGAACACAACTCTGGATTACCAGTCGAGCTCTCTATCAACTGAGCTAACGTCATAAATATCAAGGCGATAAAAATAGTTTATATAAAATAAAAATTTGAAAATGGAACGATATTTGCGATTCCTACTGACTTACAGATTCAAAAATGGAACACCTGTCAAATAATGAATGTGGTATATTTTACATAATACAGTTTCGACAGTTAAATACAAATATTCCATGCGTGTCATATGTATGCTGACGGCTATTAAATATTTTACGTTTTAACAGAGGGTATTTAGAATTTATCTCGATACTTTAAAATTTTTGTATCTTTTGTTTTAAATAACGAGTAAACGAGTCTATGCTTTGGACAAGGTAAATTTATAGTAATATAAATAAAGTAAGCGAAATAGTTTGATAGATTGGGGTCAACGAGATTAAAATACGGCAAAGTGAGCCAAGTTAGGATGATGGGAAAAAGTGAACTGAACCCACCCTTTTTATTGCATAATTTCAATCATTTTTTCTCTAAAATACATTGTTTATGCTTTCGATGGATTCGTCGGTAACTTTGTGGAAGTTCATTTGAATATAAAATAAAAAATAACTTAGATTATTCCACGTATTGTGCTACAAACTGTGACACGTGTTTTGCCTCTTTCAGAGGCATCCTCAGACAGACTTACTTTTACTTACTGAAAGTAAGTCTGTCTGAGGATGCCTCTGAAATAGGCGAAAAACGTGTCACAGTTTGTAGCACAATACGTGGAATAATCTAAGTTATTTTGTATTACTTTTTTTATGCTTATTTATTGAAAAAACTTTCACATAAAATTAAAAGTTGATGACAGTTCCCACAAAAATTAATTGAAAACGTAATTGCACTTAAAAGTCAAATGGAAAAGTTTCACCATTTTTATGTTTGGTTCCCTTAAAGACTCATATATTCCTAAAAATAAGCTCCGTTTGGCGAATTAGTGAAGTTAATTTATTCTGATTAATTTGATAAATATGCATTTGATTGTAACATGGAAAATTGATAATTTTGTTTTGATAAAATGTGCAATTAATTTATACCATTTTGCATGTGAAAAATGATTATTAGCAAACTTAAACATTATTTCAAAAATTAAGTAATTTACAATTTAAAACTGCAGGGCTGTCGATATATGCGCCGAGGTCGATTTATGCTACTATGAAAAATGATTGTTAGCAAACTTGAACATTATTCCAAAGATTTAATATTTTACGAAATTTCTGTCACTACGAAAAAAATTGTCAGCAAACTTAAACATTATTCCAAAAATTAGTTAATTTACGAGGTATATTTCTGCTAATAGGAAAAATAATTGTTAGCAAACTCAACATTATTCCAAAAATTAAATAATTTACAATTTAAATACTACAGGGCATGCTGTCGATATATGCCCCGAGATATATTTATTTTATTTTTAGAATTTCTGGCTTATTCAATAAATAGGTTTGTAATTTTCTGACTTCTTAAAAATGCAACAAAAATCTCCCCGTTGAGGTCAACGGGCTTACAGCTAGTTACATTTAAATCTCATATCAAGAGACGACGGCTTATTATTATGTATTAATATTTTATCTCAGCTTATATTAATTGATCTACGTTGTACCTAAGCGCAAAGCAGGTCAATGTAGAGTTGACGTTTGTTTATTTATAATTTTTACTCGGTAATAATAAAAGTCGTCTCACATTATCTAATACAGGGTTTCTCAACAAGGATCCATTTGTCCACAGCGCGTCGCAAGGGGCCACGAAGAATTTTTCTGATTTTGGGGGCCACAGCACAGTTTAGGAGAGCCACAGACAAATAAAGACAATCAAAAGGGGCCAAAAAGGTTGAGAAACACTGATCTTATATATCGACCAATAATCAGCAAATGAACGCGACACAATTCGGTAAATTGCGTTTTAAGCCAATAATTATAATAATTATAAACAGAATTATTGTTTCTTAGAATAAAAATACACCATTGGAAATTGCATACATTTTGAAACACGTTAATGTACGTATATTCAACTTTAAGCATACCTATGTATGTATTGATATTAAATATTTCAATTAATCGCGAACAACAATTCTATCAGCTACCAAATTTATGATGATTTATATTCATTCTATTTTTTTACCATTTCTGTTTCCAATGTGTAGTATATGAATGCTAATGGAGTTTATCTTAATATAATATTTTCTACAAAAGCTGTTTGTTATACAATAACAACTTCTCGCAGAGCGTACGGATGTAAAGATAGGGATATGACAGGACTAGCTGTCGCCACGCCCCGTTTTTAGGATAGAGTTTGGGCGAGGTGTATATCAAGACATCACATACATCCATGTGTTTAAACAGAAATCTATATATAGATTGAAAAACAATCTTTAAAAGTATATATATATGAGTCCAGTGCGCTTTATTTGCCGCCTGTGTGATCGAGTGGTCAACATCGTTGGCTACCGCTATGGAAGCAACGGGTTTGAATCCCAGTACGGACAGTTTTATAAATATATTTTTCAATCGATTTATGAATTTCTGTTCAAAGGCATGGATGTATGTGATGTCTTGAATTCCCCCCTCCCACCCATCATATCCTATGAACGGGGCGTATCGAGAGCGATTAGCTAACCACTAGTCCTGTCCTAGCCCTTTCCTTCTATTCCTACTCTCTTTGAAAAAAGAGAAGTTGAGCAACTGAGTAACAAGCAGTTTTTGTAGAGATAAACTCCATTAGGAGTCCATACGCTCCATATAGGGAGCGGACATGGTAGAAATATATATATACCTAATTCAATATGTGAGATAACGGGCTTCAGGTGATTGTGATGACTTTTTTCTTCTGGTTTATCTCACGTGCTTTAAAAACAACAATTGTTTGGGGCATTGGAAATTATTAGCTGTTAGCTAAATCTAAAAACAACTTTGATCAACCATTACTGCCCATTTCCCTCGCGATTCCGTCAAAACTATTATGTCAATAAATCCACAAAATCTCTCGATACTTGATATATTTGGCACTTCTAATAGCCAATATCTGAAGATACTTCCGCCCAGCCTGGCTGTTATCTCTAGAACTAATTTAATAATGCGAAGAAGACGATTAATCTAATGGATTGAGGAATATAATAATACATATATAAGGAAGCTGGGAAATCCCCAAACACGCGAAAATGTCTCCAGAGATGAGCGCCATAATAAATTGGGCCGTATTTGTTTCTTGGAACACTTGCTTGATTCAGTAACTTGAGTTGAATGCTTTTTAATTGAATCATATTTTATTCTATTGGATTTCACCGCCTTGTTTTGCTGGAATATTTCTGAGAATTTGTGCTAATTTCAAACAGATTATTGTGAGAGTTGTAATGTTGCTGAATTTGTTTCACGGAATAATGTATTAATGAAATAAGAGCGATTTTCGTACATTCATTTCAGTTTTTTTTGCGATAATCCTGCTTTCAAATTAAGACGTACGAATTCTTGATGAAATATAAATATATATGTTTTTTACATTACTTCTTTTAAATAGTTAAAAATTTAGTACTTTTTTAACATCAAAATAAACATAATATTTTATAATCTTTAATATACTGTAAAATGAGTTTAAATTTTAAAAATGATTATGTTTGTTTACATATTTATTTATAAAAAAAACAGTTTTTTTGGATTATATTTTTTAATCTTTCTAGTTGCTGCTTGTATAAAATAAATGAAACTTTTTACAATAAAAACACAACATTTTTTATAAATATAATAACGTTGATTAAAAACATTTTTTGTACATATTAAAAAAGTATTGACGTTATTTAGAATTGATATTTTATATCTAGAAAATATTGAAAATGCCATATTTGAACTACACGTAATTAATTAGGTTTATTTATTCTACCTTAGAATGAATTGAATAAAAAACATTAATATTTATAAAAATATTAATTCATGATTGCTTCTTAGATATAAAAAGTTTTCAAAATTTTGGCCTTAGAACTAAATTTAAATTTAGTATTTTTTTTCGCATAATAAACGTATCTAGCCTTAAAATGTATAAAGTTGGAAATCTATAATTAAATATTTATGGAAATAAAATGTATTTTATTTCACTACATAAGTATATAATAACATAATAATTTGTCGTTCCGTGGTGTATAAATCAACGTCGTTAGCTTCCGTGATAGATTTTACGGGATCGAGTGCTGTTAACAAACAGTTTTTTTTTCAAAATCTTAAGCCCTTTCAATCTTAAAATAACAGGGCGCAGCGAAATCGATTAGAGAACCACCAGACCTGTCCTAGCCCTATCTTCGAATTCCTAAACTGTCTTTTTTTTAAAGTTGCTGAATAACAATTAGTTCTCATAGAAATATATTGAGAACAGACATGAATTTTGTAGTTCATACTGGATAAATTTAATATGTAAATTAAATTTTTATAATATATTAACTTATAATAATAAAAAAAAAAATTATGTGAAAATTCAACGTTTAAAAAATATCGAAACGTTTATTGTTATAATTTTTTTTAAACATCGAAATAATTGACAGCATGGAAATGTACTGAGCTTGTATTGGAAATAATTTTTGATATAGTCATAGAGACTTACTATTTATAACATGTAAACAAAAATTTTGAAAGCTTGTTACCCTTTGAAATGCCTTTGAAATAGTACACCTATAAAAACAGAATCATTTGTTTTCACGTATAAAGTTAACAAAAGAATATCCGTGTCTCAAATGCGGTCGGTGTCTTAGAATATTGACAACATGCAAAATGTGTATAAAACGAAATCAGAATTTACATAAAAGCTTGCTACGGAACGTGAAAGTTTTGAAAAGTCCGCAGATTTGCATGAAATATTACAACTAAACATAAACATTCGAGCTTTTGTTTATTCATGGCAGAATTTTATGTGTGCTTTTATTTGAATATGGCGTTCAATTTAAAAACTTTTGTTTTGAATAAATATAATAAAAACTAAAATAATAAGCCTAAAAGGTAACGGGCAATAACTTTTCTCACCCAATACAAAAGAGTATAACTTCTTACTGTTTTTTTTTTATTCTAATGAAAATATTACCATAAGAAGTTTAATGAAATTTGACAATAAATGGCGAACTAGATAGTTTCTTTTTAATCCACATCCACTACCAATGTAAAGCACATAGTCTCGTTCTGTGTTCCAATATAATTAAAATTCTACGAGAACTGCTTGTTACTCAATTAATCAACTACACTTTTTTAAGAGAATAGGGACTAGTAGATATTTTTAGATATAATATATAGACAAAAGAAAGAATTCCAAATCCTATTTTTACTAAGAAAATAATCGAGACAATCCAATAAACGTAAATGTATTTATTATATCTTTGTATTTTTAAGAATCGAAACAGTCTGCTTTTTCATATATACGAGATAGAAACTCATGCTTTTGAATGACTCCTACTCCTATTGATTCAACGTTAAAACATATCGTGTATTCAAATTTAGAGTGTAAGAGAATAAGACGATGTGCTTATTTGCAATTTACAATGACATCTTTATGAATGGGATTAAAAATGCATTATTTTTTTTCGAGTTCATAAATTGTACTACTGTGCAACTATGTGAATCAGTGGCCAGCGTTACAAATGTCAGTGCTACGTTTATTCAACAAGCAGGATGGCAGTATGACTTGAATTCGAGTGCAAAATGTATGACGTGAATGTCATGCGCAGAAAACTGTTGGTGGTTTAATGCGAGATTTCAAAAGTGTAGTCAAAATAACATGTCCATGCCTACACGTGTCAAGCAGGATTCTGTGCCAGCTCGGCAACGGAATGAACCACAAGGCAGACGCGTCACTGCTTATTCGGGTAATACATAACATATGCTGCCCTGCTCTATAGATAAGTTTCACAAAAAACCGTGGTAGAATTCATAAAAAAAACTGAAGAATGGTTTCCTGAAATCTAAAAACCGTGCTATTTGTCAAAATAACAACATTTCGGAACAATTAATTTTTTTGTGATTAAAAAATGTATTTTTATTCACAAAAAAATACTATTCCACTACTAAATTATATACGGGTACTTTTATGAGAGACTAGACATCGCTTTCCTCGCTAAAATTGTCTGAAACCTTGAATGAATAAGAATCTTATCAAGCTTATTATTACCGTCTTGTGTTATTGAGTTCTTTTAATTAACGAAACGTGTTCTAACTCGTAATTGGTTTAAAAAAAATACAGTATTCGCCTTTTTTAGCGGACCGTACTATTTTAAGACCGTGTTTAAAATGAGTTGATTGTGCATTTATTCAGATTTAAAACAAAGACCAAAATCAAGACAAAAATAAAAAAATATTATGATTGAAATCATTATTAAATCAGCACTTATGAGAGAAAAAAAGTAACAAGGATTATTATTTCTTGTATTTCCTTAATACCTGACATGCCGCTGTATCGCTCAACCGTATTATGTTTCAAGATAGTAAAAAAAACAACTTTGTTTTATGTCGTATGGGCATGTTAGTCGTGAAAAAGCTTTGCAAAGTTTTTATAGGACTCGAAAGTCACGCGCCAGTGATGAAGGAAGCTCAAAAAATATACTCTTATCCAAGTGACAGACAGACGTGTCTTATTTATGCCACGGCAAAGCTGTTACACATGCCACTTTGTTGGCTATCACGTATCTTTAACGTTTTTCTTACAACTATACAGTTACACAAGAAGTTTCATCAACTGCACAATCTCAGTAAGTCTTTGATGGATTTTTTTATTAGCTAGTCCAATAATACTAAAACTAGTTATTATAAAAAAACCTTTTTTCTCAGTGTCTTTTGCTTAATTTTTTAGCAAAAACATCTACGATTTTATAGACGAAAAAATAGTCAATAATATTTCATTTACACTTGAAAAATATCCTAGTAACACATTTCTTTCGGGTTATACGAGGGCAAAATGAGAATTATTAAATACTTAAAAGTTTCAAACTGTTCATGATAATTATTTAAGAAATCATAAACACGATTTTTTTTATCCTTCCTATAGTGGTTTTTTTTATTGCTTAACAAGACTAGGTTAAATTTAAAATAAGAAAATTTTAGAATTGTTTTTTAATTATTATACTTAGAAACAAAACATACGTATGACAAGTTTTTCAAAATACATTTATATTAAGAGGACCAATCTGATTAAATCAAACTAAATTCTTGTTTGTTTGTAAGAAATATTCTCTAAAAATTCTGACATTGATGAAGCTTTTATTGTGGGTTAATTAATTTATCTCCCTCTATCTCTTGAAATGTTACTTAACCTTTGAATGCAAGATTTTCTAATGTTTAACAAAAAAATATATATATTCATATACAATGGGTGGGTGTAATTGCAAGAAGAATATTTTTTTAAAAATTAAATAGTTTTTTTCAAAATATCTGCATCCAAAAACACTCTAGACTCTAGATCAGTGTCTGTCAAACTGTGTGCCGCAAGAAGTCTCAGGTGTGCCGCGGTGGAAGAAGCGTTAAAAATATTAATTTTAAATAATGCCTAAAAGCTGTGAACTAAAAAAAAAAGGAGTTTTGGAGATAATCTGCGGCATCTTGGTGTGCCGCGGTACTAGTTCCATTCATCAGTGTGCCGTAGAGGAAAAAAGTTTGACAGACACTGCTCTAGAGTCTAGAGAAGCCATTCTCAACCTTCTTTCCTCCGGGCCGCATTCCGATTTTTGCACCTCTACGTGGGCCGCAAAATATTTACAGTAAACTGTGAATATAACACATACTATACTGCACACATGTATGTATTATGATGTCAAAATTAAACTATTTTATTTTATGCAAATATATACATATGTATACATTTATGCATTTATGTATTTTTCATAGTAAAAAATAACAATGAACAACAAATAAAAAATAAGTACACAAAAATACCAATGTATCCAAAATATTAAATCGTTTACATAAAAATTTATGTGAATGTTGAAGATTCATTCTCTCACTTATAATTGACAAGCTACTTAACTGTGCTCTATTAATTTCTAAAATTTCTTGGTAAAACAATTTTATGTTCACCCGCGTTTCGGTGTACTTTTTTTTCTTTTCATCCGCGTTGAATAGTAGTTCTCTGACATTAATGACAAAATTTACATAATATTAACGAATCAAATTTAACATTAAAATCCCATCAAGCATCTTCAGCATTCATTCGAAATCTTAAATTATATTAAATTTTGTTTGTTACTATAATTTTGTTTTCATAAGAAGAACAGAACTTTTCTTGGTTTCCTGTTAATGTTATTTATTTACGATTCTTGGTCGTGCTTAACAAAAATAAAACAATACAATATTTTAAATGAAGAGTTCTACGAATGTGAAATTTTCATGAAAACATCAAAATATTATTTCAGACGGGAAATAGTTTGTTCAAATTCCATGAAAATAACTAGACAATATTTGAAAATCATTTTGTATTGAAAACATTCCCTGGAATATTATTTTAACATGCTGAAAAGTTAAATATAACATATTTCAATGGTACGCAACAAAAAAATGTGATACAAAGAACGGATTCGTTCCCTGCAAATAATTTTATCGAAAATTACAATTTAAAGCCTGCATAAAATGTAGACCTATTTGAATTAAGTGAATGCTTAAAGTGTTTACTAAGAGGGTGGTCTATAAACCTTTCTTAATTAAATAGTGGGATTAGTTTTTGAGCCAACCAATTTTTCTCCATTACAACTCATGTTGGTCGGCCTACAAAATAAATCCAACGAGACGTTTTTAAGCATGTGTAATATATAAAACAATATTATATTTAAAATAATGACTAGTTGATAATTCTCGTGACGAACGAGCCTGGTACTAGTCTTCATTTAAAATTGTACTATAAGAAAAAAAAGTGACGTGTTTGTTAGTAACATTGTCGATAAAACAATACAAATAGTGAATAAATCATATATTTTTTAGTGTCTTGGTTACGTAAAGTTAAAATATAATTAATGAGTTTTTAAAAAAATGCTACTCGCAAAATTATTCTGCGCCGTTATACATGCAACCTGCTGTACATCATGTAAATATATTATGACTAGAGATGCAAAATTCTTAATATTTTTTAATGGTGAAAAAACCCGGAAGTAGGCTGGAAGATTGGAGAAAAACAGGAAAAAACACAGAATATAAAATATAATTTCTTTGAATGATACTTAACGTCGTTTTTAAAATATAATAAAGTCCATGTGCACTCATAAATATGTGTGTTTCGCGGTGTGTCATAAATACAGGCCGTTTCTAAATATTTTGTTTCGGAATATTTATGTTTGTCGAACCATAGAGTAGTCTTTGTGATAGACTAAATAATTGTATTACAATAGCACCTCACCCAAAATAATCTAAAATTGGTTTGTGTGCCTCCTGTAAAATTTGTTATGCGTGGGTTACGTCCTTTTGCCCTCCACAGTCAAATCGTATTTTCGTAACGACGGTGAAAAAATGTTTTAGGAGACTGACAGCAAAAACGAAGTTTATATTTGTTGAAGAATGTTTTCAATCTATAAACTTTTTACTTCGAGTTTCACATTATTTTGAAACCAATTTCAATAATCAGTTTGTAAAACTCGTCAAATGTGGGTCAGAGGAATTTTTATTTTTGTTATTTAATAAATTTTATATTCGAATAATAATCGAAAAAAATATAACTTCATGTGATTCTTAACAAAAATAATGAATGAATCGTTTATATAGCTCTCAATATATATGAAACTACAATATAACTTTTTGCTGACTGATTGCTAATTTCGTTTTAAATACAGGGAATGATATTTGCAATTCCTAGCAACAATGCTCTCATTGTGACAGTGGCGGATCCATAAATTGTCCCAGGAGGGGGCCATTCAATTTGAAAATAAACATGATACATAAATAATACATTAAAAAATAGATGAAAGCCTTTTTTACGCGATTTTGAAATTACGCAATTGTTTTGGACGGCACCGTAAAAAAATATTTTTTGCGCGAATTTGAAGAACAAAATTTTTTTTTTCATACATTTTTGATACTTTTTTACGCGATATTTTGATTTTTGGAACCGATTTATCAAATCATATAAAAGTAAGGTTTTTTTACGCTCCACTTTCCTCCAATGTATCGCGTAAAAAAAGATTGGGTGTATATAAAAATAATCAACACATAATTAAGTAAGTATGTATTCTATAAAATAGTAAACTAAACAATTAAAGAGCCCATTTCAAAATAAAGTTTTAATAAATTAGAAAAATGGAAAATAAATTCTTCCAAGGAAGGGGCCATGGCCCCCATGCACCACCCCCCCCCCCTTGGATCCGCCAATGCATTGTGACCAAAACTGGTCATAAACTTTATTAAAAAATTGTTGAATTAGTACAAAAAGCGTGTGATTTAAAATTAATTAAAAAACAGTAACGTTAAAATTGTTGCTATGTCTTATTTGAAAAACAAGCAACAAAAATACTTACGATTAGATAAACCTCATTAGAAATCCATCAGATGTGAACATCAGAAGAGGACGAAAAATGGATATTCCGTTTTCGGTTGTTCCATCATTAAAGTACTTCTTTAAAATTTACAAGTTCTACTATTCCTGTAAAAGATATTTTAAAATAAGGAGTGACGAGTCCCTCCCCTTGATTTTTGTCCAGATGCTAATAAGCGCTGACTTGCATTAAAAATGCCAGAGAGGTTTTGATCTACTGTTTATAGGGTGCACATTATTTACCTTAAAATTATATTTTTTTACCATGTCCGCTTCCAATGTGAACCATATGGACTACTAATGAAGTTTATCTCAACATAAGTATTTCTACGAGAACTGCTTGTTACTCAGTTTTTTTATTATTTTATTCGATAAACTTGTTTTCCTTTCTGCATCACACCGAAGACGATATCTCCTCAATGATACAGTGAAGATACATGTTTTTAGATACAATTTGATAGGCAACAATAATAATAATTAAAAATATAAAGATATTAATAAAGGTTAATTAAATACATTGAATTGGTATAACTACACGTAAATAAATAATCAAATAATAATAAGCAAGAATGATAGTTAATGGCACTAATGAAACAACTTTTAATTTTGAAACAGATATGATTAAGCATTGAATGGTGAGGGGCAGGGAAGGTATTTTTTTTCTCTAAAAGAAGTAGCAAATTTCTTGAAGTGACAGAAATTTTCTGGATGCCCGATAGGACCATCACAGTTATTTCTACATAACGAAAACAATATACCTCTTTGAACGGACATAATCGGACAATTCCAGAGAATATCCTCTGAATCTTGATTACTGTCACCACAAGGACAGTGTGGGTTAGGTTTGATTTTAAATTTATGTAGCTTGGCATTAAACGCACCGTGTCTGGTGATAAATTGTGAGGTCCAGTGATCCGGAGAGAGCCAGGTTGCATTCTGACGAAAAACAAGTTACTTGTTACTCAGTTGCTCAACCTCTCTTTTTCCAAAGAGAGTAGGAATAGATGGATAGGGCTATGACAGAACTAGTGGTTAGCTAATCGCTCTTGATACGCCCCGTTCATAGATAATATACAAAGGATACATCCATGCCTTCGAACAGAAATTCATAAATCGATTGAAAAATCAATTTATTAAACTGTCCGTATTGGGATTCAAATCCGTAATCTCCGTGACCGAAGCCAACGACGTTGACCACTAGACCACACAGGTGGCTTTAAAAATTCACTTAAAAAATTAGCTTAGTTTTTTTTTTTTAATTTGAGAAATGGTAAAAGGGACATCACAAACACACATGCCTTCGAACAGAAATTGATAAATCGATCGAACAAATGCTGTTTATACTGGGACTCGAACCGGTGAGGTCAGGCACGGAAGCCCACAACGCTAACCGCTGCGCCATAGAACCCGACAATTTTTATTAATTTTATTTAAATTTCTTTGGGTATCAGCATTTTTTTAAAACGTAGCTCCCAAATAACACCGTTATTTTTTCATCATGGTTACCCTATGTAAAATCTAGATCTATTTTTAACATGGTTACTTTTAAAAAAGATCTCTATGATGCATTTCTATTGAGAAGATAAATTTGGGCCATTACGGAATATCGTAAATATTTTTAAAATATTTGTAATGAAACGACCTATTTTGACAGACTTAAATTATTATTAGACAATAAAGGCTTGTTTTATGGTCACACATTACTCGTGTTGGAAATTTTGAACCACGAATTGAAGAATTTTCAATTTAAAACAATGGTCGTGAGTTATTTTTCCTATTTAAAATCCCTTAGTATAAAAATTGTCATTGAAAATGTAAAAGACATTTTTTTGAGAGGTGCATGCCCCCTTTTTATACAAATACATTTTATATGGCATTCAATACAAACTTTCGATAAAAAACATTCAAACGGTAACTGATTTCTAAGCCACAGCTTATCATGCCAGGCTAATAATATTCAATAATTATTCAATTTCCATATTCAGTAAAACCCCCATTTACACTAAATTCGGGACCGTGTAATTTGGAGTAGTGTAATTGGGGGAGTGAATCTCATACAAAATTAGGGATTTTGTTTTTTCCGAGAAAAATGCAAAACTAAAATTTCTTCTAGTTTTGCAAAAACAAAATATGGACGAAATATTTAGGTACTAAGTTTGAATCGTTCAAATTATGTACACTCCCACAGATTTTGTCACTAACGACCCGGGTTTCGCCTTTCGGCATCTTCAGGCGTTCAAGTGCACGGATGAACTTGAACTGACATGAAGTGTACATAATTTAAACGATTCAAATTTAATATTGAAATTCCACCAAGCACCTTCAGTCGAAATCTTAAATTATAGTTACTAAGTGATAAAATGCAAAACGCGGGAAAAATTCAGCACACAGACAGTCACTTAAACACCAGTTTACAAGCCTCGGTGCACTTTAAGTTTGTGTATATTGCTTAATTTGACTATGACCCAAAATCGTTATAACGCGTTTTTTGCGCCTCCTGTAAAATTTGTTGTGTGTGAGCTACTTCTTTTTTCTTTTCCACAGTCGATATATTATTAAGTATTATTTTGTATTGTGTACTAGGTAAAAGAAACCTTACTAAGCATAGTAAATAATAATTATAATGAAGGCAGGTCGATAGATCCAATCTTTAGAAAACAGGATGTCGTGCTTTATATAGAAGTCATTAAGATAATGAGAAATTCAATGTATTCATTCAAACAACAGTGAATAGAAGCAAGTCAAAGGAAACTTTCGTTAACCGTCATTATGTTGGTACACAGTCTATGCCTAGCTATAATTATAATTTTGTACATGGATGTTATTAATTATATAGACCTACTTACTCACTTATCTCACTTGATAACGATAGTCTGGTATATATATTTTTTTTATACATATATATATACATTTTTAATCAAAGCTTTTTATTTGTCGGGTCCGAGGCGTATACGTCTACGCCGTTGGCAACCGTATTAAATCTCACGGGCTCGAACCCCAGTACGAACAGCATTTTTCTGAATCGATTAATTTATTTTATTTATTTATTGTTTAAAAATTAAAAGTACACTACATGACATTACAGCTGACGCCAATTCGCCATGCACTTGACAAGTATAATGGAACAAATTTAAAAATCACGACATAATTGATCAAAATCAACATACAAAATCAAGAAATAGAAAAGTACAACTCAACAAACAGTTCACAAATACTGTCACTAAAAATGTCCACTTGTCTAGGCAATGAGTTGATCAGTCGAACGGCCCTTGAAACTGGCGACTCATACGTCCTCCGCGAGGAACAAGTTTTTGGTCACAGTTTCGCCCTCGTAATAATAAATTTGGGAGCATGTTAGTTGATAGTCATGAGAATTTCAGGATTATTTACTCGGCCCCGAAGAAGAAGAGAAAAATGCTTAAAACTTGAAAACTATCTTCGAGCTTCAAGAGAGTCAAATGATAACATTCCTTAAATAAAATTGATGGGGTTAATGATAATTAATTTCAATTCGAAGGTATAGGTGTTCGTGACGTCTTAAAATTTTCTTCACACCCTCCCAATCCTAAAATTAGCAAGGCGTAGTAAATAACCACTAGTTCTGTCATAGCCATATTCTTTTAGATCCATATGCTCCACATTTTGAGCGGAAAACAATATAGCGTTACATTGACGTCCCATTTTATTGTGGCATTTACCCAGGTATATGCAGTTATGAAAAAAATCCAACATTAACAAATGGTTTGATCACAATTCTGATTTTTAAAAAATGAAAAACTGTATTTGTGTTTTTTAATATCTACAAAAATGTACAACTTTTCATTATTCAGTCGCCCGCAGAGGTCATAAGTTAAGCCCCCCCTGATACAGGTGGTCATCAGCGACCATCCACGATGACACGATTTATTCAGTAGATATGGATGACAGGCAGGATTCATGTTACTTTTGAGGACTCGCAGCACATGACTAAACTAGGTCCAACGTTGCTTTTTTTTCTATTTTGGACGTAAAGCAGAGCCGGTTAGTTCAATATTTTATATCCGAGCTCTTGGCATAATCAAACCAGCAATAATCCTCTAGTTACAAAAATATCAAGTCAAGGTTTGTAATATATAGAAATTATTTTGAAAAAAAACAGCAAATATAGACGTATTACAACTTTTGACCTATGGAATTAGGTTACATATTTAGCCACTAACAAAATTGTATTGTTATAAACTTCATTAGAATAGACACAAATTAACTCAGCCAAAATGCCCGAGAGGGAAGAAAAATATTTTCTTTCAAATGTACACAAAACCATAGTAGGTATTTGATACAGAAACAATGCCTCCTCTCAGCTCATAAATATGTATTCAAATTTTGCGAAAACAGAATCGGATCCCATCCCTGGGGAACAGGAAATTCTTTGCCTACTATTTCGAAAAAGGTTCACTATTGTTTTGTAAATAATAGTGAAAGTATGATAAATTATTTTGAAAAAATTCAATTGAAATACGCAATTCGGTGAGACAAAAAAACACATACATAATAATAATAATAATAATATAGTACTTTTTGCCAATTATAGGTGAAGTGAGCCAAGTGGTATTTTTGTAAGCCACTAGCCATGGATCTGACAATTATACGCAATAATTATCAAAGCTATAGAATGTTACTATATTTATTCATAATATGTAACAGTATGCAATGTACCGTAATTTCATTCATTTCAAGAGTAAAAAATGTATTCATCTACTCTATCTAGACTGCAAAAATTGCAAGAGTTTCAAGATTGACATAAATATTGGTCGTACTAATTTTGATTCATTTGCATATTTCAAAAGGTAACCAAAACCGTTGTACATAGATATTATATATGTGTATAAAAATACACTAAATGTACATCACTGCGTTTTTTAAATTTTATTATTATACATATTTATACAACATATATTATAATTGAGGCATCCAACCCCGGGCTCTTTTTTTAATCCCGGGATTGAACATTTTCCATAAAATCGTGAAGAAGTTCCGGATTGACAAATTTTTGGTCAGCGATTTTGAAATCTCGGGAATTTAAGTATTTACTAAAATGAAAAAATGTGAGACCTTTTTTTAATTTTTTAGCTCTCGCAGAGATTTCCAAATCCAAAAACCCAGGAATTTACCGAATTCTAAGATTAAATGACGCGAGACCCTTTTTCAAGCTTTTCTAAGATTTTTAATTTTAAAACCCAATTAATTTGCGGAATTGCAAAAATTATAAAAAATGTGACTTTTTTAGCTCTCTCGCAACATTCTAAGTCCCGGAATTAATACTATCACAATTTCGGGATTTTGGGATCACAAGATTAGACGGGATCCCGGAGGCCCTAATTATTGAGAATAATTATTTTCCTAATTTAACAAGGGGATCGCCGGCCTTAGACAAATTTAATAAGCGGTTCGCGCAAACCTACCCCTGACGTAATGTAATATATAATTGGATCAAGGACAGCTGTCAGTCATACATACCTGTTTAAACAATTACTAGAAACATTATTATATGTTACCACTCGTAATGAACGTAGTAAACAATTTGTCGAGAGTTGAGAGAACTTTGCCGCCTGTCTGAACTTGTCTGGCTTCCTCTTCCTCGCTTGCGTGTTTTGCTATTTCGCGATGAGCAGAAATGCTCGTCTCCGGAAATAGATGGTGACGAATTCACTTTGCATTTTGGAACTAAAGCTGCGATTATACGGTGTATTGTAACTAAACTTATTACTAATTAATAATTTCGCATATTCTGGTTTTCTTAACTTTTCCGGTTCTAAGCTCAAGAAATGCGACCCCAATACCTACATTTTCTTAAATATCTATTTTAATATAGGTGATACAAAGTTTATAATTAAGGTACTCTTATATCATAGTTTTTTGGACTTTTTGTAGTTTATATAAATACGCGACAACGCGATAGCGCGATAACACGATAAGTGCCCGCGATAAGCGATCGCTCGTAAGATAGCTGGGCTAAAAAAGTCAGTTACAATTTCATATGTGTGCTGGGATGACGTCTTTTTTACGCGCAACTTAAAATATGATTATTTATTAAAAAACTACGGATTTTTATAAAAAAAAAAATGTATGAGGAATGATGCAGAGAGATATTTTAAAGCCCTTAGACTATTTTTTTTTTGAAATTCATAAGAATAAGGTCAATAATGAGGAAACCAACTGGGTCCCTAAACGACCTCCCCATCGGATGAGAAGTATTTTTCTAGTCTCCGAGCCACGAGAGTTAATACAATTCAAACCGAAATTTGCGCATTAAATATTTTATAATAAAATTTCGAATAATATTAAAAATCAAAGTATACATACCAGGGATCTGGAGCGAAGCGCGGAGCAAGAGCGAGGGGCAGTGGAGCAACAGGTTTTTGGCCGGAGCAGGAGTACGGAAATTTGTTGTACTGCACTGCTCCGATATACATATATTTATTTTAGTTTTATTCAAAATTTAAAAATGAAACGTTTTTTAAAATGTATTTTCAATTTATGATAAATTCCATATTTGATGCTTTCTTAACAAAACTGAAAAGCGATGCATAATCTCACTTTTTATATTTCTGGGTGGTCCATTTCATTAAAATCAGGGATCTGGAGCAGAGCACCGAGCGAAGCTGGAGTAAGTATTTTGTTGTCAGTTGCTCCAGATCCCTCATACTAACACTATGTTGACATCTCAATTTGGCTAAAATTGACATTGTGTATTTAACCTCCCATGTACAGACTTCGAATAAGTAAGATCTTTTTAAACATTTGAATTTTTGACGACATCATTATGCGAACTTCAAACGTATCCGTTCTTCCCGGACGTGCCCTGAAGGCTTGCAATAAAATCACTAACACCATCACATTGGACTTGTCAGTTTATAACCGGCCATGGCAAGTTTAATACTAAACTATTCGCGCTGGGCAAGTTGATTTTAAAGCTGGACTGCTCTTGTGAGTATGCCGAGCAGGACGTTAATCACGTTCTGTGGGACTGCCCTGAGATGGAGTCCGAACGAGCAGAATTGTTTGCTGTGGTCCGTCTTCACACGGGCCCAATAGGCCACGCTGACTTGATTGCAACCAAAGCTAACTTCACGGCATTTGAAAAGTTTGCCAATTCATATGGGGATCGTCACAACCTTGATTCCTCTCTAGAGTCATTAAACTCGTCTACATCGACGAGTTCTCAGTATACGGACTATACACAAGATACTTAATATCAACTTGATTTAAGTGGCTGAGCTAGTCACATTTTCTTTTTTTTTATTTTAAGCACATTAGTGCATGGTTCAAAATCAGTCCCGTGCAGTTCTGCTCGGGCCATGAATGTGAGGGGTAGACTCTTTTTTTTCTGTCGATAGCGTTTTGGAAGGCGGTCATTAAACATTGGCTGCATATACACAACGGGTGGTGGTGGGAAACCAACTTGTATGCAGAAATAACTATCAACCAAATCCTATAATTCTTGTAGAATTATGTTATTTTTAGCTTATTATTTTCGGATCCTATGGTGCAGCAGTTAACGTTGTTGGCTTTCTTTCCAAATCTCACGGGTTCGAGTCTCATATTTATTTATTTTTTTAAACCATGTCCGCTCTCAATGTGTAGCATATGGGCTCCTAACGGAGTTTATCTCAACACAAGTGTTTCTACGAGAACTGCTTGTTATTCAGTTGCCCAACCTCTCTTTTTACAAAGAGAGTAGGAATAGAAGGATAGGGCTAGGACAGGACTAGTGGTAAGCTAATCGCTCTCGATACACCCCGTTCATAGGATAAGATGGGTGCGAGGGGGGAATTCAACACATCACATACATCCATCACATAAGCTCATGGGAATTCCCAAAGATTTGAGTAGTGAGTGGTTTTACACGACTCAAATCTTTGGGAATTCCCATGAGCTAATCCTTTTCGCCAGCGATGGCTTTAGACTCAGTGATACATTTATTTAATATATAAACACGAAACATCCATTTACTAAGCGTCAGTTCAAGTTCATCCGTGCGCTTGAACGCCTGAAGATGCCGAAAGGTGAAACCCGGGTCGTTAGTGACAAAATCTGTGGGAGTGTACATAATTTGAACGATTCAAATTTAAGTCCTTATCTTGCTAGCCCTACTACTCTCTTTGGAAAAATAGAGATTAAACGACTGAGTAATTAACAGTTCTCATAGAAAAACTTATATTGAGATACTTCCATTAGTAGGCCATTTGCTCTACATTCGGAGCGGATTCGGATTCTTTCATAAGAAAAAGAAGCAAATTCACGTAAACTGATGCATAGCATTAATCCGTGCTAATAACTCATTCAAAATTGGGAGATAAGTTTGAAATTAACATATTGTCTAGCTTTTTATGACTATAACGCCAATGAAAACTTTTCACCAATAAAAACGCCCGCTTGTACAATTGGTTTAATGATCACGTGTGAAAATTTCAAATAACAAGCAATTTATTTTAAAAAAAAATGCTACAAAGTCCATTTTAAAGTTTAGTTATACAGATGAACTTAATTCCGATGTGGCATGCCGCATGCCACGTTAAAATAATTATGCATCGTCAAACCAATGCTCAAGAGGGAAGCGAGATGGCATGAGAATATTTCAGAAAGCACACTCAAACTCAGTTCATGGTTAACAGTGTTGCCATTTCCAGTTTTATTTCCACCCGATATAATATATTTAAATGAATAAACAGTGCGTTCATTTGCATACATACATATATTGATACACGCAAGAGTAGTTTATTATAAACATAGCAACGTCAAAGCGACGTTGATCAATATTATCATAACATTTACTGACATGCTATCAGTGACGCTTTGGAACTGCGTCAGTTCGACGATTAGCGTATGTTAAGACGCAGGCGACGTAGAGCAGACCAACACAGATTCTTTATTGCACACAGAAGCATATACCCGTGCATGCTAATACACAAGTGCGTGCGTCTGCCTTGAGATGTGGTCCGTTGTGATCGCGGCACAGATTACTGCTTCATTCGTGCGTGTTCTTTTTACTTTACCACCAAATGAAAATTAAATTTATTAAATCTGTGCGAACTAAACTTTATTTATACGATACTACTCTTGAAACTACTCTTAAAAAACATTTAAAAGGGTTATTGTGAATCAATGTGTTGTTCATTGGTCACTTGCTTGAATAGTAATTTACAGAGCTCAAAATTTAAGCTCTTTAAATCACTGTTTAAACTACCAGGAAGTGCAATGCACTCTTTGCAACTATGTATACAAAAACCACCTCTGACTCAAATAGTATTTTTTATGCAGCGGATTTTTTTTTATTATATTTAGAAGTTTTAAATGGTATTTACATTTACTGAGTACTTAAAGTTATATTTTAATTACTTGTTAAAAATGAACTTAAAATACAGGGCAAAAGAGAGATGAAAGATATCCTATAATTAAAGGGGAAATAATAAAAATACATCTCTAACCAATTTGTTGCCATCGTTTTGATTTTGTTTGCTTTCAACGTCACGATTCAACCTCCTGAAAAGAAAACTTCCATATGTACATTAACTTAATGATTGATTTTTACCTCTATACAATATTGTCTTATAAAAGTAATTTTGTTACAGTAACCTAATTCTCCTATCTGTGCCTTGTACAAATAAAAACGATGTGCGACTTTTTTACAGCAAGTAATCTAGGAAAAAGATTCAATTAGAAGTCATAAAATATGTCGACGAGCTGAATAAAGTTCGGCTTGCTAATTCAATATTATTTTTTAAAATAATATTATTTTATATATTAACAAAATTATATCAATAAAATAATAAGCCTGACAACACTGAAAGTTAGTGCAAAAGCTCGCGGGAGGTAGGAAGCTCCGTGTGTATTTTAATATCCACGACTAATTTTATTCTGGCGGTGCAAAAGCTTTCATCGCACACTGCTGAGGTTCACTCGAGCTTCGAATCACAGCATAAGAATGCAATAATAAAAAAGTCAAGCCACGTAAAAATATAATTTATGTTATTTTTATAAAGATACACTCAACATTGTGTAGCATCTAAGGTAATTGATTTAATTTAATAATTTAAGATTTCGGCTGAAGGTGCTTGATGAAATTTCAATATTAAATTTGAATCGTTCAAATTATGTACATTTTCACAAATTTTGTCACTAACGACCCGGGTTTCGCCTTTCGGCATCTTCAGGCGTTCAAAAGCATTCCCATGAGCTTATACTTTTCGCCAGCAATGGCTTTAAGCTCAATGATACATTTATTTATTATATATACACGAACCATTCATTTACTGAGCGTCAGTTCAAGTTCATCCGTGCACTTGAACGCCTGAAGATGCCGAAAGGCGAAACCTGGGTCGTTAGTGACAAAATTTGTGAAAATGTACATAATTTGAACGATTCAAATGTAATTGATTTAGTTAAAAAAATATCAATTAACGAATGGCCGAATCATCAGAACTTTTGCTATACTTAGTTTATTTACACAATGCATTGAAGAGTTTGAGCTTTTTGGTTTCTGCTCGAAGGTATGTGTGTTTGTGATGTTCGAAAATTTCTTCTCCATTCTTCCAGTCCTAAAATATTGGGACGTATCGAGAGCGATTATTTAACCAATAGTGTCTTAGATTTATCCTTCTCTTCCTAGTCTCATCAAAAAAGAGTTGCTTAGCAACTGAATAACAAACAGTTCTCAAAAAAAAGCATATGTTGAGATACCTCTTTAATAAAGCCATATGCTTAACATTGTGTCAACAACAGTAGCCTTTATCAATAACAGCATCATCCAAAAACAATATCATTCCGACCAGCAAATATCAGGCCGAACTTGCATTAGTCACATCGGTTTGATGCAACAATAAGACTTCCTTCAACGACATTATTTAGAATAGTGGAGGGGAACCTGCTGTCTTAAGACCACATGAGGCCTCTTGGTTACTCTGATGCGGCCTTTTAACTTAATCAAAATATTCACTTTGATTAAAAAATTATACGCAAGCGTTTGAAAAAAGAGCGCAATCAACCCATTATATGTTCGACAGTCAAAAAAATGGGGGGGGGTGTCAACGTTTTCTTTACTGCGGCCTTAATGCGTCCGGAATCAAATAAATGAAAGTGGCCTTTAGAAATGAAAAGTTTACCCACCTCTGACCAACGTTCTCTCTAAGCTGCGGCCGCGCAGCAGTTGGGAAGCCCTCGCGCACTCATTCCGGCTTGGCGCGCACTACAAAACAGTTATTCAATTAATATTTCCAGTCTTTGAAATTTCCGCGCAGCTAACCTGTTGTCTTAGAAAGAACATTGCCTCTGACTTATACCATGAAATTAGACGAACTAGCTCATACGCCCATACAATGCCATTCGATACACCAGACCAAAGAGACATTGGGAGCGGACATGCTTAAAAAAATATATCTGATAAAAAAAAAATACATGCTTCGTATTCACATGTTTCATCAACTTTTTTGGTTTGATTTTATTTCATATGAAATTTGCTTCATAGTGGCCATTTCCTTTGTTTGCTCAATTTCAAAGTTCTACGGCAGTTTGAAAATAAAACTAACATGGTATTCATGCGGAAGGGTCCATTATTTTTTTTATCAAAAGTTCAGTTGAATTGAAAAGATAATATTGATGATCTTTCATTGACAATTCGGATTGTATATTTTTTTAATTCTCAGCTAACGTATTTTTTAATTAATAATTAAGAAAATATGTATTGAACGACGTGCTGCTAAATTTAAAAAATAATATCGTAGAACACTTAAGAAAACAACATGAAAACACATATAAAATACATTTTGTTAAGAAATATGTCCATACATCATTAAATTACACAATTTATAGTTACTCGTTTTACTGTGTTGTTTTTTTTTCCATAAACCACCTTTAACATATCTGATCCTGAAAACGAGACTTGGTAAGAGCGAAAATCTCACCACTATAAATTATATAAATATAACGTTATCTTCAAGAAACAAACATTTACAGACTGACAATATTATTATTCCATAAATTTAATAAGAAAAAACTCCAATACATGAAAAGAAATGGAGAATAAACGAAGTTGTTGCCCATTGATGCGAATTTTTTTCACTCTTTTCACTCTCTTGGTAGCGATTTGTCACTTGCGCACTTTTGGCTTGGAAGAGACGATAAAGTGGTATATTAACGTTGGTATACTGCAAGAAAACGTTAAGTAAAAAAACACTGTTTTGAGATAATCGGCTTTTTCGAAAATCATGGAGCGAACTAAACTGTAGCGTGGCCGAAGACAATAATATAAATTAATCAACAACAATTGACCAAACTATTAACAGCTCTAAAGAGTCGAATAGTTTTTGGCTAACTGTAGAAAAAAAAGATATCTGTACAGCTGAAAAGCGTTAAGTTAATTATAGCCAAAAAACCGTTTTTTGAAAACCGACAAGCCCTAGCTAACATGCTATATTCGTCAATAACTCGACAATAATAAACTCAACATTGACAGCGAACATGATCGAAAAATATTTCAACATTAAATACACTAATTTATCCCTTATTTTGTGTAATATTTTCCCGACATATATGTTTCATTTAAATGGTGCATTTAGTAGTTTAGCTTGTGTTTGTAATGGCTGGTTTTCACGTACCAGCATCAAAGTGGCGTGAAAGCAAACCAGACTGAAGCAGATGTAATGTTAAAATATATGTAACGGTAGCGAAAGATCGTTCCTTGCGGCGAGACTGCAAAGCTGCAGTGGATTGAATCTGTTTAGGGTGCCCATTTGTTGGGTATGGCAAATTAATAAAAAAACATTTTTTTATATTTCAAATTATTATACAGAACGAATCTACAGCTGATACAAAACTCTTTAGTTTCTGTTTTTCGACTACATGTTCACTCTCGTTGTGAAGCATACGGTCTCCTAATGGAGATATCTCAACGGATGTTTTTCTGCAAAAACTGATTATTTCTCAGTTGCGCCAACTCTGTTTTTTTCTAAGAAAGCAGGTATAAAAAAAACTAAGCCAATGACAGGAATAGTGCTAATGGGGGGGGATATTTTTAGATATGACAAAATTCTATGCCTTCGAACATAAATCAATAGAAACAATGAATATGAAGCCAACGACGTTGACCACTATGCCATTGACCCGGCAGGTTTTGTTAATGGTACAGAAATCAAATGTTTAAATCTACAAACATACTCTTGGATTCATTATTATTTCAAAAAGCATATCAACATTATCGCTTTGATCACGGTCACGAATACGGGAAATAGAGTAATCAATTAACACATACGAATTTCAATAATCTTTTTTTCGATAGATTCAGCAGTGTTTTGTGGAATTCCATTTTTAAGATAAAATTTACATTTGATAACTTTTTTACTCACAATTAGAGACTCTAATTCGAGTATAGAATACTCTTAATTTATGAATGAACATTTAATTCCAAATATTATTTACTTTTTATAAATATATATATTTAATGTTTAACTATTGCGTTTAACCGAGCCTTGCACATGGATTTAAAAGAAGATTTTTAAAAAATGGAACTTTTTAACAGCGTACAGAAAAAAAAATGCACTATTTAATTCATTGTTAACTATAAAACCGACGTCCACTACAACAGAGAGAGTTTTTCTACTACGGGAATTATTAAAAACAAAACTTCGAACCAATTTTAAATTTGAGACGTTTAATTTTTTATTATTTTTGAAATATATATGTTTTATAATTGAAATAAATGTATCAATGAAATTAAATAATCTTATTCATTTATTAATCATCTTTGAATACACAAATTTGAATTAATAATACATATTTTGGTACATCTGAAATTACTCGAGTATTTTAAAATTTTACTACTCGATACTCGAGTAGTTGTGATGTCGAGTAATTGGAGTCTCTACCCACAATCAGTGGCGGTTCTAGGTACTGGGCTAGGTGGGCTAAGCCCGACCTGCATTTTTCACCCAAAACTTTAGATGGATGAATAAAAATGAACAGCAATTCGGCCGCTGAACAAAATAAATACATTTATAAGCATAACTAACCTTTCCCAGATGAATATAATATCTTTGTTTTAATTTTCCTCTGTCAATATAGGACAATGTTACGTCTACCAACAATCATATTCTCGATTGTGTTTTGTATTACAATTTTAAACTGGGCCGGCATAAAAAAAACAATAACCCCATAAATACTTCACAGGGAACAGGCAATATCACGTCACTCTGGCAACCCCACTCAAGGGCTAGAGATATTTAGCCCGTAACCACAGACAGAATCTTTTCAATTACACAGTAGTTTTCGTTTTGTAGTTTTTTTTTCAAAATCTTAAATCGTTTTCAGCGGATCTGATTGAAATATGGTCGCCCTATTTTCAGTTTGGTAAAAATCGCATTGGATCGTCGGAATAAACATCTCTCACGATTCTTGCATCTGAAGGAAAATCTCAACTTTTAAAATATCCTGCTTCGGGCTGAGATATTTATTTGGGATATGTGATTTAAGTTTTCCTTCGGTACCAATATTATATTTACTTTTTACAAACTCATAAAACTTCCCCCACAAACTCTTTCACTATCCCAGCACGCTTATTTTTAAATTAATTGAACGGGGTAATCTATTGATGACGTCACATGTGTTTGTATATTTTAACACGACATCCCCTCCCCCTAATATATATTAAAAATAAAAAAAAACTCTAAAACAAAGGTGTTCAGCCTTTCCATAATTGTTGACCGTAAGATAATACTCAAGAGAGTAGGAATAGAAGGAAAGGGCTAAGACAGGACTAGTGGTTAGATAATCGCTTGCCGCCTGTGTGGTCGAGTGGTCAACATCGTTGGCTACCGCTACAGAGGACACGAGTTCGAATCCCAGTACGGGCAGTTTTATAAATTGATTTTTCAATCGATTTATGAATTTCTGTTCAAAGGCATGGAAGGCCTCCCACCCATCCTATCCTATGAACGGGGTGTATCGAGAGCGATTAGCTAACCACTAGTCCTGTCCTATCCCATTCCTTCTATCCATACTCTCTTTAGAAAAAGAGAGGTTGAGCAACTGAGTAACAAGCAGTTCTCGTAGAAACACATCTGTTGAGATAAACTCCATTAGGAGTCCATATGCTCCATATTGGAAGCGGACATGGTATAAAAAAAAGAAGATAATACTGAGTGGAAACGTATAAACAACAGGAGGGAAACTTTTTCTTGTTTATATTATGTCAATGTCATCCTTGAAAATTTCAATCACGGTTTTTGAAAATCTTGTCTAAATTATTTTTACGATTGAATTCTCAGTCAAGATGTTCTCATTTTGAAATTAATTAGCGAAAACCATTTCGGGTTCACACTCACCAATTAGGAACCTGAACACTATACTTACCATATATCTGATTAAGAGATTGGATAAGAGAATTGTGAATATCTCAATTAATATAAAATTTTATATACTCTTAAAAAAAATATTCATTTATACGAAAACACTGGTCTTGTGAAAAATCGTATATATGTCTCTTAAATAATTGATGATTTACTTTAAAAATGCAACGGTCGGCAAACTTTAGGACCTCAAAGAGCACTAAATAAATTCATATTTTAAATCTCGCGGACCACCTAAAAATGATTTGTAGCTTGAAATACATTTGAAAAAAATTATCAAAAAATACATTAAAAGCACGTAGTTCATTGGATAAAACCAAATCATTAAAGCTCAATTAATGTTACAAAAAATGTAAAAACAAACATATTCGGGCCCATTAGAGGTGAAGTGAACCAAGTGGTATTTTAGAAAAAAAAGTTAGATGCGTTGTAATAATATTCTTTTTTTTTTTTTTACCATGTCCGCTCCCAATGTGGAGCATATGGACTCCTAATAGAGTTAATCTCAACAGAAGTGTTTCTACGAGAACTGCTTGTTACTCAGTTGCTCAACCTCTATTATTACAAAGAGAGTAGGAATAGAAGGAAAGGGCTAGGACAGGACTAGTGGTTAGCTAATCGCTCTCGATACGCCCCGTTCATAGGATAGGATGGGTGGGAGAGGGGAATTCAAGACATCACATACATCCATGCCTTTGAACAGAAATTCATAAATCGATTGAAAAATCAATTTATAAAACTGCCCGTACTGGGATATTTTTATTATTCTACACGTCTTAAAGTATCGTAAAAGTAAAGTTACCTCGCTTAATACACATTGCAAGTGTTTGTTATCTCCGTAAAATAAAAATATGCAATCCACCAAAACAACAAATAAAGACGTGATTGTACTTAAAAGAGTCCAAGAAAAAAGTTTCACCATTTTACTAGTCGGTTCACTTCACCTCTAGAGGGTCAAATAATTAAAGATGATTAAATTCAATTAAGCTTTTAACGTTATACATTTCAGTGCGATTAATGTTCTGGCTCGCTTGAAATAAGACTAAACCCTTGAGACTAATCACGGAAGTCAATGTTGTTGACCACTGCGCCACGAACCAGACATTATCTTCATTACTATGTGAAATAATCATACAAAAATAAGAATCGTTTATTACAACAATATTACGTAAATTAATTAAAATGCCTTTACTTGACATGTATTTTTTTTAATCCATGTCCGCTCCCAATGTGGAGCATATGGTCTCCTAATGGAGATATTTTAACAGAATTTTTTTCTACAACTGTTTGATACTTAGTCGCTCAACCTCACTTTTTTTCTAAAGTGAGTAGTGGGAAAAGAATGATAAGGTTAGAACAGGAGTAGTGGTTAACTAATCGCTATTGCTACACCCAGTTATTAAAGGATCAGAAGGATGGGAGGAGAGGAATTTATGTGAATTGACATCACAAACACCCAGTCTTCGATCACAACTTTGAATTGAATAATTCTCAAATTCACTGTGATCTTATCGGGAATCGAACCCAGACCTGTTTGATCGGTAGAGCAAGCTCTAACCAACTGGTCGTAACATATTGTTCGTATATTTAAAATAATAGTCCATAGTTGATTCAAAGTTGATTTGATTATTTATAATTTGAATATATAATACAATGATGTGTAAGTTAAATAATATAATGTGAAGCTAGAATATCATGTATTATATTTCGACAATGCAAATTGCTCTTGCGAATGGACATCGTTATCCTTTACAAATGTGGGTAGACCGAAGCGACATATGGAAATTCAGTCGAACCAATTCTGAACATATTGTACAACAGTGGATCGACACCTTTTACTGTCATATTAAATGGACATAGTGGTTTGTCATAATAATTGAAAAAACCGAACATAAACGCATTTATTTGACCAAGATCTGACGGAAACATGTTTATACTATGAAAAAAAAATGTATAATATGTGTCGTAGTTAATTTTCATTGTAACTCCTGTTTTTTTTTGGATATCAAATTTATGGAGCTTCAAGTACCAGGACGCGCCAGCGTCAAGGTTTTTCCAGTCTCCTTCATCGATAAAGTTTTTGAAAAATTGTAAATTGAATCCCCTTACCATCGTTTGCAGACAGAAGGGCGCGATCACTACAGAGATAAGAAGTTCACGGGAACTCCATGTGCATTATTTTGCAAATCACATTCCATATGCTTCCTCCATACTATATCCGTGCATGTACACACACATGCGCATACATACATACACACATACAGTACACAAAAAAAAAAACAAAGAGAGTCATTTTCGTGATGGTAAGTTCGTTCTAAAATTGACAATTTGAGACGACATAAGATCTATGGAGCGTCGTCGAGCAGAACTGCTCTGGGTCTAAAATGATTCTCAGGCAGTGTCTCGTCATAGTTGTGGAGATTAGAGATCGTTGGGTTAAACTTACTGTAATTTTGTATCTCACGGCAGAAACCCAGACCCAGTACGAACAGCATTCTATTAATTTATTTCCATTCAAAGGCATGAGTGTGTGTGATGTTTAACAAAATTCTCGCACCCTTCCAAAAAACAATGTTGTAACAAAAGCGATTACCTTACTACAAACTAGGCATATCGTAGTCCAATTCTCTTATCCTTACTATCGTCGAAAAAAGTGAAGTTGAACAACCAAATAACAAGCAATTCTCGTGGAAAAACTTATCTTAATAAAGTAATTACTATCGCGACGCCCTGTTTTTGGAAGCGGATGATTTAAGAAGGAATTCAAGTCGTAACAGATGAAATTTCGAAAATAAATCTTAAAATCAGTTTCTGATACTGTGCCTGGATTCGAATCCATGACCTCCAAGACCAACGGTGGTCAATTTTAAGGTGTTCACTGTCAATACTTGGTGGAATGGCATTATAATAAAAATAATAAAAGATTTTTAGTACTTTTTCCACTTAAAATTTATTTGATCAGGACCGGTTTCGCTCCTTGCGAGCATTATCAACTGATAAGAAAAATAAATTAAACAGTGCTATTGTCAGCAAACTACTAACACCTTTGCACCTTGCTGACACCTTTTTATTTCAATTTAACTTGTATAAATAGCATTGTTTAATTTATTTTTCTTATCAGTTGATAATGCTCGCGAGGAGCGAAGCCGGTCCTGATCAAATACATTTTAAGTGGAAAAGTACTAAAAATCTTTTATTATTTTTATTTTTTTACCAACGGTGGTAACAACTCGACCAAGGGAACCAATAATTGCTTGCTAGTTGCTACATAGATTAAAATAATTATTTTTCATCTAAATGCCGTTAACTATCATTATATTTTAAGCAAAAGCTAATTAGGTAAGTTATCCCATTGTAGAAAAGTCAATAATCAATTAATTTGACTATTAAATATTACTAATTATATTTTTTCTTCATTTGTTATAATGAAAATTTGACATTGCATGTAACAATAGCCATGGGATCAAATATTTATTTATGAGTTTTTTTTTGAGTCTCTCAATATTAACTTGAAGATATAAAATAACACAAACACCAATGCCTGAGATTACGACTTGTGATTGTAAGGTACACTTATTGAGATAAAACCACAGAGGCGTACACATTACCCGCATAAAGACTTTCGCTTAATTAAAACAACAATGGTTGTGCAATTAGAGTACCATTGTTTGCAATTACTGTCATTGGTAGTTCGATATTCGAACGAGTAATGAAACGGTAGGTCGAACAGCTACGCGGTTCACGTGGTCTCCTTTGGGATCATGTTGCCGGAATATTATAAACACACGTGTGTGGGTGGGCACACGTGAAATAATATTATTGCAGGGATACCCAACACAAACAAGTACGCATTGTTGTTAAATAATTACATTGTTGTTTTGGTCCTTTGGCGCAGCGGTTAGCGTTTTTGGGTTCCGTGCTAGACATCACAGGTTCGAGTTCCAGTACGAACAGCATATTTCGATCGATTTATCGATTTTCTGTTCGAATGCATGGAAGGTTTTTAATTTCTAAAAATTTCTTCCGATTAGTTGACCACAGTTCTGTCCTAGCCTTATTCTTCTATCCTTACTACTCTCTTCTAAGTAACAAACAATTCTCGAATAAAAGCTTCTGTTGGGATACCTCCATAAGGATGCCATATGCTCCACAATGGGAGCGGACATGGAAAAAAATGAAAAGACAAATATAAAGTAGTACGGCTGATGCCAAGCCATGCAGTTGACGGATAATAAGGGAAAAACATAATTCAAAAAATTAAACACTACAGTGGAACCTCTCATAACGAGTTTAATTCACTCGTTAAGCAAAACAGTTTTTTTGTAAACGTTAGAAACACTCGTTAAGCGAAACAGTTTTTCCCATATAAAACAATGTAAAATACAATAATGCGTTACATTCCGAAAAAAAAAATTTTTTTTATATTTTTAACGTGTATAAAGTAAAATTACATATTTATAAATTGTTAAGGTTTTAAATGTATTGCAATAGTTTATTATAAAATCATCAATAAACTATTTAAAACCAAACTAAGCATCATGAAAATGACTCCTTGGTTGACTTATTTGTGTAATGTATGTGTATATGTACATATATATGCGCATGTGTGTGTGTAATATGAGGTGAAGTATATAAAATGTGATTTGTAAATTAATGCATATGAAGTCTCCGTGAACTAGCTTCATTATAGGTTTCTTACCTCTGTAGCGATCACGCCCTTCCATCTGCAACGATGTTAAGGGAATACAACTTTTCAAAACATTAGCGATGAAATAACTCGAAGAACTTTGACGCTATCGTGTTCTGGTTCTTAAAGCTCCATAAATTTGATTTAAAAAAAAAAAACATAAAACAAACGCATTTTAAAATTTTGAAAATAGTCCAGATGACCAAAGAAATGCAGATATACTTTCGAAATGAAATCAATAAATGACAAATAACAGATAATATTATTGCTCATAGACTTCGTGGAAAAAAGGATTATTATGCGCATTTGTTGATGGTACATTCAACGATTGGAAGGATAATTGGACTGCTTCAGCAGGATTATTACGTCCAGATGCTTAGTTTTAGATGGAAATAATAACCAATAATCTCCTGTCACTATGAGCTCTTCCAACTTGACAGATAATATTTATTTAGCTTAAATATTATATTTATAAAATGCATGCTCAGTGGAGGTTTACCCTTCAAGCGAATGAGACGCGCTTGGGGCTCCAAATTAGGGCCCTCAAAAGTAGTTTATATTATATATCCCATATAATTTTTGTTAAAATTTGTACATACATTAATTGCTCAATCAATTTATGGATGTGTGCTGAAGGCTATATCTGATAATTGTAAGTATACCTTTGCGATCTTCAGTACCGGTGCGAGGTTATTTGGCGCCCTAGGCAACGGCTATGGCGCGCTCTCTTTTCAAATATTTGGGATCATTAGAAATTCTTTTTACATATTCATGTACGTTCCAAATGTGGAGCATATGGCCTCCTAATGGAGGTATCACAACAGAAGTTTTTCTACGTGCATTTTTTGTTACTCAGTCGCTTAACCTCTTTATTTTGGAATCATGTAGAATACGATACATAATTGTCGACCGCTGTGGTCTAGTTGGTTAGAGCTTGCTCTACCGATCAGGTGGGTCTTGATTCGATTACCGGTAAGGTCAATGTAAAAAAAAAATATTTTTCAATTTAAATTTGAGACCCAAGACATGGGTATTTGTGATGTCAATTTACCTCAAGTTTATCTCGAGTGACTTACATTACTAAAAGTCTCATCGAGTTTTTTCTCGTATGATCTTGCATTTGCATTAGCTGTAATGCCAATGCGTTTTTCAAATAAAATTTTTAAAAAATATTTATATAATAACAATGAACAAATACAAACATCAAAATAAAATAAAGTGTACTGTTATTTATTATTATTTTGGTGTATAAAAATAATTTTAATACCCCATTTATGCGCCCCTTAATGGTTTGCGCATTAGGCGGTTGCCTATTTCGCCTATATACTAGCGCCAGCCCTGCCGATTTTAATAAAACGGAATGTAAGGATATTGATTAGCTGACTGTAATTCTATTACAATCTAAAATATATTTATTTATCTTGAAAATCAGTGCGATTTTTAAAATATGGCTATGAACCATATTGTGTATGCACTATCCATGTGGTTTACTTTTGATAAATGCTGAGATTAATAAATATAGAATGTTGAGAGCACCAAATGCGATTTACTCCGAATATGACATTAGGGATTGCGGCGGTGTTGTTCTAGGGGTGCGAATTCTAATGAATGATATCAGATTACGTCCTACGCCAAAACTGATGCTTAGAATAAAGATATTCGATCGCTTAGAAACAACCTTCTTCGCCGTTTAGTTCGATTTCCATAATACATATTTCACAAGTTCAACGTTGAATCGCTATAGACACCTTAAGCACCCTTACTATATAACAATCAAAGGCAGAGTGAGTCCCGTGGGCCACACTAAACGAGAAATAATGACTAAGTTTATTCCGCATTAAGCCTACTACTATTTCACATTAGCCAAGGGGAATACCACGTCTTATAAAGTCCGATAGACATGGGGTGAACTAAAAATAGAGCGCGTATTGGAATCGGAGGTTTTCGTGCTATAAATTTGGTTTGATTGCTCCGTACGCCTACATGCGACAGACAACCTATTTGAAGGGATTAAATAATAAAAGCTTTCGAGAGCTTTATCATTATAAATATCTTATAATCGTCTATTGTCTGGTCGAATAATAAAATTTGTTTGACCTTTTATGTGTTCAACTCAATTATACAATTATTCGATAGAAAAATATGCCGCCTGTGTGGTCGAGTGGTCAACGCCGTTGGCTACCGCTACGGAGGTCCCGGGTTCGAATCCCAGTACGGGCTTTTTTATAAATTGATTTTTCAATCGATTTATGAATTTCTGTTCAAAGGCATGGATGCATGTTGTGTCTTGAATATCCCCTCCCACACATCCTATCCTATGAATGGAGCGTACCGAGAGCGATTAGCTAACCACTTATCCTGTCCTAGCCTTTTCCTTCTATGGACTAATGTGGTTTGAATACACATCGTTAATTATAATTTATTTAATTTTGAGTCACTCATTTTTCACGACTACGACTCCGACTCCACAGCCTTGCTTATAATACAAAATTCAGTTATTAGGATAACAGGAAGCATATTGAACAAAACACCCCAAACAATTTTTAAATGTATTGTGCTAACAAAACGATTTTAGAATTACTGAAATACCTCTCTTCTGATGTGCAGTATTGCCACACCTTATGTTACTATACTGAATGATTAAATTCCACATTCGTACCCTCGAGACGACAATTGAGTTATTGCATTTTCGCAAACTGTGCTCGCAACATGCAACAAAGTCGTTGGTAGCAAAGTTTTCGAAGTGTTCCTATTACGGAACACAAATTATTTCGGTTTCTATATACCGGACTTCTTCTTACTTTACCCAAAATTTTAACAAAATATTTATTAAAATTAAAAAAATATTTTTGAATTTTTTGAATTTTGTACTTTTTTATGAGTTTTGTCGCTAACGACCCGGATTTCGCCTTTAGGCATCTTTAGGCTTTTCAAGTGCACGAATGTATTTAAACTGACGCTTTATAAACAGTTTGTATCATTTATATACACAAAACAGTGGTTTGCCCAGTTTAGTTAGTATTAACGTACTCTATATGATATAAGACAAGTGATACATTTATTTATTATATAAACACGAAACATTCATTTACTAAGCGTCAATTCAAGTTTATCCGTGCACTTGAACGCCTGAAGATGCCGAAAGGCGAAACCCGGGTCGTTAGTGACAAAATCTGTGGGAGTGAACATAATTTGAACGATTCAAATGTAATCTATATGAATTAGCAAATTTTTTTGATTTTAATGAGTTTCAATGAATTATTTGGGTAGATTATAATTATAGGGTATTTTGAATGTAGTATGAAGTGTTTCAGTTTATACTTAATGATATTTATTTAAAGGGGTATACAATGGAGAATTTGGAAGATTGAGTTGTTCATTCAAAAACTCATAGAAGTGTACAAAATTCAAACAATTCAAATTTGTTATTAAAGTTCCATCAAGCACCTTCAGTCGAAATTCTAAATTAAATATATATATATATATATTAAAAAAGAATAAAGATATATAAGAAGATGGGCTACTATAATATTTACTGATGTTTGCTCTCTCGGATAATAACATTTTTTTTGATCGAATGACGGACGGAGATTTGACGATTTACGGTATCCAATTATTGAAATCGGATTAAGGGTCGTGTTTGTTGGTGACGTATTTTTAAGTTAATCCATAAATCCAGTCACTGGAAGTTTTGTATCTCGCTTGCAACTTCAATTTCCAATTTAAAAATTGATCTTCTGATGACTATATATTTTTTTCATGTAACTGTATTGCCATCGCCTGCTGTGACCCATTTGGTTAGAGCTTGCTCTACCGATCACGCAGGTCTGGGTTTGATTCCCGGTAAGATCACAGTGAATTTGAGAATTATTTAATTCAAAGATGTTATCGAAGACTGGGTTATTGTAATGTCAATTCACATTATTTCCTCTCCTCCTATCCTTCTTAAATATCTCTTTTCTTTTATAACTGGGTGTAGCGATAGCGATTAATCAACCACTAGTCCTGTTGTAGCCTTATCCTTGTTTCCCTATTACTCACTTTGAAAAAGGTGAGGCTGAGCGACTGAGTAACAAACAGTTCTATTGAGATACCTCCATTAGAGGGCCATATGCTCCACATTGAGAGTGGACATGGATAAATACCCCCCTGTATTGAGTATATTATATCTCGTTTGCATGCGCTGCAAGAGAAGGAGTGTTTGTTAATTTCTGAACTTTTAAACGCTCGAAATGTTTATTATCACAATATCGACCGTTCTGTTGAATTATATAGCCGAAAGCTTTAAGTTATTATCTTAGATTTGATTGTATGCAACAAGCTCCACTGTATTAACAATAAGTCAAGTTACTGGCATCAGATTAAAATAGAAATCTGCTGCAGGGACAGTTTCTGACAACATGGAACTGCATTCGTACTTCCGTAACATCCACATAGCGTTCAATGACTTCAAACAAAAGCTTTCCAAGCTGTCGAGTAAAAGCTTCCAGGAATGCTATAATCTCGTTGAGTATATTCCACGAAATATGTGTTTACAATGAAGTTTTGATATTAACACCGCGTTTGATGAGGCAATGGTAAAAGCTCATTTACTTACATCCCTCTTGGTATTGCGTTATAGAGTTCCATTCCACGATCAAAATACTTTGTTTTCAAATCACCACTAAAAGCTAATTTTCTCAATAATGGGATTAAATATGATTATACTCATTATTTCTTTTAATTTGGCAAGAGCTTTATACTTAAGAAACAAAAATTAAGTGTTTCATCGCATTCTTAGATCATACTATATTTTAGTATACTGTATATTTAGTTAAATAGATAAAATGTATTTTTTTTAAATTCCTAAGATTTTGCATTAGTAATTTTGTGAAATCCCTAAATTTCTGTGCCTTAGAAATGCTTGAATTTTATTTCAAAAATCCCATGATTTCAAAATTGCTGGCAAAAGATTCCTTAGTGTTAGTGTATTCTTTACTGCGGGCATATGTTGAATCAGATAAATGAATGTGGCATTTATAAATGAAAAGGTACCCCACCCTTGTTCTAAAGGACTGTTTTAAATATGATCAGAACCCGTGCCGCTAATTTATTACTATTGAAACTCATTAAATGTTTAATCGTTAACTTTATTAGTTGAAAATGTTCACTTATTAAACTTGATCATAAAGGAATAAATTTATTTAAAAATCTGATTGTGAATACAGAAAAAAATATTCAGACATTTCAGAACAATTGAAATATGATCAAAAATACCAACATTTTACCGTCGTCATTTTAAAACTGTCACATTTTTTTTGTTGTATAATAAATTTAAAATATTTCACTCATCGTAATAATTTGTTTTCCAGCTTTCTAAGGACTTTATCTCAAGCTGACAAGGCTTATTTATTTTATATCATTGCGTCTTTAATTCTGTCACGAAAATTAGACTATGAATTTTATTCTATTATGCTTTTCTAAGTAGAATTTATTAATGTTATTTCATTTTTTTCAAATAAATTTCTGACTGTAACTATTTGAGATTTTAGTTAAATTTGAAATAAAATTATGAATTTAATGAAATTAATTCACGTCTAACGAAATATCTTAATATAAATTAGCACCAATTAATAATTCAAGCCGAAACTTGTTTAAATAGTTGACTACAGAATAAAATTTATACATATATAAAATTTCGTAAAATCTGATTTACCAACACTTAAGTGGAATAAAAACAGCCGCCTTTGTTTTCTGAGCCCAACAACCGGGATACATATCGTAGGTTTAATTCTAACATAACCTATGTCAGTTTACCCTTAGTGTTGTTCATAAGACGGTTAAAACTGAATATCTCAACTTACGGAAACAAATTCTTATACTTTTGTTTTTTTAAGTAGAATATTTTACTATTATTAATTATACTTTTCAAAAAATATTCATTTATTTTATATATACTTATTGTAGAGGACTTACATGATATTAGAATAAAAAAAATATGAGAAGAAATCCGTTATATTGTGTTGTTTGCTTTTTGACCCCTTGCACTTGCAAATTTAGATATTAAACGAATGAAATATTATAGATGCGTTAATATGCTTTTTAACCAAAATCACTAAACATGAAATTCAAAAAAAAATGACTCAGGTGATGTTAGAATTACGCCAACGATATGCTTATCTACAACTTTTTTAACCATGTCCGCCCTAATGTGGAGCATATGGACTACTTATGGATTTTATCTCAACAGAAGTGTTTCTACAAGAACTGTTGTTTACTCAGTCACTCAACCTCTTTTTTCCAAAGAGAGTATGAAGAAAAGGATAGGGCAAGGACTAATGGTTTTTTAATCGCTCTCGATACGCCTCGTTCATATTATAGGATGGGTGGGATGGGGGAATTCAAGGCATCATATATATCCATCCTTTCGAACAGAAATTCATAAATCGACCGAAAAATCAATTTCTACAACTGTCTGTACCGGGATTCGAGTCCGTGACCTCCGTAGCCGAAGCCAACGACGTTGACCACTCGACCACATAGGTGACTAAATTATTTATCATAACTTAAAAACAAAAAAATAGGATGGGTGGGAGGGGGTAATTCAAGGCATCATATACATCCATGCTTTCAAACAGAAATTTATAAATCTACTGAAAAATCAATTTATACAACTGTCCGTACTGGGATTCGAATCCGTGACCTCCGTAGCCGAAGCTGACGACGTTGACTACTCGACCACACAGGCAGCAAATAACACAACAAATATACAAAATGATATTGATTGGATTTTGCCTATAGGTAATTTAATTCTCGGGTTGTCCTTTGGTAACAAAATGTGACAATTTATTTAATTAAAGTTGTAGAATCTTCGAATGTCTAACCCCCTGCAAGGGAATAACTTCACCCCATACATAAACCATGTTTCTGGCGCTAAATAAATAAGCACGGCGACGGTATGCCAGCGTCTTTTGAAGGTAAGTCTCCTTCGAAAAAATATGCGTCGCTTCCTAGGCGTCGTCTCACATTAGTCACGTTAATGAAGCGCGTCAGGTCCTGTTCGGGATATCATTATGCAGTTGGCATGTCGAATCCCCTTAAACACTTGTCATATCCTCCCCGTCTCCAAATCCCCAGGGATGCGAGTGGAGTATTTATTAGTTTTATGTGGTGCTGAGAAGGAAGCGGTACGTTTCGTTTAGTGGAGCCGTAATGGCTTTTTAATAAACAAAGTATATCTTTCCAATATTTGAGAAGCATTAAAAAGTGGCGTTAAATCTATTTATATGATAGACTTGCTTGCGGGATCATAAAAAAATATTTAGATGTAAAATGTCGACGCAGTTAATTTTAATGAATACCAGAGATGCACAAACATTAACAACAACAAAAAACATAATGTAATTTTGGTATCATATTCAATTTGTAACTTAATAAAATCTTGCTCTACCGATCGTGCAGGTCTGGGTTAGATTCCCGGTACGATCACAGTGAATTTGAGAATTATTAAATTCAAAGTTGTGATCGAAGACTGGGTGTTTGTGATGTCAATTCACATTATTTTTCTCTCCTCCCATTCTTCTGATCCTTTTATAACTGGGTGTAGCAATAGCTATTAGTTAACCACTACTCCTGTTCAATTATCATTCTGTCGTTAGTACTCACATTAAAAAAAGAGAGGTTGAGCGACTGAGTAACAAACAGTTATCGTAAAAAAACTTCTGTTGAGATACCTCCATAAGGAGGTCATATGCTCCACATTGGGAGCGGACATGGATTTGGAAAAAACGCTCAACAAAAATTATATTGCCAAGTAAAAGAAAGTTTAATTGTATTCTTCTATGATGAAACAAAACTTTATTATGTCAATTTTAACAGGTTGTCACTGTAAATTTTGGTGAAAAAAAGTTATATTACAAAATAAAACACTTTTTCTTATAATTCTCTATTTTCTAATAAATAACAATACCTGACACGCACTTATTGATAGCGTTAGCATTATCAACTCATGAATGCTCGTGATATGCGAAACTGGACCTAATCTTTTCGACCAAAAAGTGCTTGGTGGAATTTCAATATAAAATTTGAATCGTTTAAATTATTTACATTCACACAAGTATTGTCACTGGCACGGATGAACTTGAACTGAGTCACTTGAACGCCGAAAGGCGAAACCCAGGTTTTTAGTGACAAAACTTGTATGAACGTACATAATTTGTTATCATTTCGAAAATTGTATATATCTCTTAAATCTCTATTTCAGGTTATGTCAATTAAAAATTTAGCATAAAAATTCGTAAAGAATCGAAAAATTAAAAAATATTTGTTAATACTACGAATAAAAACAAAGTTGTGATAAGGGTAGCTTTGACATCGACAGAATGAAAGAAAACGAAAGTTTATTTGAACTTATTCTCTCAATATTTGATGTAATTGCAAAGAATATGAAGGTTTTACATTGAATTCTAAATTATATCATTCCGTTGCGAAATATTAAGCAATTGCTTTAGAAAATTACATTTTTTAAAAAATAGTATATTTAAAAAATAGAGATCAGTACAAATTTCACAAGCATTACAAACTGATAGATGTTTGAATCCATACAGGTTTATTTGCACAAAATAAAGTGAGAAGTTTACATTGTTGTGTTTCAAATTCTGACACGTGTTTTGCCTGTTTAATAAGCATCTTCAGACAGAAAATCTCAAATTTTATGGATTCCATTTATAAAACATTGTTCTGTTACACATTGTTACAAATGTTTCGCTTCTTTGAGAATCATCATCACGTAAAACATGGCTTACGTTTAGGTTCAAGTTTATTCGTAAGCGTTGCAAGTTGCATCCCTCCAATTCCGGGATCCGGGGTTGTGCGAGGACTGAAAAAAAAGATCCCAAATTTGTTTATTTTTGTAATTTCGTAAATTCCTAGGTTTTTAAAATTGCAAATCTTGGAAGAGCTTAAAAAAAAAAAGGCTGGCGTCTTTTCACTTTGAGAATTCCGCGAATTCCTGGGTTTTTAAAATCGACAAAAATGTCAGCGTTTTTAAATCGCCGAGCAATAATTTCTCAATCCCGATTTTATGTTTAATGTCCAATCGTTTTTTATATGAATCGAGTTTTTATATTACAAATGAACTTACACAAAGTTTTTTAGACGTGACCTATTAACTCAATGGCTGCCACACACGAGATATCTCGTAAATTTTTTCGTGCTCAACAGGACAAAGACGAGTTATCTCGTCAATAACTAATTAAATTAATAGTTGCAAATTATACCCGACATGCTAGGTAATTACTATCAATTATCAACGGCAACTAAAAAGTTAAAAAATGTATAATTAGTACAAAACAGATTTTTTTTAAATATATTATTGACTTGTCACCAAGAATTGGCAAAGAATATTTTTAAAGTGAAACTAATATTCTATATGGCCCAACAGTTGGGCCAATATAATTTTCTTGATTAACGTTACATTCTTATTAAACAATATATTCGAAATAAATTTTATATCCCATTCAAAATTCAATTAATTTCTCAAAGTACATTAATGTATCACACTTAACAATTCTATTTGATTTCTTTTCGAGACACCTCTCAATCGCTCGAATTTGTTGCCCGATTTCGTATTCGTTTTTAAAATCCCACCGCCGCGTTATGTTCCCTTTAACTGATTTTTATACGTTCTTGCGGCTTAGGTTCATCCGAGGCCTGAGGTTTTTCAATAGGACAGGATAAACCCTTTTCAATCCTTTTCCGTTACGCTCGTGCAATGACTTTGAAACAAAATAAACACATACCCTACGTATGCCGCACACGTGTGTACGTCACAGTGGCGTGTGCTACGTACGGTTCACAAAATAATATTTTCTGTGAAAAAAATAATTTATCCGCTATTTTTTTTTATATATATCAAATTTATAGAGCTTTAGTACCAGGACACTTCAGCGTCAAAGTTCTTCGAATCTCCTTCATCGCTAATGTTTAAAAAAGTTGTTTTCCCTTAATATCATTGCAGACGAAAGGGTGTGATCACTACAGAGGTAAGACCCCAAGTAAAGCCAGTTCACGGGGATTTTATATCGACTGTGGAAAGGAAAAACGACGTAACCCTCAGGTTTTCCAAAACAGATTTTTTTTAAAATTACACGATAATCACAATGTATACAACTAGACACAAATTCTATCAAAAAGATGGAAGCTGAAAATGCCGAATTAGTGTCTAAATTAAGCTTTTAAAGATGAAAAAAAGGCTTGTAAAAATTGCAACCAGGAAAAAAGAATTCTTGAACAATTTGTTTAATTAATATTAGGCTAAGTCAATAAAAAACCAGTTTTTCAGTCACCGAGCACTTCAGGGTTGTGTATATTTCATAATTTCTTTTTCGCCTAAAATCATCAAAAAACGTTTGTTTTATCTACTTTAAAATTTTATATGTGTTCATTTTTCCTTTTAATAATCGATATGCATTATTTGCAATTACATTCTATATACTTACGCTCATACTACACACATGCGCATACATACATATACGCATACAGTAGACAAAGAAGTCAACCAAAGAGAGTCGTTTGCTATAAAACAACGTATTAATCAACACTTACCACAACAGCTACTGGAGTTTCTTTAGTGACATTTTGGTCAAATGATTTTGTGACACCAGAGTTTTTATTTGAAAATATTACTCTCAGAATGATGACTTGTTGCGTATTATTTCATTCTCAAAAAGCTCCGATCTTCAATTGATCAAATTTAAGTGCTCTTCATGAGGAGATGAGATGTGAAAAGTACTGCTGGGTAACGAACTTTTCTCCAGTTTTCCGCTAACCGCGATACAATAATCAACTCTTCAAATATAAATTAAAAAGAGTTTTTAAACAAGGAAATGGCTTAGGACACCCAATGTTAGAAACCATTTTCCAATATCCTTCGTAGGATTGGCTTTATATAGAAATATACAGTATTGATAACGATGTCGCCCAGTCTATTGTCTACAATCTATACACATAGCTGTGAAAAATACTAAAGCAACGTCGCTTGAAAATATCATCTTATCAGTATTTTCATTTTAAGATATAAATTCTGAGTACGAAGAGTGTATACACAGTAAAATTATAAGATGACAAAAGAAGAGTATTCATTTTAAACTTCCCGACCAGTCAAATAAAAATAATGAATTCTCCCAGAGAAACAATGGTATTTGAAAAATACTTTAAAGATTTTTTGAAATAATACAGTTGGTATAATCTACAAAGCCTTAGGGGACAACAGACGTCTCGAATGATAAAGGTAGCTCCGGTTAATTAGGTCAATCCCAACTCCAATACTATTGTTATTAATTCATTTGCATAAGAGTTAATTTACCTTTATAGGTGACCTGTTGAATAAGTGACAATCCAAGAAACGTGATATTGTGATCCCCTTTGACTAAGTAAACCTACGTCACTGTCGTAGCTAAACTATCCCGAAGAATTTATATATTTTATATAAAACCATGATTGCCTTCGCGCAAGTTTCGTGAAAGCTATTATATAGACCGTAACAGTTGCGTTGCGTAAGCTTTTTTTGTATTGTTAATTAATACGTTGTATATTGTGAAAGAATTTCATACAAACTTGATATAGAAGCTTTGAAAGAAGAAAATCTTCATAACAAAAAAGCTTACATAACGTACGTTACAATAAAATTATTAACATAGTACTATATCGTCGGTATACTGCCAAAAAACGTTAAATCGTACATTGGGTGTCTTGTTGTATGAATGCTGATCGATTGACGCTTTATTATCTGAAAAAAACAAGCTCACTTAAATGTATTTATTTCAATATTAAGTATACGAATTAAGTCAATTTCGTTAGTAGTTACTACCGGTAGAGAATTATTAATAGATTGACTTGACGCTTTTTAGCTGTACTTATTATTTATTATTTCTACAGCTACAAAAAACGACTTAAAGTTTTTGAGCTATTAACATGTTGGTCTAGTTTTATTTATGTGTCTTATTGTCTACGGCCACGCAAGATTTTAGTTCGTGATCTATTTCAATTATATTTTATAAAGACACTTCAAACATGATCAAATTATTGATGTTAACAAATAGTATAAAAAAACAATGATTTTCTTACGTAAACTTTGTGAAGATGCTTTGAACAGCTATAGGGAAAAACTGCCATTATAGTTTAACTCCAAAGTGCAGAAATATATATTTATAAAAACTATACACTTTTACACACCGACCGTGGAAAGGAAAAAGGACGTGACCCACAGTTTTTTTGGATAATTACAATGTATACAACTTGATACACGTTCTATGAAAAGGGTGTATGCTGAAAATGCCGGATTAGTATTATATATAAATTAAAGTTTTATGTTTGAAAAAAAGAAGGGCCTGTAGAAATTGATATCAGAAAAAGAGACTTAAAACTTTTAAAAATAATAAATTAATATCAGATAGAGTCAACTAAAAATCAGTTAATCAGTCTCCATGCACTTCAAGGTTGTATACATTTCAATATTTGCCTTTATACCAAAATCATCAAAAAACCTTTTTTTTGTGTATCCTGTAAAATGTGTGAGTTACGTCCTTTTTCTTTTTAACAGTCGATATAAATATTTCGCTTTTAGGGTGTTTACTGTCAATACTTGATAGAAAGGATATTATCAGAATATATTAAATAAAAGTGGAATTAGTTCAAATGGGTATTTTTTGTTAACATACTTATATATATTTAAAAAAATGTATTTAGTCATAACATTTTATAGAAACATATACTGGGTGTGTGTGAATATATTTATATACCAAAAGTATGAAATTTCATATATATTTATGCGAGTATGCATGTTGAGTGAGGTAAACCCATTTCAAAATTAAAGTAATGACAAATTTTAAATACGGGATGCAACATTTAGTCATAAAATGACGTCAGAATCCGGCAGTTTACAAGAGTGGAATAATAATAAACTCGCAGCTTAGGACGTCGGGACGTCGAAAGCTACGCGCAGTCGCGGTTAGACGCGCTCCGGCGTGACTTTACCGCGCCTCGCATTCAAAAAGCTCACAAAATTATTTTAAAGAGCTTTCAAAAGTTTATTAAAAAATTCGAACGAAAATCGGCTGACAATTACAATTTCAATTCGAACAATAATAATAATACATTAATATTGCAAAATAAATTATTCTATAAATAATTTCAATTATAAAAAAATAAAAATAAAATTCAACATAAACAAAAGTTTTTTTCGCGTGTGGTATTTTTGTTTCTGTGTTACGAAAATTGTTTGTTTTCAAAGCGTTGAAAGTTTCAAAAGTTCCTCGTAATAATAAATTAAATTATTTAAGACTTTTAATTTTTTTCAAAAAGTGTTTCATTGGTGTGTGTGTGCTTTGAAATTTATCTACAAAGAGTTGTTTGATATTCTGCCCAGCTTACTAACCAGAAGGTAACTTTTCAATCATTTAAATATTAGATTTGTTATTTATTTCGTATTCAAAAATGTACAATAAATTATTTATTATAATTTAAAATCAGACAGAAAAGCTGAATCTATACAATTCTATAAATTTAGCGTCATTAATATTTTTATGTTGTTTCTATTATTATCTTGGGACACAAGATATGTACACTTTATACAGTAGTTTTAAGAACAACATATTTATACTTCACTAAAATTATAAATATGACTGTAACAGACAGAAGAACTCTGCATTATTAAATTATGAGCAAGCAGAGAGAGAGTATGTGCGGGTGACTGTTTGGACAATTTTATTGTGTCTTTTACTATTTTTATTACATTGGAATCGAAAACCAGTATAGACACTTCATCAATGAATGATTGTTAAAAAACATCGATGTTTCTCCTATTAAAATTTACTCTCTCATATCCGATAAAAAAAAAACACTGTACCTTATATAATTATAAACAAATTCTTAGTCCTTCGACTTTTTCTCTAGTCCTTTAACAGTTTGAACGACTTAAGTATATGTAGTTCTCGTATTTTTTTAAATTTTAGAATGCTTTATACAGAATAAGAAGTTTTTATTAAAAACATTAAAACAGTATAACTTCGATCGTCAGGAATACTGAAGGTAGCCCACATAACGAGAAATCCTGATAATCAAAAATATCAAAATTAACAATTACATCCAGTATGCAAAAATGCAGCCTGCGTGGTCGAATGGTCGACGTCCTTGTCACGGATTCTAATCCCAGTACGGGCAGTTTTGTAAATTGATCCGTTCGGAGGCATCAATGTGTGTGATGTCTTGAACTCCCTCAGTTCACTCATTCTATCTTTAAAATCAGGGCGTAGCGAGAGTGATTAGTTAACCACTAGTCCTGTCTTAGTTCCGCTCTTATATTCCTACTCTCTTTGGGAAAATATGAGACATTGAGCAACTAAGTAACAAACATTTCTCGTAGAAACTGACTACTGTTGAAATAAACTACATTAAGAGTACGTATACTATGTACGTTGGAAGTGGATATGGTTGAAAAAAATACACATTTTTATAAAAAAAAAAAATATTGAGTTTTGATTAAAGTTTATTTTCTTTCAGCTGTTTAATTGTGAATACTTTCACTACGCATAACTTATCTTGAGTTACATTCTTTTAAGCTTTCAAACAGCTTCATGGCGAGATCTAAGTAGAGAAAAATTTTAGATTGTGTAGAATTAATATTACGAATAATTGAGGTTATAATGTAATCCAAAACTATGTAGTTAAATGGTTAGTATTTTTCACTATTAATCTAAAACCTTGCACACTTATATGATCAAAAGCTACAATTCACATTCATGAGATTCAATAACAAAATAAACTTTTGCCTCAGCTGGTAGTTGAACCCAGTGTCACCAATTTAAATTACTATCAGCACCAAACGCCGCTCTGCTGTAAAGGTCGCCGGCGACCCAAAAGAATCTTTTTAAAGTCATTTTCAGCAAATATAAATGTGTATAGAAATTTATTCAGTGCGTGAGGTTTTTCGGGATAATAAAAGGATACGTATTCCCTTTAGGTTCGTAGTCAAATGTTTTTTGATAAGGCTGGCTTCCAAAACAAGAGACGAAGACTGTTAATTAAGTTTGTTTTAGTTACTTTTCCCCAAATTAAAGTTTCGCTATCGTACTGGGCGGTCGTTGAATAACCAATGTTCGTGTGGGACGTACAACGGGAGCTTTAGATGTTCAAAGAAATAAAAAGAACCTTCCCACGACTTTTTATATATTTATATATATACATATATATATTGTCTAAAGCTCAAGCAGGCTGATTTTTAATCCTATCTCCTAAATAGGACAGAAAATACGCTAGATGGTATTCTTATTTTTTATCAACTCCCAATTGACGATTCTGTGTACATTCTTATCATCCGAAAGTTTTTTTGATTATTTTAACCATCAATGGTTTAAAAAAAACAAAATTTCCGTCAACTGACAATTCTTAATTAATAAAAATAGCACTGTTAAATTAAATTCCTAATTCTATATAATTATCACGGTTGGTTTCGCTCACCACGATGGGTGCTCAACTACTCGGGATAATCGAAACAATTAATTAAATATACAAAATTGTGTTGTCATTGTGAAAATGTATCCTGTTTTTCTTAATGCAAGTCACATTGTTGCACAAGATTTGTATGATGCCACGTCATGGTCAAGATTCCGGTATTCACTGTGTTTTTTTAATACCGAAATACCGGGTTTAAAAATCCAAAAATACTATTAATGAAAACTTATCAAAAAGGAGTATTATCAAAATTGACAGGTTCCAGAATTGACGAGCCCTTCAATGGTGTATTATTTTTAAAAACTGTAGGTTTTTTTCTGAAAACGATATGCTTATGATAATTGATAATGATACTTTTATTAATATGTTATTTTTTGTTTTATGAAATATCTAAATACCGATTTTTATTTCCATGGTCAGGATTGCGAATTCAGTTTTTTTTTTTTTTAATATTTTTTTATCCATGTCCGCTACCAATGTGGAGCATATAGCTTCATAATGAAGGTATCTCAACAGATTATTTTTTTTACGAAAACTGTTTGTTACTCAGTCGCTCAACCTCTCTTTTCCAAAGAGAGTAGTAGGGATCAAAGGACAATGCTAGGAAATGCCTAGTGATTAATTTATCACTCTCGCTACGCCGAACTATTGAAAGATTGGAAGGGAGGGAGGAAATTTTTAGACATCACAAACACCCATGTCTTTGAACAGAAATCGATCGACAAAATTCTGCTCGTACTAGGACTCGAACCTGTAAGATACTGCACATTTAATTTTATTTATTTAATTATTTTTTTGACTTATCGTTCTATATAACTAGACCATCAATAGTGTCAGTTTTATTAACAACAAATTTTGAAAGTGACGCCTAAATAAGACACGCAATCTAATTCTTTTGTTTATTTCAGAAATATAATAGAAACATCTTCGATATTCAAATTTTTCTCTTCGCAGCTTATGATAGAATTGTTAAGCAAAATTGTTTCATATGTATTTCATTATTTCCCATCGGTGTTACCAGAATGAGAAAACTCATTTGTTATTTTGTTTCGAATATTCTCAATAAGTAGATAGATACACTTTCAGTAGCGTGCAATATACGGAGACAGAGAATTTTGTAGATCTTGCTGCCGCTTTTTGAAATTTCTACACGTATTTTAGATTATTACAAAACAAACTTTTTCTCCGAGTAAAACTTAACGTGGACAACCTAAAAATAAACTTTTACTTACACTAAAGTTGAATACAAATTTATAATCATTAAATATTGGTTTGCAAAATCTAGCCCAAAGAAGCCTACTTCAGAATCAATAGCCGGGGTATTATAAATAATATGAGGTTTATATTTTTAAAAAAAGGTAATCGTTTTGCACGGTACATATAACTCAGGAGAGACCGTGTAAAAAGAAACTGTGAAATTTTAAAATAATAAATACACTTAATAGCTTTATTTCATTTGTAGAGATAAACGAAATATTGTATATACATATATAATATTATTTTTTTTGTTGACATGCTATTGTATATTGAATACGTTGTTTCGATATCAATTAAATTAAGCATAGCACGTCAAAAAATTTTTTTTAAGAAAAAAAGGTTATCGAGTCGATAGAACTTCATTTAAATAAAATAATAGATAAAAAAATATTTTATTTAATTGATAGATATTTTGGCATTACGCCATTTTCATATGATTGACATAAGTAAGAGACACAAACACTACCATATCTACTTTTAACCAAGGCTTTGATGGCGGGTAAAAAAAGACGATTACGATTTTTTTCAATCATTTAATTTTAACTTATATATATGTACATATGTACATATACATAGGTATATTATCAGACCAACTTTAGTCAGTTGTAGACCATCACAGTAGACCAGGCGTCAACATCCTGCGGCTCGCGAGGCGTCGTGGTGCGGCCTGCAAGGTTCTCTAGATTAAAGTATTTGCTTACACATGTCACTACAGTGTAATGACATGTGACCCAAGTGCAGCCCGCACTAATCCCCACATAAAATATTTGGCACTTTTACAACAAAAGGTTGCCGACCCTTACTGTAGACCAGGCGTGGGGAACCTGCGGCCTTTTGGCTGCTCTAGTACGGCCTTCTGGCACATCCTCTATTTCTGTAAATTTTTGTAATTACGTAAATACTTGGAATTTTCGATACCAAAATTCTTGAAAGACCTAAAAAACAGATCCCACGCGGGTAATTTTGGAAAATCCGCAAATTTTTGGGATTAAGAAATTGGCATAAAATTGTTCCCGGTCAAAAATTACCTAGTCAATGTTTACTGCGGCCTTCATGTCAAATCAGAAAAATGAATGCGGCCTTAAGAGAAGAAACGGCTCCCCACTCCTACTTTAGACTATCACTTTTTGGGTGTTCAATGTCAATACTTGGTGGAAAAGAATTATATTAATAAGAACACAATATTCATTTGTAATTTATTTTGAATGTCAATTGTTGTTTACACCGTTTCATTTCAATTCATTTTTGCATGAATAGCACTGTTAAATTATATTTCTACAATGACTATACAGTTGACAATGCTGGCAATGAGCGAAACCGGTCCTGACTTTTTAAATAAAGTGAAACAAATTACAAAGGAATATTGTGTTGTTATTAATTAATACTGTAGACTATTTTGGTTTTTGAATACACATCGTTAAATATTTTTTACAAAATCGGTCGAATGTTTTTTTTCGACTGCCATGCTTTGAGCACACGTTTTCTCTCGTTTTAAAGCATAAACTTTGCGCAATCGCAAGTGAAAGCACGTATGTGTAATTTTGGCTATTTTCACCAATCGTAAAACAATACCCTTCAAACAAAATGTTCCTACACTGATATTACATTTCTGATATATTATAAATACATATTTGTAATATAATATTGTGAGTGTGTGAAGTGGGCGTGAATATAACCGCTAGCACATACTTCTCCGCCTCAATTAATATGCGTAAATGCTCAAATTTAACACACCATAAAATGAAAATTGAATTCATACTTTAGACTTAGACGTATTATAATATACTAAGTGTTTACTGATATTAAATGTTCCGTCTTGAAAGGCCCCGCGCGCAACTGAGTATTATCCAGCACGCAATACAGAAGGTTTTACTCGAGACGCTGAGTTTATTCGAATAAAATGTTTTAAACTTAGGGTAATACCCGCGGGAAATGTTAAGAGGCGTATTTCGAGCATGTTTTTCATATTTCAATGACATTTTACCGAGAAACTTTAATCATATAATGATGAAAAAGTGAATTCATAAATTTTGTTTATGTTAAGCACACATAATATATGAAAAACCGTATTAGATAATATAATACAATACGTGAACTTGTTAAGAGTGTAATACTTTTTTTTCGCACAGAATATAACATTGAAAACGAAGTAATATATTCTATATCGTCACCTTTCTCGAGAAGCTCTTTGATGTCTATTCTTTGACTGAAATAACTCAGTTATTGCATTTAATATACCAGTTTCCAAAAAAAAAAAAATCTTTTTCTTAAAGGCAATTATTATTAATGGTGGTTTAAAGGTAGGCAATTGTCTCTTTCTATTTATTTTTAACTTTTATTTGTGTCAGGTTAGCATTAACGCATTTATATTTTGATGTTATAATTATCAATGTAACATCAAATATCAAAAAAAAAATTTTTTTACATAATATTCTTAAAAGTACATGTGGCTCGCCATTAGTTACATTGTTTCCAATTAATAGAGTAATCACCAACCTATCTGATTGATTTCATCTCATTAGTTTAATAGTTTGTAATGTTTAACGTCATTAGTAGTATGATTATATTTGTTTGCTTTGTTTCGATTCTATAACCCCCTCCTTGCTTCCCTTAAAAGGGAAAAATCCCAATCTGATTGATTGCAGCTCATTAGTATCATTATTTGTTTGCTTTATTTTGATTCTATCACCTCCTCTTTGCTTCCCTTAAAAGGGAAAAAAACCCAAACTACATTTTTTAATTTCATAATTTAAAATTTTAGAATCAATCTTGCTTCATTACTTAAGTAAAATTTGCGATAGTAAGTCTGAAGATGCCTCTGAAAGAGGTGAAACACGTGTCACAGTTAGTAGCACAATACGTGGAATAATCAAAGTTATTTTAAATTTTACATTAAATATCGATACTAGAGGCTTTATCTGAAAAACTGAAATTTTTCATCAGTCTGTTACTTACCAATTTCTTCTAAAAAAGTGACGATATCATATTTTCTATATGCTTTGATTAAAAGATGTTGACAATCCATTTTCATCTACATCTATCCTTATAATAAGTCTGAAGCTTCTACGATAAACCAGTCACTCCTAAAATTTTGAACCACAATGATTTATATAATATAATTAGGACATCTTCTGTTCCGAAAATTGAAATTTCTATCAATAATTGAAATCAATTCAATAATATACAAGAGATAAAAATCATATATGTCTCGATTTTTGTTTTTTTCTACTTGAATATTCACTATATACCAGTGTTCCCCAACCTTTTTGCACCTGCGGACCGGTAAAAAAAGAAGAAGAAAATGCGGACCAATAATAATGAAATAAAAATGGTTTTTGTGTAATATTTTTTTAATCTTATAGGGTTACAAATGGACATAACTATACGACTGTTTTCAGTTGACAATGCTCGCAATGAGCGTAACCGGTCACAACCTTTTAAATAAAGTGGAATAAAGTTCAAAGGAATATTGTGTTTCCATTAATATAATGCTTTTCCACCGAGTATTCACAGTGAACACCCTAAAAGTGAAAACAATTATGTATTTTGAAATTATTGGTATATTTAGGTAGGGTTTTGCATCTGAGTTCATTATTGAAGAGCAAATTTTGATGACAGTCGATTCTGAAAAAACCAGCGACAACGGTGTCGCACACAGACAAAACAATACAACAGAATAGTTATCCGCAATAAACTAAACTTTACAAATTTGAAGCCGGATTTTAGAAGTGTGAGTAATATGTAACCGTACAAAAATGGCCAAGAAACAAAAAACAGACCCGCTATATTGATTTCTTCTTATTTAACAACAACTAAAAATACAAGTAAACGTGCAGGCTATAAAAAATCCTATATTCAATATTTTTGTATGGCGATTTTATTAAAATTTGGCATAATGAACACTGCTATAGACGGCATGTTAAAAACTCAATTATTGACACTTTCTAAGCATAATTTATTCATCAAGCCCCACTACTTTATTTAGTATTCATAAAACCTTATTAAATAAAGTGTGGGTTATCGTTCTTTACATAGACAAAAAAAATATAATCAATCGATCGCTTTTATCCCGCTTTCAAGAAATATCATATTTAGAAGCAAAGATCGCTCGCCCGCGCAGAAGAATACGCCCAAGTCTAAGCGAATTGCGACTTCACATTTCTTAAAATACCCCTCAGTGATGTGGCAGAGTGTAAAATTATGTATCTCATGCTCTTATTCGCTCACTTGAAGCCAGATCGCCGGCCGTTGGCCTTGTCCTAGTGAAAGCTTTCATTTTTCACACTGAAAAGCTCTGTCATATAAAATAAACTTTTTTTTACGAAAATAGCTTAAGCTTTTTTGCTCTAGCGATACTGGACGAGGTGATAACGATTCCACCAGTCGTGCGCATATTTCAACTGCGTAAACCTGTTTCTTATATACCCATGAACTGTAGTTTTAAGTAGATTTGTTATTTATATTAAGGATACCATACGCAACGTCATATTTATCATATTTTAGAACAAAATTTTAAAACGACTGATATGATTCTGATAGTAATGATTTTGAACCCATTGTAAGTAAACAACTGGTTATATTAGAATGAACGGCGACGAAGAATAATATTATAATTGTTATCCCGTTTTAAGTTATCTTTTCCGGTTCTAAGCTCAAGAAATGCGACCCCAATACCCACATTTTCTTAAATATCTATTTTAATATGGGTGATACAATGTTTATAATTAAGGTATTCTTATGTCATAGTTTTTTGGACCTTTTGTAGTTTATATAAATACGATAAGATAAGAGATAAGCGCCCGCTTATCAGCGATCGTTAGTAAGATAATAGGCTGAACGCCGCTAAGCAAAGAGCGCCAGTAGCACATTGACATTTGCATTGAAACGACGTATATTTTACGCGAAACTTAAAATATGATTATTTATTAAAAAACCACGGATTTTTATAAAAAAAAATGTATGAGGAATGATGCAGATAGATATTTTAAAGCCCTAAGACTATTTATTTTTTTGAAATTCATAAGAATAAGGCCAATAATGAGGAAACCACTGGGGTCCCTAAAAGACCCCCATCGGCCGAGAAGTATTTTTCTAGTCTCCGAGCCGCGAGAGTTATATACATAGTGTATTTATTACCTAGTATTTCAAAAAATATTTATTGCTGTTTAAAATAAACAATATTTTATCTTACACTACCATTTTTTATTATAATATATCGACTGTAGAAAGGAAAGAAGAAGTAACTCACAGTTTTTTCTTTCCATCGCTCCGTTTATACAAGCTAAACAACCAACTATGTTTTGTCATGTCGAAAATAATTCACATGCACGCTAAATTGTTCAGACGTATTTTTTTATTGTAGCGGATTGTGGTTATAAAGTAATTGAATTCATTTCATTTGAGCCGACTATCACCGCTGTCTGCCAATCAGCTGTTTCAGCACGTTCTGGTAATCCGTTTGAAAACAACAGTGTGCCAACATGATAATTGTAATAGACAAAATATCACTTAACAAACGAAAATATAGTGTTTGGTCGAACGATGTTTACTTATCGTGAGTCTGACCTGAACAAAATAGATCATTGGAAATATGTTCATGATATACCACCCCACCTAATCTGATTTTTAAAAAAATGGAGATTTACGATTAGTTTACTACTAAGCAACTACATACATTGTATTTGATTGTAGACTCTTTCCGAACAGAAAATTCGAGCGGCTAACATTTATTTTTTTTACAAATGCTTAAATTGTGTATAATTATTGATTTAAACGAAAAAAACAAAGATCACATATAAATGAATTTCACAATTATAATATAATATAATATGAATTTATAACTTTACAAGTTGGTTTCTCACCACCACCCGTTGTGTATATGCAGCCAACGTCTTATAACTTTAGTTGAAATCAGCCACCATTAACAAACGATCTGACTCCGATCTAAAAAAAATATAATCTATTTTATACAAAGTTTTTTAAACAGGGCCAGGTGGCAAAGAGGGCCACAGAGAAAAAAATATATTATTTGAGCCACAGCACAGTTTTGGAGGGCCACGGGCAAATCCTGAATTTATATTATGTATTTTTGAATTTTTCAACTTTTCACTTTGTCTCGAAAAACTTATATGCTTGTATAAAAAACAACCCAAAAAGATTGAGAAACTATGATTTAATAACATAGCGTATATTTTATTATCTACAACATATATATTTTTTAGCTCATTTTTTTAACAATCCAACTCCACGACTATGACTCCAACTCTACAGCCCTAATGACAGTAAAAAAATGTCTTTTAAATATTTTAAAAAAAAACATCACAAACTCCCAAATGGTTTCTCATATTACGTCCAGAAAATTACATCAAGTTTGATGAAAAAAATACATTATTTCGGTCACGTATATAAAAAATTTAAATCTGTAAGGTTATAGTCTTGAAAATTATGAGTGCATATACAATGTACATACTCTACATTTGAGTTTGAAATTGTTAAAAAAAAATCCAGTACAAAAAGTATCCCTGTAAAGAATAATATTAAAATATAACATGTACCGACTGTTGTGACACTTCCTCTTTTCGTGCTTAAAAAAGCGTAAAACTGATATTTTGGTGGATTTATTATTAATCAAGGCAGAAATCAGGTCACCCTAATTCCACGCACTTACCTTCAATACTTTGAGCGTCAAATTGAATTATGTATGAAGGATTTTTTTCCACCGAAAGTACTTCACTCAGATTTAAATTTATTCATAAAACGAACGCTGGAAAAAATTGAAGGGGGGCTAGTCACTGAAGAGTTGATTATTTTGAGCTCGACACTACAGGTATGAATATGCAATATTCTGCTCTGAAATTTTTCACTTATATTTGAATATTTTAAGCGTAGGTTACAATTATTTTTGTCGTGCTCATTTTACTTCATTTCAAATTCAAAACCATTGTGCGATCTAACCAATATTCAGTTAAAATAAAAGTCAATTGTAATAAAAATACATTTTAAAACAAATAACAGCTTTTCCATTTTTCATAAAAAAAAAAAATATAAAGCTTTAAATAAACACATTATAGTAAAAAAAAAATACTTTTAGTGTCGGATTAACTAAAAATGTTATTGGAAAATTGGAATGAAAATGTTTCGATGGGATTAGAGGTAACAGTGAAAATTAATCATAAAATAAAAATGGGTAATTTTCAATTTCACTGGCTGTGTTACTAGTTGTGAGAAATACTTCTTATTACAACAGTAGAATAGTAAAGCTATCGATGATAATTATGATTTAATCAGTCTTTTCAAGTAAGAACTTTTACTGTAATTGAATTTATTAATTCTTTTCAGATAAAACGCTTTATTAATATTAAAAAGTAATATAATAATTAAAACAATATTAGATAAAATAGCTTGAAACGGTAATTTATATTTTATTTTATTAGACATTCTTTGATACTAAAGAAAATGTAAAAAATAATTAATGATTAATATTTTAAGTTTATTTAATCTTTGTGGAATTTATTTTTTATTATTTGGTTATTTAAATATTTTCTATTTTTAAGGTAGATACTGTATATCAATTCTCATTGGCAGTGTAACTGGGCAGCTAGCAAACATGTTTTAAATCAGTTATTTTTTAATGTTTCAGATCAAAAGTCGCTAATTTTAATTTTAATTTGCTTTGAAAATTTTGAAGTGACAGAGTTTAAGTAATTACTCATAATGTTCCAGCCCTATCCTTATATTTTTACTGTTTCAAAAAAAGAGAGTTTAAATAACCAAGTAACAAATAGTTCTCATAAAATAAACTTCTGTTGAAATACCTTCATTAGGAAGCCATATGCTCCACATTGGGAACGAACATAGATTAGAAAAAAAACTTGAGCAAGAAGTGAGTACCGGCACCTTTTTTTTAAATAAAAAAAACACTTGTATTTTGTACTATTTTTTTTAATCATTTGTTTGTAGTGTATGTCTGTTTTCCATTTTTTTTTTAATGTCCGCTCCCAATGTGGAGCATATGGCCTCCTAGTGGAGGTTTCTTAACAGAAGTTTTTTTCTACGAAAACTGTTTGTTACTCAGTCGCCTGCTGTGGCTCAGTTGGTAAGAGCTTGCTCTACCGTTTTCTATACCAATCAAAAATGGAGGCATCCATTACTTACGCGTCAGAGATAAATAAACTTTTCATTTAATCAATTTGCACGCAACTAGGGATTGCAATTAGCAAAAACGAATTCACGGTATCCATAGTGTTAATTCAATACCGAAAAACCTAATTTTTAAATGCAAAAATACCGGTATTGTAAATGAACACATACACAATCACTCAATAAGTTCGTAAGATCACATGTAGATGGCACCACAAATCCTTATGATTCCAACCAAGTTCCAACCTTCAAATAATACGTGTCAAAATTTCATAACAATCTGACGTTTATTTCACAAGTAACATTGGTTTTAGTGACGTTACTTTTGTATTTTTAATTTAATAATTTAAACTATGTATATTATATTTTTTTATTATGGTATTGTATAATACCATACTCGCCTAGTATTTTCATGCCAGTGCGCCGTTTTTTATTTAAACTTTTTTTACAAAACCATTATTTTTTTTAAATACTGAAATATGTACCGGTTTTCTCTCCCTGCAATAATAATAATTAAAAATACGTTTTTATAATAAATTGATGCTTCTTAGCGTTTATTGATGGTCAAAATTATTTTCGTGTTGTTATATCATGATTAATTGATTATCCGCAAATAAATAATTTCATATAAATATCGACACCTCCGACGAACAAAGCAATAACTCACTTTTATTCATCTTGGAGGAGTGAGAAAAAAATTGTATCATTAAATAATTGTTTTCTTTTCAGCTAGGAATGTAGACAAGTGGTCAATGTCATAGACTTTGCTTGCAGTTTTTACGTGTTAATATTCTAGTACAGACAGTTGAAGTTGATTTATGATTTTTTGTGACAGTAAATGGATGTTGTTATAATCAAAATGTAGCAAAATGAGAGCGATAAGCGAACCACTAGTCCTATGTCCCTTTTATGATATACTTACACTCTTAAAAAACCAAGATTGAGTAACTAACAAGCAGTTCTCTTAGAGCCACTTTTGTTGAGTACAACATTATTGAAAATTTAAGGCAATTTTTTAAAATTAATCTCCGCTTCCAATGTGAAGTATCTATTTACGAAACTGCTTATTACTCAGTTATTCAACCTCACAATTTTTTTTCGAAGAGTGCTGATCGATATGGTTAGGACAGGACTAGTAGTAAGCTAATAGCTCTCGCTAAGCTATACTATATTAGAATTGGACGGGTGGGAGAGAAATTTTAACAAATTCAAATTTCGCTACGCCAAGGTACGCTACGAACCCGAGTTAATAGTTAACAAAGGTTTTTATTAATTCTTATAAGTTAAAAGCTACTTATGATCAACCAGCTCATTTTTAATCGATAAGTTATCAGAAATGGGACATGTCCAGTTTTTTTAAGTGGTTAATTTTGCTGACTTCCGGAATCTGAAGAAATGGAAAAAAAGGGAGAAAAAGATCAAAATACTTGAGAAGAAAGAAAAATAGAGCAAAAGCTTGTTTTCTGTTAAAGAAGAAAAACACCAGTCAAACAGTAACCACTTATAATAAAATACATGGGATTCTGGACAGCAACCTCAATTCCTGGACAATCTAGGCTTATTTGGAACGGTTTTCTGAGGGATTAACTAATCACTAGACCTGCCTTATATCTATATTTCCTAACCCTACTTTATTTGCAAAAAAATATAACAGTCACAGCTGTATTATAAACTCACCATAAACTGGAGTGTTGATTTGTTTTTTTTTCCATATATCTACATGCACTCTTGGAGTGAGTAACCCCTTTCAGTAAGCAAGGTATACTTCAATGTTTATCCTATAGCCCAGCTTTTTCACGTCACATCTCGTGTGATCCACGTAGCCGTCTAAAAAGCTCAATGGCGGCAATAAAATCCTGCGAATAAAAATGCGAAATAAAAAATATATTAATGACGTGTATTTTACAAATAAAAAAGGCACTTTCGCACCTTCATGATGTGTCGGGTCCCGCTGTTTTATTTTTACGATATTCTTATTTTCGCAAAGTTTATTACTAGTGTATATCTCGCGTAAATGTATTTTAAAGTATTTTCATGGATATAATAAACAATTCGTCTGCCTTTCGCAAAGATAAATAACTCCATTTCGACGCACGGATATTATGAAGGTACTAATTACTTGTATGTGCAATGCTTTCAGAATGGTATAGGTATTTTTTTATCCAAATTCGCTCCTCATGCGAAACATATCGAGGGCTTAAATTCAAACGTTTTCTACAAAAAAGTGTTCATAAACCACTTGAGAAGTTTAACGGTAAATAAATAAAATTGTCTTTTTTTAATATTTTTTCAAATAATACTTCAAAAAATTACTATGAAAATATTCACACAGTCAACAATAAATAATAAAATATGAGCATTTGGTTTTAAATTAACATCTGCTTTGTAATGTTACAAAATAGTAAAAAGCGTTGGCTCTCTTAAAACAGTAACCAGTAATTATTTTTTATTATCATTTATTGATTTGGCATTTACTTGGTAGAATTCCATTATAATAGGGTAAAAATATCAACGTATTTTAGTTCTACAATTTTTTTATATTTTATGCGCTGATAGCTATTTCGGCTATCGTCAGAACTATGCTTAAACGTACATTTTGCCCAGATATATATATACACTGGCTTTGTGTATATATAGCTGATCAAAATGTACGCTTAAGCATAGTTCAGACGATGGCGAAAGCCGAAATAGCTATCAGCGCATAAAATATAAAAAAACTGTAGAACTAAAATACGTTGATATTTTTACTCTATTAGTAACCACTAAGCTTAACTTACATTATTGTAGTGTTGTTTGACTTGAAGACCTCGATATGGTCTCCCAATGGAAGTATGTTATCCGAAATTTTGCAATGAGACCTGTTTTTCATTCAATAACTCATCCTCTCTTTTTCGAAAAGAGTAGTAGGAAGAAAAGTATAAGGTTAGGGAAAGACTATTGGTTACTAATCGCTCTACACTAGGAAAGTAAACAAACATTTCATGAGTATGATACAAGTATAATTTATATTTCGTACTGAGGGTGTTAGATGGAATTTTAATCGTGAAATTTGTATCTTTCAGGAAATTTTAGAAATTAATAGGGCACAGCTGCACAGTCTTCCGATTTTAAACGAAATATTAAACCTTCCGGGCTCTCCACTTCTATACCCTATATAAATAATATCATAAATAATATCATAAAACCTTTGCCGACAAACAAATAAATATAATTCTTAAAACCACTCACTACTCAAATCTATGGGAATTCCCATGAGCTTATCCTTTTGCCAGCGATGGCTTTAGACTCAGTGGTACATTTATTTAATACATAAACACGAAACATCCATTTACTAAGCGTCAGTTCAAGTTCATCCATGCGCTTGAACGCCTGAAGATGCCGAAAGGCAAAACTCGGGTCGTTAATGACAAAAATTGTGTAAATGTACATAATTTGAACGATTCAAATTTTGTATCTTTCATATTGTATGTATATTGAAATTCCAATTGTTTTAAAATAACTTGTAGAGTAGTACAAAATTTTAACGTTTCAAATTTAAATTCAAAACAATATTCGGTATTTATTATTATCAGCTTATTTGTTATTAATTCCAATCCAGATTATTTATTTTTGCAAAGTGACAGACTTCCATTATTTAACAATGCAATACAATGAGTGACGTATATTACTGAAAAACTAAAAAAAAACAGTCTGGCAATCAGCTTATCCAATATATTATATTTCAAGAATATTATTTTTCTATTGTACTGATTTATCTAAGGCTTTTATGTTAAGTATCATAAAAACATTGTGTGTTTTTTCAAAGACTTGAATAGGACAATATCTAGAATATCTTACATTACAAAGGATTCGAATCTTTTTATAAACAAAATTGATTACATATTGCAATATTATAAGTTACGTTATTTTTCAGATCGAGTGGCGTGTTTTGATATTTCGAGAGTTTTGAATTTATTCTTTTCATGGTTTTACGGCTTGTACTTCTTTGTTTTATTGTGTTATCGAAAAGAAACACCGCCCCTACACTATAATATAACAGAGAATCTTTAGGTCAGGTTCAAATTTGAGTTATAGTTGAGTTTCGGTTAGCAAGAACTTAGTCGTAGACATAAAAATTGGTCAAATGATAAACATTTTTATTTGTATTTCAGATTGTATCAGTATCGACTTAAGACTTACATATAACGATTTAACATTTTTGCCGTTTATATATTAATATTCAAATCTCATTTAAAGAATTTTAAAATAAAGATTTTTAATTTAAGATTTTGACCGAATCTTTCAAATTATGTACATTCACACAAGTTTTGTCACTAGTGACCCGGGTCACACCTTTCGGCATCTTCATGCGTTCAAGTGAGCGGATGAACTTACAAGTTCATCCGTGTTAAGAGTCTGTGTCAATGTACATAGTTTGAACGACTCAAATTTAAAGATTTTTAAAATATAAAGTAATCTTAAGCCCTATAATGTTTTCATTTTTATTTTATCGTTGCTTCTCTATTTATATATTGACCCTTAATTTTATTTCTGACTCACCATTCATTCTTTAATAAATTTACTTAAAAAATAATATTCAAAGACAATATGTATACATAATACCAGCTGATTTTTTTAATGACCTTCGTTTAAGGTTAAATTTGAATCTAATTAAGTTAATTTCGATGCTTTGTATAATTTTAATGTTTTCAGTGAAAAATAATTTATTCATGATTTTTGTCAGCTGTTTCTGACAGCGTCTGTTAATTAATTAAGAACAATATGGAAGTGACGTAATTGTAAAGTATTTTGGTACATTTGAAAAATAAAATGGCAATTGAGTTAATTAGTTTCAATGTCAAAATGCTATAAGCAAAGGAAGGACAATGCATACCAATTATAATTATTCAACGCGTGCTTGAAAGTATGTTTAAGTTGATTGTAATTTCCTTTCATTTTTTAAAAGAAATTAACATATCAATGCTGTACATATATTGCGTTACAATGAGGGCATCCAATCCCTGACCCATTTTGTGATTTTGGAATTCACGATCTTTTAATCCCGGGATTGATCTTTTACCATAATTTCATTTTTTAACTATCCCTAATTTGAATACGAAAAACAGTGACAGACTTTTTTTTATTAAAAAAAAAACATAACACTAACACCCATGTCCAAGATTTCATATTTAAATTAACAAAATAATACGCCACTGTAACATAACACTGTCTTCAACTCTTTTAAAAATACCACCTAACTATGACGTTGACTTACGTAACGAATCTCACGGGATCCATTCCTAGTGCTAACAACATTTTTTTCAATTGATTTATATAAATATATCTTTTCGATGGTATGAATGTCTGTGATGTCTGAAATTCCCCCCCTCCTTCCTCCCATATAACACTTAATGACAGAACGTAGCGAGACCGATTCAAAAACCATTAGACTTGTCTTAGCCCTATTCTTTCTTTCTCTACTCAATTAGAAAAAAAGTGAGGTATTAATAATCATTTTTCTTAGAAAAAACTTCTGTTAAGATATCTCCATTAGAATTTCATATACTCCACAATGAGATCGTACATTAATTTAAATTTTAAAAAAATGTTCTGTCTGACATAGCATATCGTTTTGCTTGCTTCATACTTATATTGTAAAAGTATTTTTATCACAGTGCAAGCCGGTTTTTTCCAACTGCACCAATTCAGACAGCCGTTTTTTCTTCAGCTTTTCAGCTCAAATCTGCTGTTTAAATTAACGCAACGAGGTAATTCCTCAGTTTTTCTTCAACTCGAATAACAACTATTTCAAAAAAACTGAGTCTAAATTCTTTCCAATTTTTCTAAGGGGTAACTCGTTTTGTATGTTTTCATTCATCCATGTATTTTTTCCGTATTTTTAAACATCATGTTTTAACCACTGTTTGAGCAGAGTACCTTTCATCACTGTTTCCTTTTTCGCGTTTTTCCAATTTCCTGATGCTTAGATCATTTTTCCTTTGATCGGACGTCCATTGATATTTATGTCATCGGACTAAATTAAAATTGTCGTTAATAACATCGGAAGTTAAAAAAATATATCTATCCTTTCATATAGTTAGTTATTAATGACAGTTAAATGATGAATGAACTAATATGCAATTTGATGAGTTAGTCTAATATCTTCATTGTGTTAATTTAAACTCGATATAAATCAAACATCTCTTTTTACTCAAATAAATAAAATACTTTTTTTACTGATTTTATTAAATATGATCTAGAGCAGCCATACTCAACCTTTTTTTTCCTCACGGCCGCATTCCAGTTTTTGCTTCTCTACTTGGGCCGCAACATATTTATGTATCCATGTACTTTTCAAAGTTAAAAAAAAACTATAAAACGAATAAAAAATACGTAAAAACTACACGAAAATACCAATGTATCCAAGATCTTAAATCGTTTAAAATGAATGAGAATTTTGATATTGAGTCAAAAGAGACAAGGTAATTGGTGACTATAATTATTTTGGGCCGCACGTAAGAGCTGAGTAGGCCGCAGGTTGAGTATGGCTGATCTAGAGTCTAGACTATGGATGGGGTACCTTTTCATTTCTAAAGGCCACATTCATTTATCTGATTCAACATATGGCCGAAGTAAAGAAAACGTTGACACCCCCCTCCTTTTTTTCGACTGTCGAACATATAATGGGTTGATTACGCTATTTTTTCAAACGCTTGCGTATAATTTTTTTATCAAAGTGAATATTTTGATCAAGTCCTAAGGCCGCATCAGAGTAGCCAATTGGCCGCAGGTTTCCCTCGATTGATCTAGACCATTCAGTTGATAATGCTCGCCATGAGCGAAAAAATTCTTAAACATATTAAATTAAATAAAATTAGTGTTTTATTATTTGAATATAATGCCTTTCCACCGATTATTGCCAGCCTTAAAAGTGATGACAAAGATGTGTTTCTGAATTCTGGCGATAAGTAAAAATATTATACATATAGATAAAAAAATACTTACTATATTGTTACATGATATTATTACTATATTATTAAATCTGCCTTTCATGCCGTAAAAATAAAATTCAAACTAATATACCGACGGATGTATCTGTTTTATTAATTAACAGAATCACACTCACAGTAATAATAGTAAACCAGACTAGTCTTTTTCACACCAACATGTCAAGCATTATCAATTAATGATAATGCTCATCAGTAGCGAAACCGGTCCTGATCATATAAAATAAAATAATAGTAAAAATGAATATTTTATTTTTTTAATGTAATGTCTTTCCACCAAGTATTTACAGAGAAAATTGATTAAAAGTGATGTATGCCTCATAAATAGCCTGACGTTACATTAATTATTATCAACTTTACAATACATCTGATGTGCTATAATATCTTGAACAATCAATTAAGAAGAAAGGTAATTTAGTCAAAGATAATAATACTCAAATCACCTTAATATTCCAAATTTAATTTATCAATTTGTATTCGGTCTAGACTAGGTATTGCTAACCTTTCTTTCTAGCGATTTTTTTACGATCTTCAGACATTACTTGATTTTTTTCTATAATAGTATCAGCAAAATTTTATTCAAATTTATAATCCAACATCAAAAGATCTTTACCTTAAAGCAACAGTCTGATAAATCGAAAGTACTTGCTCCGCGATAATTAAACTTATAGTTTTGTGTTGCACTTTTTAAATAATTAATTGTGGTTTATTTAGTTTCTTTTACGGTTTGTGGTAAAAAATGAATGTTCGTTTTTTTGTATACTAGTATTTGTATTAGATTTTTCTACTAATCTCGCTGGTGCTTTGAAGTTACAAGGCAATAAAAGTAATTGTAAAATTAAGATTTTTAAATGGGAATCTAAAAAAAACAAACCAGTTGTCGACTGCCGCCATAGACTACATGAAGACGTAGACTATCTTCTCAAAACATTTTTTTATATTAATGACGTCTTTTGTGAGAACATTTACGAGTTCAAAAAAACTAAAAGTAATATAATTTAATTTCATATAAAAAATGAACTTCTAAAAATTTACCTAATCGCTCTCGATACACCCCGTTCATAGGATAGGATGGGTGGGAGGGGGGGAATTCAAGACATCACATACATCCATGCCTTTGAACAGAAATTCATAAATTGATTGAAAAATCAATTGATAAATCTGCCCGTACTGGGATTCGAACCCGTGCCCTCCGTAGTGGTAGCCAACGACGTTGACCACTCGACCACACAGGCGGTACACGGGGTGATTCGATCGAGAGCGATTAGCTAACCACTAGTCCTGTCCTAGCCCTTTCCTTCTATTCCTATTCTCTTTGGAAAAAGAGAGGTTGAGCAACTGAGTAACAATCAGTTCTCCTAGAAACACTCCTGTTGAGATAAACTCCATTAGGAGTCCATATACTCCATATTGGGAGAGGACATGGTAAAAAAAAAATTTACAGCCCCAAAAATCAAAAATATAATATACTATATTAGTAACTAAAATATCACCGACTAAACGGAAATATCAGATCTTAAAAATAGTTCAATATAAATTAGAATAGTAAATTTATTATTCCACTGGTTGTAAAACTCGGAATGACATATTTTTTTTTCTACTTTTCACGAATTTTCAAACCTAGTTTGCTAGTTCATGACGAACGTTAACAAACTCTCGTGAAAAAAACTATAGTTAAGGCAGCATATTGACTGTGTTATTACATCAGCTCTAGCGCTACGCTGAACGTTATTTTATTAAAATAACACTAGTCCGAAAAAATCACCGCAGAAATGAAATATAACATAATTTTAGTATTTGTTTTTGTAATAAATAAAAAAAATAACTCTTAGATTTTGAAATACCCTCATTTTACAGGCATTCGTTATTACACAAATTATATTTAAGTTATATTTAAACATTTATTTATCTGTAACTTAAAGGGTGTTGCAAAACAACTCAAAAACAATTTAGTCATTTAAGACAAACTCATTAAATAAACTCCAAGATTCTCCTTCTTATAAAATAGTTTTAAAAGTTATGCGGTAGGGATACTGTAATTTCAAGTTAATAATTAATATAATTTTAGTTATTCAGAACATTTAGGGTTGTCGCAAAGTTTTTTGGAGTTGAATTGTGAAGCAGTCGGAATCGCCGAAATACAAAAAGACGTCAAAGAGGTAGGTTTTATTATGTATTCCGAAAGTTTATGAATAAATAACAAGCTTGAAAGTTTTATTTGTATGTAACAAGAAATCAAGCAGGCCTCAAGTTATACAATCTAGTTTAACAAGAAATATAAATCTAGCGTATACATTGTTTGGCTTTCAGTTAAAAATATAAAGCTGGATTTTCAGTACCAGTCCGGCAGTCGATTGGACAACAGCTTTAAGCATTGATTATATTTAATTGTTACTATCACGGGTTTTTAACTAATAATTTTATAAATAACTTTAATTTTATGTATATCCAATTTATGCCATCTGTGTGGTCAAATAGTCAACGTCGTTGGCTTCAGTTACGGAGGTCACGGGTTCGAATCCCGGTATGGACAGTTTTTAAATTGATTTTTCAATCGATTAATGAATTTCTGTTTCGAAGGCGTGGATGTATGTGATGTCTTGAATTCTTCCCTTCCACCCATCCTATCGTATGAACGGGGTGTATCGAGAACGATTAGCTAACCACTAGTCCTGTCCTAGCCTTATACTTCTATTCCTAATCTCTTTCGTCTGTACATACATAAATATCTTGTTTGGTACCTGGCCCGACGACTCATTTTTTTTACTATCTGGCCCTTTCCAAAAAATGTTTGTCAAACTCTGGTATATACTGAAGACCATTTAAGTAATGTGAAAGTAATGCGAATAAAGGGAAGATTCATTTCTTGTTATGCCGCATAGGAAGCTGACGAGCTTGGATAAAAGTACAAAGACAAAAGCGTATCACATTAATGACGCTTTTAATGTCCTGCAATGAAATACGTGACGTATACCCGGAATGAAAAGCAAATATTAATTAAAACCTTTAAGGGGTAATCAAATAAACTTTTAATTGTAAATGAACGATTTCCGGCAAATAATAAATTTAAATTTATTTTATAGATATCTCAGCGACGTAGATGGTTGTTAAGAAATTAAATAAACAAATTATATCTTTTTAATGTTTGTGTTTGTCTTTAAAATAAAACACTTTTGGCCGTTATATTAAGGGCTTCTCGGGAGAGTAGTAAAAGCCAGGGGCACACGATTTTTCGATCAAGCGTGTGGTTGTGTTCAGGGATGGGGAAACAATATTCTCAGATCAAATTAGAATATAACTGCAATTTCAAGTGTATTGATAAACAATCACTGATTATTAAGTATTGCATATAATTGCATAGGAACGATAAAAAAATCACTCCTTCTCCAGAACACCGAAAATTGCTTTGAGATTAAGAGAGCCCCTTGTTAACGTATTGGCAGCCCACCGCTGGTTGTGGTCAATATGAAAAGATATTATAGTAATAAGGCGAATGAATATCTTAGTATTTTAGCTCTACAAATATTATTTTATATATGGTTCTTGGCTCTTGGTGTTGGGTCCTATGGCGTAGCGGTTTGCGTTGATGGCTTTCGTTCCGTATCTCGCGGGCTCTAGCCCCAATATAAACAGTATTTTTTTTGGGGGATTTATCGATTTATTTTCGAAGACATGGGTGCTTGTGATGTCTAAAATATCTTCCTCTGCCACTCTTTCGATCCTTTGATAACTTGGCGAAGCGAGAGCGATTATTTAACCAATAGTCCTGTCATATTCTTATCTTTCTTCCCCTACTACTCTCTTTGAAAAAAGAAAGGTTGAGCGACTGAGTAACAAGCAGTTTTCGTAGAAAACTTTCTGTTGAGATACCTCTATTAGGAGACCATTGGGAACGGACATGGATGTAAAAAAATATGGTTCCTAGTTATTTTGGTTTGTGCCCTCATCAAAACTATGTTTAAACGTACATTAATTTAGCTATGTATAATACTGGCTTAGAAGAAATATACAATACACCTTATCATCTATTCTAGCATCCTAACTTATATTGAAAAAAAAAGATTCACTTTAGTGTTTCCCGGAACGATAACAATTTTGGGAAACCTTGTAACGGTCACAGTAACGGTGAGTGGTTGTTATTTTTTCACCTTATTACAATGGAGTTCTACCAATTGAATGCAAATTTGGTCAAGTGATACTTTAGCCGTTTTATGGTTACATATAAATGTTTTACAAATAGGTCTAGTAACGCAGAATTTTTTTGAACTGAAATATTTTTTGCCTCTAGCATAAATTAGCTTATACATTTGTTCAAAAAGGCTTTAAAATAAAATTACATTAGTATAACTAAAAGATAGGCTCCATAACAGGCATTCAATGGCTACATAAATATTTCATATGATCTTACCCACCTTCTAAGGAAATATCCCTTAATAATAGACTTAGGTCGTGTTAAATGTATCTTTTTATTTATTCCGTAACATTAATTTTGTCGTACAGTTTATTATGACTCAGTCAACAGTATATTCATCAAAAAGAGCAGGGAGCTTTTAAAAAACGATAGACAAAATGAAAGCTCCACTGCAGCTGTTAAGTCAAAGACGATGCCCTCACAGTGGGGTGCTTAATTAAATCCATTGGAATTTTTAAAAGCTCGATCGTTAAAAGGGGCAGCACAACTTCAATAAGAATATTTTTTACATTTGCCTTTTGCAATAAAGTTTTATTTGTCTTTAGATGCTTCTTTTGAAAGTAAAACACATTATATATATACAGGTAGACCTCCACTTTTGCACACAATTGGTTCCTGAAAATGTTTGCGAACTTTGAATGTTTGAAAGTAGAGGGATGTAAAAAAACCACCAAAAATTGTTTTTAAGAATTTTATTTATCAAAAATAAAAAAATGTATTTTTTGATTAATTTTTTTTTTGTTTGTATAATTTTGTCAAGAGTTAGTTATATTTTGCTCTTTTTTTCTTTTCTTCGTAGAGAGTTCTGTAACATGCAGTGCTTTTATGGATCGCACTACGCACTTGAGAAATGCGTTCTCCAATGGGATCAAATTCTTCCATAATATTCAAACATGTATCGAGACGAATAAAAGCTTCGTTCATATTTTTTATTGTTAAAATCTTGATGATTTTTTCTGATTCTTCTTCCTCACTTTCATTTGTGCGAAATAGAAAATTGTGCGAAAGTAGAATGTGCAAAAGTACAGGTCCGCCTGTACATAGATACAGCGGTAGGCTTCCAATACGTTAACAAGGGGCTCGCTCAATATCGAAGTAATTTATCAGTCATATGCAATTATATGCAATACTTTTAAATGAGCAAACGATTGTTACTTAATACACTTAAAATATGCAACAATATGCACTTTAACATAAACTAACATATGTAAATGGCTAACAATGTACTACTGTGTATACTGGAAGCTGTCGTAGATAGTATATTTCAGAAATTGCAGTTATGTACTAGTTTGATCTGAGAATATTGTTTTCTATTAATTTAACAAGGGGCTCGCCGGCCGTGGTAAAATCTAACAAGGGGCTTGCGCGAGCCCCTCCGAGCCTCCTCCAGCCCACCCTTGCATAGATAACTTTATATATTTTTCATTTTTTCAATTGTCGATGAATAAAACATTTTTATTCATTGCAAAAAACATCGAATGAAAAAAAAAATATGAAAACATCAATAATTCTAGGGACTATATTTTTCCGTTGATTCAAATTTATTGTCCATTTATTAAGAAACATTAAACAACTCGATTTGCTTCAATTAGGGCACGTTTTCGAAAATTGAAGATGGTTTTAGTATCTACTGGTTTTATAATTATTCATTGTTACTATAAAATGAGTTTACATGATGGTTACCCAAAAAAAAGAACGTTTAAGATTGTTTATTCCTCCGGTGTTTGAAAAGCCTTTTTACGTACGCCACTAAAAGAATGCGTTATATTTCCAAAACGTCTTCACCGGCAATCAGGAACGGATATAGGAATAGTTGTTTAAGAAAAAGGGGGAGGGTGAGGACAATGCTGCTCACAGTTCTAATTTTATCTTACACCAAGAGGGGCACCTATTCCGTTTCAGGATGGTCAGACATAAATAAGTTTGGTGACGAAGAATAATTTGATGAATTTAAATCGAGTAACAACCATTTGATGGTATAAGCATATTCAAAAAAGGTTTAATATTAGTATCTAACAAATTTCAAAAAAAAAATACTTTAAGCTATGCACTAAAGTAATTTACAAGTTAATAGTAGTAAATCTAGATGAGTTATTTAATACTGGTATTTTTTAACTTAACAGTAAAATATTTTTTGAATTATATTAGAGATTTTTGTGCTGGTTGAGTCAATCGACTCGGAGAAAATATATCATAAACAAGAATGCCTACTATCTCAAATTTTAAATTGAATAATTGAAATAACATATCGATATACTTTAATATGAACCCAGTCCTCTTCCGATCACTAGTGTAAAGATGTTACAACTAGGTTATATAGGTATAAAGTAAACTGGCGGGAATGCCACCTGTCAACATTCACGAAATGCGCTTAATGTACAGACATAGAGAGAGTGTATTTATCTTTACTGTGATAAACGAAAATACAAAAATAAACGATGTGCAGATAGAAAGAGAATGAGTGTGTGTGTTTGTTGTGTTTCCCAGTGCGCTGCAAACAAATATATTTTGTTGGGAAATAAACTGATCAAAAATATGAAACCACATTGCCTGTTAATCATATTAGGGCATTCTCTAATCATTGAGATAAATAAACTTGTTTTAATGTCTATACCGTCACTCCATAAATATACTTCACTTACTCTATGATTATATTTATTTGGAATAGAAAAGTAAAAGTGTGTTTTATCAAAGCTGTTGGAGTCGAGTAAAATATACGACTCCGACTCCAAATTGATTTTTTCAATCATTTCCGTTTGACTTACATGTCTCTATAGAATAATTCTACTACATTTCACCAATCAATATGATGAATATATTAATATGTTGTCAATATATTTAAATTACTTTTCTCCGATTTTTCCCAGACTCAAACTTTCGATTCCAAAACCTCAACTGTAACACCACAGTCATTAGTTTGTATTCCTTTATCTTATTAAAAAGATAAAATTATTTTTTATTATTTCACTACGTTGCTCAATTTTATTTCCCAACCAAGTTTTTTTATTTTTTAAGCTTACTTTCAATAGCAGAATATTTCGTGATAAATTTTCTATGACATTTACATATTTAATCAATTAAAACTTCAAGCAAAATAATGTTATAATAATTGTTTTATCTCTCTGAAAACAAATGAATATCTCTTGAAACATAACTAATACTAAGATGTTATATAATATTGAATTTGAAATACTAAGCAGCGCTCTTGGAGCTTTTAAATAAGTTTCGGAGCTTGCGCCACTGGAAGAGTAGATACGAAAGCACGGCGTGCATTTCTCGCGACCCCCACGCGAGCTTTGCTTCTGATTACTCAAACTGTGAGAGATTCGGAAGCTTTATCTTAGGGTGGGTTCAAGGAACTCTTTTTCCTGCACGAACGGAAGCTCTATGGATTATTATTATCCACCTTTAAAAAGAAGCTTTTGTGTCAATTGAATACACCGCTTTATCGTGGCTTTTAGATTAATGTTGCGTAAATGATTCTGCATGCTTCATGGAAGCTTTTCACTATTTATTTTTCCACCGTTTTCCCACATGTAGTTAGTCATGCTTAGTAAAATGCACTTTATATTTTCTATTTAATTTTCTTTTCAACGTTATATACGGTAATTTAAACATTTGAATGAAGGAGTATTCGTTTTGAGTTTTAAAATAATGAGTAGATCGCTGTGTTTTATTTGCACAATTTTAATGATTCGCAAGTTTTACTTTACGTATTTCTTTTCAAAATATAAAATATACACGTAAAAAAATACATTCTATTATGTATCACAGTCAATATTAGGTATTTTCATTTAATTTTTTACACGAATCTAACAAAATTTTAACGTGACATTATTTTTTTTTTATTTAAGATTTCGACTGAAGGTGCTTGGTGGAATTTCAATATTAAATTTGAATCGTTCAAATTATGTACACTCCCACAGATTTTGCCACTAACGACCCGGGTTTCGCCTTTCGGCATCTTCAGGCGTTCAAGTGCACGGATGAACTTGAACTGACGCTTAGTAAATGAATGTATCACTGAGTCTAAAGCCATTGCTGGCGAAAAGGATAAGCTCATGGGAATGCCCAAAGATTTGAGTAGTGAGTGCTTTTAAGAATTATATTTATTTGTTTGTCGGAAAAGGTTTTATGACTATATTTATATAGGGTATAGAAGTGGAGATCCCGGTAGGTTTAATATTTCATTTAAAATCGGAAGGCTATGCAGCTGTGCCCTATTTATTTCTAAAATTTCCTGGTAAAAGAGCTTATGACCGTCCGTATTTGGGTGAAACATTTTTATCCCTTGTTCCTGATTGAACACGTGTCCTTCACATTATTTAATTTAGATAAACATAAACACCATGCAACAAATGAACATAAGGATAAAGATACAATATTATGTTTATCGATACGGTATACATAATATTGTAAAATACATCAATAGTAAATATAATACCGCCGAATGCACAGAACATTCTACGATTTAATAAAATTAAAATTTGACAAAGCAAATAACAAAATCCACTTTACAGGTAGCATGTACAAGCGTGTCAAGGTGTAATAAACAAAGATATGTATCAAAATTATGTAATGCTTTTTTTTGTTTTGCCATGGTCTTAGATTGTTTATTTAATTGTTAAATCATGTAAGCCATCGAGAAGTGAAGTGAGGAAACTAGATAGTAAGATTTTTTAAAAAGTACAATTATATTTTTTATATAGTGTTATTGTGGATTGCATATTTTTACTTTTAAGAGAAAATAATATTACAGTCAGTACTTACTAAGTTTACTTAGCTTTTACAATAATTTAAGACAAGAAAAATTTTATAATACATCAAACTCAAATCTCAACGTTTTTTAAAATACCCTTATCCAACTTCACTTCTTATAGTCTGGGCTCGAAAGGCTCACATGAGTTTTTTTATATATTTTTTTTCAACATTCATACGATGTATTCGAATTTATTTTTGAAAACAATTATGTACATATTTTAATTCGGCTTAAGCATTAAATTAAGATTCTTCCTGTCATTAATGCATATATTTTATTACATAAAAAAAATATTTAATTATAATACACTCAATAAGGTCATAGGATGATATATAGATGGCGCCACAATCGAAAAATCCATATGATGCTAGCCAACCAATATCAAATTAAAAATAATACGTGTCAAAATTTTATAACAATCTGACGTTTAGTTCGCAATTTACAGTGGTTTTAGTGGCGCTATTTTTGTATTTTTCAAAATAATATTGTAATATTGTATTCTCTTATCAGTAGATAATTCTCGTTGTAAGCGATAATGGTCCTGATTACATACATATAATTGAAGTGGTATTAGAATAAATAAGCGCTTTATTTTTCAAAGTTTAAGATATTATTTACGCTTGATGATTATATAAATAAAGCCAAAACTAATTATGATACTTCGTGGAAACTATGAATGCGTAAAATAAATAAGGCACAGTTGAAGTAGCGAGTCGTGACACTAGGGGTCCGAAAATAGAGTCGGAAATGTGATGAAGCCAACACCGACGGACGTCAGTTCGGATCCGGTTAGGGAAGCGACGCTCCTGTCATTAGGCGCGCGCAAGCTTAACTAGTCGTGCTAGTAGATTGCCGAACTCGATGGGGTGTTGACTAATCGATTTTCGTAACGAATTATTAATTGCCGGATTGACAGGTCCACGTGTCCTCTTAAATATCCACACATTGAATAATGAAGTTTTTGACGTTTTTTAAACTCGAGAAATGTGCTTAGAATTCGAGCTGTTTTTTTAACGAGACTAAAAAACTCAGCACAAAAACATGAACTCAGAAATTTTAAGACATAGTTAAATATACGTATCGAAATATTGGCTTTTAAATAATCAGTTGATAATACAAGTAATAAAATGATTCATAAATGCATATTAATTTCAATATTTCAGTGAAACTCAAATTGGCGTATAATCTAAATATATGTATTAAAACCATGAACGAGTTTATGTTACAGTTAAAGTATATACTTATTCAATGTATTAATGAACTAATCTGTGTATACATTGTCCATTTAAATCAGTTACTGTATACTCAACAGAATAAATGAACACTTTAATTAGTCAATCTGTACTAGGGTTTCCAATCTTGGATCTCGTCCAATTTCGGGATTGATAATATATGAGAAAGTATCGCGAGAGCTAAAAATAAAAATAAGTTCTGTAGAACTAAGATATTTTTCCACCATAATTCATTTATTGATTAATCGAAGTGAATATAAACTGTTATGATAAAAGCTTTAACTAAAACTCCTAGTTTATGGATGCTGACTGTAGAAAATAAAACCTCATTTTACCCCACATAAACTCACACATAAAAAATACAGGAAGCACAAAACAAGTTTTTTAATGATTTTGAGTCAAAGTAAAATTATGACATGCACGGAGACTTATAAACTGATCGTCCTTTTTCTTAGTCACAATTTTCACTGCTTACTTCTTTTTTAATACTTAAGCGCTAAATTTAGATACTAATTTGCCAATTGCATCTTACATCCTGATGGAACGTGTATCAAGTTGTATACATTGTTATTTTCGAAAAAACGCTGTTTTAAAAAACAGTGCGTTACCCCCTTTAATCAATATATTGTGTACTAAACGAAATTTCACGCTTTAATTATGACATATATGTATACAAAAAATAATATAAACATATGATTCTGCTAAACGATGCCATGAAGACTTGTTGACAGTAAAATCATTTCATTGTTATTCATAATACTTATTATTTCATTTAGAATAGTGTACTACTAATATTACCAACATGGAAATATTTTTATAGCGTTAATTAGACGTATCTTAAGTCATTGCTGTTTTTTGTCAACACGGTGTCATATATTATTTTGTATCTTGTTTTTATTTTTTTATCTCGCCTCTTCTTTATATCTTTACGCATGGATCTTGTCAGATACTTTTCAACTATTATTTTAAAAAGCCCAATTATTTATTACCTTCAGGATTTTTACTGATTTTATCATAAGACTAACATCATTTTGTAATATAAACTTACATTTAACGAACGCTTTCAAATTTATTTTTTTCAGAACAGACGTATACATTTACTTTTCTTAACTTAAAATTTTGAAATATAACTAAAATAAATTTGAATAGAACAATGAACACATTTGAGAAGTATACATAAAAATTCAAAATATACACAATTTATGGATATTGAAGAATATTTTTTTTCCATATTGTGGATAATATTATTAAACCTCATGATCACAACGGTAAAATTAACTAATTCAGTACTGAATTGAAATACATTTAAAACAAAACGTCTTGTTTAGTTATAAACAACTTTAGCTAGGAATTCAAATTATAATACGTTATTAAACACGTCGTCGGTGATACTACATATTTTTATTATAAGGAGCATTACATAAAATATAGAACTTTGTTATTTTAATTTGATTTAAAAGAGTTAAAAAACGTGCTTAAATCTATCCTGGTTTTTCCATCGTCAATGGTAATATGTATTTATATTATTTGTGGTAATTAGATTATGCCACGGAATTTCGGCACGAATTGTATTTTGAATAGTCAATTAGCAAAATTATACAAAATAAAACCATTTCTTAGAGGAAATACCATCTTTCTCCAATTTTTATCGGCCGTTTTACTGGCACGCATAATTTTGTCCTTCCGCTAAGTTAGTGTACATATATAATACATATTCCGAAATGTGGTTGTACGCGTTGCTATGTCATTTCCTCTGTACTTCCCTTGGTCGTAAAGTGGGATGATTCCCAGTTCGTTTTGATAATGACATCAAGCCTGGATTATAATGCCATCTGACATTAATTACCTTACTGTCGGTTAAGCTATTTGTGACCATTTGAGGGGCTTCGGGGTTAAAAAAAACATACATTTGACTTTGAACAAGCATGCACATAAATTGATGTGTTTTTTTAGAATGTACTTAAGAACATAGTAAATATTTTATTATCAAATCATTAATATTTAACCACCTTGGCATAAAACCATCAAAGTTTAGAAAATTGTTTTAAAACAAGAAATTTCTTGGTGTTTTCTCACATTTTCTCTAATTATCAATTCAACCGAAATACATATAATTTTACAAGCGTATAGTGCATATAAAGCTTTTCCAGGATTCCTAATTATCAAAAATTCTGTTTTGTGACTTTTGCTATTTTTATTCCTTTTCTTTAATTGCGAAAAATATTAAAAATAGAAGGTTATTTATAAAAAATAGTAACGCGTTACATACTACCTATTACAAAAGATAATAAAATTATTATAGCTCGAAAATTCTTTTTCAATTCGTCCTTACAAATAAATTGACTGACGTTTACAGTGGAACCCCGACTTACCGCTCTCGCATTATTCGTTTTCCCGCATAGATTGTTTATTTTTCATAGTCCCGGCAAAAAATCCATAAGAACAATGTTAAATAATCCCTCATTAAACGTTCCCTGATTAACCGATTTCCTCGATCTATCGTCTAAATATTATGGTCCCGTCCCAACTTTATCCCGATTGACCGTTTTTGTTGAATACTTCTCATTTCACTCATAAATAGTCTTACTTCACATCTCGTTTAGCCATTTTTTCTATATTCTTTAAATAAATCAAGATTATTTTTTAGCTTTTAACTTAGGTTTAAATACTGTCAATAAACAGTGAAACTGAGATGCCATCATGGCAGGGAACGTGATTTTTTAGAATGGCATGTTAAGGGTTAAACTAGGAGAAAATCACGTTGACATAGCTAAAAGAGTTAACCTACAAAATTACGAGGGCTAAAAGAAGTAATTTAAAAAAAATATTCCATACTAAAAAAAGTCTAAATAAGTAAGTACGTTGTTTAAGAATTATATATATATTTTGGTATTATTTAAAGATTTTCCGCATTGTTCGTTTATTTATTACGGTCCGTTGAAAAGCGTAGAAACGGGGTTTCACTTTAGTTACTTTAGCAACCCTCTTATCCTTTATTTCAGATAATACATAATTCAAATGAGTTAGCATTAATGAAACTTTTTCTACAAAATATCATAACATGTTTCCAAATATTTATATTATTATAAAATGCCCCCCTTATTGATGCCTGGGAATTTACGCAACTATATTAATAGACAGACAATTTATAGCTTTTTTTAAATATTACCACCCGGTGATTCTAATGTTAAATCGTTCACGCAAATATTATTTAAGCGATTTCAAAATGTAAGCAAAGAGATGTATAAATCCAAAATGTTTTCGGCAAATAATTCATCATAAAATACCATCTTATCTACCCTAAACCTAGATCAGGGGTTCACAAAGTGTGTCCCGCGAATGTTATCTTAATTCTTATTGATACACATTCATTATATATTTTCTTGACAGTGTTCGAAAGATTCTTGTTCGGAAGAATCCGTTCGCCAGTTTAAACATCGAAATATTTATTAAATTTGAAAAATCTGAATATTGTACTCTTTTATTAATCTTTTCGTTAACAACCCGGGTTTCGCCTTTCGGCATCTTCAGGTTTTACCAAGTGCACGAATGTACTTGAACTGACGAGCAGCAAACAATTTGTATCATTTTTTACAAGCATAAAAGTGAATCGCTCGTTATAATTATTATTAGCCTAATTGGTATGACTTTGCGAGAATTTTTGACATTAATTGGTACATGAAATTCCATCAAGCACCTTCAGTCAAAATTCTAAATTTATTTTTGTTTTTTAACAGAAACCATTTTCAAAAGAAATGGTGACTCAAAGTTGTCCCTTTGACAAAAAAGTTTGTGAACCCCTGGTCTAGATCATTTGAAGAAAAGTTTTTCCTCTGCTGTGGAATTTTCGTATGGTTGTGATCCGTCACGGATTCTTGGATCGCGGTATTCGCTGTGACGCGGCCAACAATTTATTGGTCTAGGTATGAGTGAAGCAATGCCAGCATTTCTTTTATCACTTTAAAAATAATTAAATGCCGACACTCGTATCTCCACATTCCTCGTACTTTTGTTCTTCCGCTTTGAAAAATACTTCAAATGCATTTTTATGCACTCGTTGCTACTAATACTGCAGAACTAAACGTGCGGGGATCATATCTGGATATTTTACAATGGAAGCTGGAGAATTTGTTCATAGGATAGGATGGGTGGGAGGGGAGAATTCAAGATATCAATGCCGCCTGTGTGGTCGAGTGGTCAACATCGTTGGCTGCCGCTACGGAGGGCACGGGTTCGAATCCCAGTATTTATTGTCTAAAATAAAATGTTCTAAAATATTTATTATAGACAATAAATACACGAAGAATTTAAAATGAGTGAATGGTATTAATGTTATGTTTGAAAATTATTTCATGAAATATAACCGCCCCTGGAATTACAAGGGGTGCGTTGATCCAATGCCCCATTGATCGGCCACCATCAAATGGAGTTCTACCAAGTAAATTCAATCGATCAATCAATATTATCATTCCATTCGTCAAAGTAGTATTTCATACAAAAAAAATAGTATCGTCTGATTCTTTCGTAATTCAGGTTAATGACTTCTAGACCTTAAACTTGGAGAGATATTTATAATTATTTACGATAGTATCGTGCCAATACAATTGCTGACCCCTCACTTAATCGCTGATTGCGACTCGTGACGAGTGAAGTGCCGGCGCGGCTCCTGCTAACAAAACGAAGCTGGTCTGCTGCCGGCTGCTATTTTTGGACCCAGGCATTCCTACTCGTCTGATACCGCGAACATTTCCGTCTGCCGCCGTGCGCATGCGCGGCTGAACTTATCTTTTTCACTTCGAACTTTTTTCTCAGCTTTATTTTGTTTAACAGTTTCGGACAAAGGAGATGAATGTTTTAACTTAGCTTTTTTTTTCTCCACCGGGATTCAAAACTTTGGCAATTAACCGTCGGGTCGTTATTTACTTTAAATAAGGGTCGCGATAATTTCAAATAATTGCATTCAATCTGTCACATTCGAGGACAAAGAAGGAGGCGTAAATTTTCATAAGAAAGTGGATTAACTGCTTAGGCGCCATGAACGCGTGAACACACTCCATATTTCCGAACACCGTAATAAAAAAATATTTGATAAAATTGCCATTATACTTTTTTCCGACGGTTCAGCGGTAAATTTGTGGAAGTTCATTTTTAATATAAAATAAAATTTGATAACTTTGTTATTCTACTTGTTGTGTAACAATATGTCAGACGTGTTTCGCCTTTTTGATAATCATCATCAGACAAAAAATCGTAAAGTTTACGAATAAAAGTTTACTGTATAAACATTAAGTTTAAACATTTTCCTGATGTAGGCATAAAACGAAATGGCTATCAACCATATTTAAGATAAAGTTTGAAGAACTAAAAAAATACTAAATTTGAATCGTTCAAAATATGTACATTTTCTCATGAGAATGCCCAAAGATTTGAGCATTGAGTGGTTTTAAGAATTATATTTATTTTTTTGTCGGAAAAGGTTTTATGACTATATTTATATAGGGTACAGCAGTGGAGATCCCGGCATATTCAATATTTCATTCAAAATCGGAAAGCGATGACAAAATCTGAGAAAATATACATAATTTGAACGATTCAAATTTAATATTGAAATTTCACCAAGCACCTCAGTCGAAATCTTAAACTAAAAAAATACGTTGATATTTTTCTACCTTAGAACAAAATTTTATTTTGAAGAAGTAAATTATTACTTGTAATATCATAGCGTTAGTGCTTCAGGCATAATATATCTTTTAAAACATGGATAACGAAAGTATGGGATATTTCCGTCACGTAGACACTGTGCAGGCGAGACCCCCTCGTTCGGTGCTCGGATGACGGAGTTACTCTTTTAATGATTGTCTTCCTGTACACTGCACAGAATGTCATTCCAAATCCTATACAGAACTCACTATTTGTCATACGAATGTATCTCCAGGCAGAGGAACGTGTAATGATGTATTTTTGAAAATCGCCCCTCAAAATAGATTGAAGATATGTATTTTTTTCTTTATTTAACTCCATGGACAAGAGATTAACGATGTTTGTTTCAGCCTAACGTGTTGTGAAGCAGAGTTTAAAATATTAAATATTAATTAAATAGTATTTGGTGAAGTTTATTAACTTGGATACAAAATTGGTTAGAATCCCAATACGAACATTTATATTTTTCAATCGATTTATGTATTGGTTTTCAAAGGCGTGAATGTGTTAAAATATCTATATATCGCCCATGCAATGATGCTAAACACGGGGCGTAGTGGGAGCGATTACATAAGAGCTTGTTCTGCCTTATGTCCATCTCTGAGAAAAGCGCGCAATTCTCTGAGATAAGCTTCATTAGAAGAAGGGTTACAAGATGGAAGATAAACGACTTTGAATGGGGTACATTGGTGAACGGATTAAAGCGGACAGGGAAAATTCGTACACAGACAAAACCGGACAGGGTAAAACCGCACAGGATAAACCGTACACAGATAAAACCGTTCACGAAAAAAGTCGTATATGGACAAAACAATCCGGACACGATAAAACCGTGCATAGAAAAAGAAGTATTCACATTTAAAATACTTCTTATCTTATTGTTTTTTGAGCTTGAAAAATGTTAAAAAAATATTTTTTTTAATTAAAAATAACGTCAATTGTCGTTTACTTTTGCCCGTATTCAGTTTTATACGTGTACGGTTTTATGCTGTCCGGTTTTGTCCGAGTACGATTTTTCATGTGCGCTTTTATCCTAGAATCAAGAACATTATGATAGGTTTGAAATTTAAAAAAAAAAAACAGCAAACGGAGACAATCATATTCTATTACTAAAGAACTTCTTAGCTTAATTTAATTTTACAATGTTTATATAGACAGTCATACAAAATACTGTTGTTTATTTTTGTTAATTGTTATAGTATGTACTGAATAAATAGAAAATATATTCATGTTTGCTATTTAGTCAGTACATATATTGATATTTATGAATTACCTCAGTATAAATAAATAATTTAAGAGAGAAATAACTGAAATAAAATGAAATTAACAGAATTAATTTTATTACTTATCACAAAACATGGAACAATATTAGAAGCAACACAAAAACGAATCTTAAATGAAGATAAAATGATGAGATTAAATAAATCGAATCACAGCATATTATGACAAATACGAGTATTTCTGTGTGGATTAACGTTCCATGTTTGCAGCAATTTCATAAAAATGTATTTAAATTTCAGTGAATGTTTTTTGAAAGATAAAATTATTTTACTTGTCACATGGCGCCACTGGGGATCGCAGTGGAAAGTCTTGGACGATGGCCAAAGTGCGAAATAGAAATAATTCTTCCATTTAAAACAATCCACGCATGCGAACAATTATTGTTGTTTACTTATCATAATGGCCGGACTTTGGTCAGTTAGAAATATTACGCAGTAAGTTATACTTTTTAAAAGTTTCCTTGGCCGTTTACAGTGAAAAAATATAAAGAAATTTTCTGTGACAGTAATTTTTATTATGTTAATAATAAATTTCACACAATATTTGGTAAACTTCAGCTGAGCTTAAATCATTAGTTTCCAAGCTTTATGTAACTGTACAGTGGTGAGCTGCACGATACGTTCTCAGAGAGGTCGTTTAATCTCAAACTAATCGAAGCGGATTTTATAATCACTCTTATACAATTATACGCAATCAAATTAAACTTAGTGTTATCTCATAGCTATTTTCAGTATCTGGAAGGGGCGAAAAAAATTTCACTTATACAATTAATTTTAACAAACCTTCATAAATTATATCTTATGCAAGGGTTCCCAACTTTATTCGCTCCATTCCCCCAATTCGCCATCGTTCAGAATATAATTCCTCCTCTACCCAAGAAAGTCCAACTAAAATGTATAGTAATGAAACTCTTTTTTAATATGTAAGAATTTATGTACATAATATTATAAATTTATTGAGAAGAATTTATAACAGGGGATTCAATAATGCCGTGAACATGTGAAGTGAGTTTATGAAAAATAATTGATGAACCTGTCATCTTGTATTTAAAAATCTCCCCCCTGGAACTCTGAAATTTCCCACAGGTTGAGAAACTTTGATCTCATGTATGTATGCCAGAATTTTTAAGTCAATCGAAAAAGTTATCTTTTGTTAATGATGATACAAATAAATAAATATTAGGAAGTGTCCTTCTCAAAACTTTGTACTATTAATAACATGCAGTAAGGGAACAATGTACACTTGTGATATGAAGGATAATCGTTCAAAAAATTGCATTGAACGTTTAAGAACATTTGGAAACAATATAGGTGCATCAAACATAAGAATTTTAATCAAATTCGACTGTGGACACAAAAACTTTTAGACATTTTTAATTATGCACTCCAAAAAAATGTATTTTACAAGAAAATACAAAATGCATATAAGTTTTATGTTTTATAATACATTTAATTCAATCATACACAGAAATTGAAGTTAAGTGCTTAATTAATTTCAGAGTATAATTTTCCTTATTTTTAACAAGGGGCTCGTGTGAGCCCGATTGAGCGCCCTCCAGCCCAACCTTAGGTGCAAACGAAATTCATCAGCAAACTACTGAGAAAATTGTTTCAGCCAAATTCATAGATCCAACCAGGAGTGGGCTGGAGGGGGCTCGGAGGGGCTCGCGCGAGCTCCTTGTTGAATTTTACTAAGGATGGCGAGCCCCTTGTTAATGTTTTGGCAGCCCACCGCTGGATCCAACAGAATTTAACCACGACCAAAATTTATTACACATAAATGCATAAATTCCGAAAGTTTAATATATTCTAAATGTATTATTGATACTAACATTTCTTTCAAAATTGTGGGGCTGCCAGATTTTTAATAAAACTCGAATGACACCCCCGCGTTGAAATACGGCTATGGGAAGTAAGGGTAGGTAAGCCCGGCGAGAAATTCGGTTTTGCAACGAATAAATTTGCCGAATAAATATCGCCGTCTTGGGGCGATATTGGAAAGAGATTTCTTTGCCTGGCTTAATGACATTCATATCTCAATTTTAAACCGCGGTAAATATTGAGTTATTTTCACCGATCCTAGATTTCTTCCCGATTGATACTATAATAAAATAATAAATTATGTCAGATACTATCAAAAAGTCACGCGCTCTTTCTGTTCCATTATCTTTAATTTACAAACGTATATTATTCGTAGAAATAAAATCACTTTATTTTTATATAGTTGATGCTAGGGATTGCAATACCGGTATATTACCAAAACCGGGATCCCGGAATTCATGATGTATTTTCAGTACTGAAATACTAGTTTATAAAATGCAAAAATAACGGTATTTCGGTATTGATAATCAACCAAAACAGAATTTCGATTGTATAGAAATCATCATGTTGGGTCTTATGGCGCAGTGGTTAGCATTGTGGATTTCCGTGACGGGCATCACGGGTTTGAGTTTCAATACGAGCAGCATTTTTTCGATTTCTGTTCGAAGGCATGGATGTTTGTGATGTCCAAAAATTCCCTCCCACCTTTTCCGATGATAGCGATTAGTTAACCACTAGTCCTGTCTTAGCAGCTGTATTTTTTTTATCTCCACTACTATATTTTAATAAGAGAGGTTGAGCGACTGAGAAACAAAAAGTTCTCATAGAAAACTTATGTTGAGATACCTCCATTAGAAAGTCATATGCTCCACATTGGGAGCGGACATGGATAAAAAAAACACATATTTTAATAAAATTGTTTGCATTGTATCAATATTGACAAGGTCTTTAATTGTTGTTTTTTTTATATATTATTATTATTTTAAGAAACTAAGACGTTTTTGAAAAATCATCCGTTTATGAATATGACATATTTCTTAATGACGGTATTTTATATGAAACATCGAAATACCTATTTTTTATTTTCTTGCCCGGTATTGAGATTTCAATAAGTTTTTTTTTTTGTATCATTGATATCTTTATTTTCAATGCCGGTATTGATATATTGATCCGGGATTGCAATCCCTAGTTGATATTTTCAATGTGAGTTTTATTTTTTTTAAAATCTTATCATCCTCCTAATATACAGTAATTCTAAAAAAATATTTCAATATGTAATAATTAAAGGGTATTCTTGTTAGTAATAGGTCAAGATTTAAAGGACCGTATTACATGATCATAGTTGTATGGTATCGGGATTTTTCCGTACAAGATTCTTCGAAACGCGATTTCGCGCGTACATCGATTATTCCGAACAAAACTTTTCCATGCATAGAAAACAGCGGACACAATATTCCGTGTACTTGATTTTATTTTTCATTTTTATATATATATAGTTGAGATTCGACATCGAGAGTATATATGTATATATATCGACTGTAGTCGGGTTAAGGGAATTAATCCTCAATTTTATAAAAATAGCTTTTATCGATAATTACAATGTATATAGGTACAAATTAATACACGTTCTATCAAATGGATGTATTCTGCAAATGTCGAATTAGTATCTAACTTTAGCTTTTAATTCTTAAAAAGAGGGACATGTTAAAATTGCTTTACAGGAAAAATGACCTTCATAAAAAGTTTCCTAAAATAATTAATAAAATAAAATTAAATTAAAATAAAAATAGCTTTTTCAATAATTACAATGTATATACGTACAACTTGATACACGTTATATCAAATGGATTTTTTTCTGCAAATATCGAATTAGTATCTCAATTTAGCTTCTTTAATTCTAAAAAAAGAAGGGCATATGAAAATTGCCTACCAAGAAAATAAACCATCATAAAAGGTTTCATTACATAATTAATAAATTAATATGACATTGCATTAATCAAACAACCTTTTATTCTTTTTTAAGTGTTTGTGCACTTCAAGATTTAATATTTTTACTTTATCACAAAATAGCAGGGCTGTGGAGTCGTTTGAAAAAAAGACGACTCCGACTTCAGCTTTAAAATAATTAACGACTCTGACTCCGAGGAAATTTTACAATAATTTCATTTTAACTTATATATATGTATACCATCAGATCATCTTTAGTCAGCCAAGCATGAAATGTCAACACTTTTGACTATTTTGTTTAAATACACATCATTAAATGTATTTTTCAAAAAAAATCGAACAGCTCATTTTTCACGACTCCGACTCCGACTCCACAGCCCTGCAAAATAGTTTTAAAAAACCTTAATCGCCCTCCTGTAAAATTTGTTTTATTTGTGTTGATTTGTTTTACTTGACTACAGTCGATATTATTTTAGCATACATTTATTAAATATTTTTCTTGTCGCAACCTGAAAAAATAATCATCCTTGAATAATTTAAACATCGCATTTTTTTAATGTTCGGGATACTCTGTACCCGGAGTTTTCTATGGACTTAAGTTTCACCCAAATATACATCGCTTGCATGGTCGAGTTTTCAAGTACCAGTAAGGACAGTTTTATAAATTGATTTTTTAATCGATTTTTGAATTCTGTCCGAAGGCATACATGTTTGTGATGTTTTAAATTAACCTCTTTCACCCATCCTATTTCAAAAACGAGGCGTAGCGTGAGCGATTAGGTAACCACTGGTACTGTCTTAGTCTTATCTTTCTATTCCTACACTCTTCGGAAAAAATAGTGATTAGGCAAATGTGTATCAAGCAGATCTCGTAGAAACACTTATGTTGATAGGAACTCCTTTAGGACTAAAATACTTTGATATTTTTTCACCTGATTACAATGTAGTTGCTATTTATTATCTTATATATTTAATTGAAAACTTCCAATAGTAATTTTTAGAATCAAACCAAAATTATAATTATCTCTGATATAAAAATAAAAATCATGATAAATTCAAGTGAAATCTCAAATTTTACTAATTACTAATCAATTTAGCTTTGAAACTATTTTATAGAATTTAAAAATAAAACAAAGTTAAAAAACACTTTAAAATTTATTAATGAGTCATTAAAATTCGACAAAACGTGCAAATTATTCCTTGCTAATTAACTTCCTCCATTATGTCGCCCTTCGACTGAATTGGATTTCCAATTTGTACGCACGATAAGAAAAAATGAAAGAAATCCTAAAAAAACAATAAAGGCCTAATTGAATTTTTCAAGGCTCGACGATTTCGAAGAATCCATCTCTCGATTTTGTGAGATGTGATGGAGTCTTATTGATTTAAAAGCAGGAAGACGGTTTTTACGCCACATTTCACTCGTCGAATACCTATCTATCCACTAGGGAAGAAAAGTGTTCCCTTCTTCATACTGTTTTAATATGGGAACGTAAATAAAATAACAATATCCAGGAATAAATTTGTTTTATTTTTACATTAATATGCTACACTTTTTAGTGGATTATTTACGTGAGCTTCAATCAAGCTTCAATCCAGCTTCAACAAAACTTCAATCAATCTTCAATCAAGAGCTTCATTTTTTTTTATTGATTTGGCATTTACTTGGTAGAACTCCATTTTAATAGGGTAAAAATATCAAGGTATTTCAGTTCTACAATTATTTATATAGTATAGAACTAATAGTTCTGACGATAGCGAAAGCCGAAATAGCTATCAACATATAACATATAAATAATTGTAGAACTGAAATAGCTTCATTTTTTATTATAGTGACATGCCAGTAATAATAAGTGTTGCAAAAATGATTTTATTTTTAAAACAATACATTAATATATGTCTACTAGATTAGCTCAACAAAAACAGTTTATATCTAAAACTATACCAAATAATAAGAGCACTTTTATACCACCACTTGATTTTTCTAAAATACATAAAGTTTCATTCAAGATAATAATCATAAAAATGTCTATTAAAATCTCTTCCAAATAGCTTGCAATACAACATATTGTACGTCTTATATTATTTTTAAAATCTATCTCTTTTTAGTTTCGAAAGACAATTTTTTACATAAGCTTAAAATATAAGCTCTATTTGATACATGTTGAGCATTTATTATGCATTAGAGGTAAAGTGAGTTTAGTAGTAAAATGGTAAAACTTTTTTCTGGGACTTTTAAGTACTATTACTTGGTTGTTTGAATTGCATATTTTTATTTTACGCAGATAACATTATTGCAATGTGTTTTAACTGAGGCTACTTCACTTTTACGATACTTTAAGACTACTGAATATAACAACGCATCTATTTTTTTTCTTTCTAAAATACCTCTTGACTTACTTCACCACTAATGGGCACATATTTTCTTTTTAAATTTTGTATCTACCTATCCGTATTGTTATATGCAAACTGGCTCTCACCTTTTTGATTCACCCTTTTATTAGCCAGTAAAAATTTTAATTTCTCTGCACGCTTCGGGTTATAAAAATGCATGCCATAGACAAATTAGGTATACTATCAGATTCTTGTGTAAATATTTTAAAGGAATTCAAATTCAATGAGGGGTTAGCAATATACATACTTTCGTATTATTTTAGGGTTACGTTTAAAAAAATTAACCGACACGGAGTGACGCGTTTTTTTTCTCTCGAGGACACGTGTAGGCATCTCTCCACACGTGAGGGTATGAGAGTCAGCGGTTGTCAATATTTGAACACATGCGTAGGCACTAGTAAAAATCGTTCAAAGTTTCCTTATTTAAAATGTATTACATACTCTAAAAATGAGCTTTAAAGAAATTTACAATAGATAAGAAAATAATAATAATAAGGTTCTTAGAATAACTAATATTATAGCTTTAAGGTATTTTTTGTATTTCCAATATCGAGCATTGTTTACGAAACATTGAATGAATTATAATATTTCGAACATATTCATTGTATAAAAAATATGTTTTGTTCAGCTAATTAATAATATTTGTAACTAAATTAGACAAAAGTCCACACATGTATTGAAACAATATAATGTTGTTTCAGATAATAATTCTCAATTTCAAAGCAAACACGTTCATGATTTTCAAACATAATAGTTGTACAAAGTTATTTTTTCTTTGATTTTGATCCTTTTGTTCTAAAGGTAAACAGTATTATATTTATGAACAATACAATTCAGTGGTAGCCCGCCGTTGAAAACAACGCATCCAACTTTTTTTTTAAATACCACTTGGCTCACTTCACCTCTAATTGGTCCATATTATTTATGTACAAAGTTTTTGTAATATTCTGACAAAATTTGAACATATGCTTGCGCTTAACATAAAAAAAGGTTGCGTTTCACTGCATCACGCGAGGATCGTATTAGGAAAAGAATGCATTTAAAAAGATCCTTTTGTGCGACGAGAGATTTACGAATCGGAAAAAAGAGATGAAAGTGTTTCATGTAAAGATTGATATTTCACGGGGGGTAATATGTTTGGTGGTATTCTTAGAAACTTGTCGAACGTGTTTACTACCAACATCCCCTTAGCACGGCACAGCCCCTAATGGGAAACTCGAGTAAAAAAAGAAAAATGGAGGCATATAACAGTACATGGAACCCTATCTGTCTTTGCTCTACCCCAGGGGTCACCAAACTGCGTGATTTGGGGGACCCGTGTGTGATTCTTCAATTCTCGCCAAGTGAATGCCTAAATAAACTTACATAAATATGCCCCGTATCGTAAGTACGGTGACAACAAAATTGCGAACCGACATAATACCGCAGTGAATAATATTATACATTGAATTCTCGGGAAACAAAGGTGGCAGTTTTTATAATTATAAAGTAGTGGTATTATAGATAAATTTTGAAAAAAGTAATGTTATTTTTTTTTAATATCTTCCTATTTTAATAGAATTTAAATTGTTTTGTGAAATCTGTTGAATAACTGCCATGTTTACTTAACAGGTATATGTAAATTGCCGCTTTTGTTGCAAACTTTATTTTTAGTTTTACAAAAATTTTCATGATAGAAGCCTATTTTTTTTAAGTTTAACTGAAAACTATATACGGAATTGCCAACTCTATTCAACGAAATATTAAACTTATTTTTGACAACACATGGAGACTGCCGTCATTGTTTCTAGAGCCTTTAATCGTCTAAATAATGTTTGTGAAATGTGAATATTCATTTTCAAATGCTAATTAACCGATGAACAATTTTAGATGCGACCGAAATTCATAACTTTACGATTCAAATTAAAAACTACAAGATAAAAATCAAAAATACCAAAACGTCAACTAGAAATGCAAGGTGTATAAGTAAATTCGTTTTATGGAAAAATACATGCCAACTTTAACAACTTTCACTGCCATGTTCGACAGCTAAGACGCCCTTATGAACGCGGTTCTTGATCAACGCGGTTTCAGTTTTGCACTGTCAAATATTTGGATATAAAACGCATTTAATGTAATTTAATATTCATAGCACTTTTGAAGACGGTTTTAAGCCGATAAAATATCCGTTCTTATATCGTGTTCAAATCTGTCGATTTACTGATTTCTGTTCTGGTACGGATACCTGTGATTAGGGAGCGTAAAACCGGTATTACCTAAATCGGAATACCGGTATTCATGATGCTTTTTCAATACCGAAATATCATTTTTTGTTGTTTTTTATGAATTTTGAACGTATATCAATCATCACATATGTTAATAAAATCGGTCGCAACTAATTAAAATATTCGAAATCCAAGACTTCCATCAATATTGATAGATTACAGAATATTTTTAATGACCCTTTTAATGGTGTACTATTTTTAAAAACCGTACGTTATTTAAATAAATCACCCGTTGATGATAATGATATTTTTTTTTTAATGCTGTATTTTATATGAAATATCGGAATACCGATTTTTATTTACTCGCCATGTGTTGCATTTTTTTTTGTAATACCGATCTATCCCTACTCTCTTAAAAAAATGACAGTTTGAACAAATGACTATCAACCAGTTTTTTTATGAACACTTACTTCTGTTTAGATAAACTCCATTTGATTCACATTAGGAGCGGACACGATTTTGCCTTAATTGCTCTTTACGTATAGCAGGAAATATTGGAGATACATTATAAAAATGAAAGGGATATGAATTATATCCAACCAATATTAAATTGACTCTTTTCTTGATATCCAACAAATAAAAGTTTTTTTTGAATTCTTACTTTTAACCAACATAATTATTTCTATTAAGCAAAAAAATTAAAAAAATATTCGTTATTGCATAATAAATCTTAGCTAAGTATTAGAATCAATGTCTACTCTCATAGGAGAAATAAAATCAAATAGAAAATAAGTTTCTATTAAGTAACCGTAAAATCATTTTTTTTATATATTTTATGACTTATTAATTTAGAAAAAAATATAAAAAAGGGTTGATTCAAAAAAGTTTTTTTTTAATTATTTATCAAATGAAACATTACCTTTTTTAGGATAAGCACTATACTGCCATCTAGGGGAAAATTTTAAGTCTTCTCTGTATATTCAATATTATCAAAAGAAGAAAACTTCTCCAAAAAGGTTTGAGTCCGAAATAAAGATATTTTTCTTCAGTTATTTTGCAAGTTAAAATATTATACAACAAAAAATATATCAAAACAAATTCTTTGAAATTAAAAAGTTATCGTCGATTATGCACTGTCATACATAGATCCACAATGATCTATCCGATTAATCTCAGCAATTGTAACTATCAAAATCTTGCATAAAATTAAATAAAATTTCCGCATTGACTATGTACATATGAATTTCTTTACTGAAAATTATGACATGTAGATATTGTTTCAAACTGAATTATAATATAATTGGCGCTATTTTTTTCATGATTGCCATAAATAAGCTATATTAATTATACACTTTACATCGTAGTATTCATGTCTTGGAGCAGAAATGTTCGTAACACATCAATCAACATTCAAAAATACGTTTGAAAAAAACATATACCAATTGTAAATGATTCTATCGATACTCCCAGATTAATGCAAGTATTCTTTTTCACAGATATCAAAATGGATGCCTCAGATGAGTTTACGCAGAGGCGTCCCCAGAGGGCAGTTGGCCAGGTGACTCCGTCCAGGACCTGTTTCAAGAGACGGTCATGCGACGCAACGCTCATGCTTGACTGCCTGGATACAGAAGACCACGGGATGATGACCAGCAGCATCGAAGGTGTCCTGTGGTCTGACGAGGAGGAGACTGAGTATCTTTACAACGAAGAAGTTGCAAGCGTTTGGAGTCAAGGTAAGACAACATTTCGAACTCGATTTTGGTTTGATAGTATTTGCCGATTCCTTCAAATTCAATAGCCAATGTACTACACAAATTAAAATATATTTTCAATTACAAGTTCGTCATCAATCTCAGCCTGGAAAAACATTTTGGGGAGGCGAGTCACGAGAGGAACTCAAAACGAATATCAGGCAAAAGTGTTTTCAACAAATAAGTAAATCCTTAATAACCAACAGCTTAACGAATCGAATAGGCCGCAGAATATTAGCAGAATATACAGCAATATATATTAGGCCTTAGTTTTCCTATGCCTGACCTTATCAGATCTCGAAAACGGAGCAATGTGTTTTACCAGTCGTTTCTTTATACCAGGGATGGCGAACCTTTTTGGGTGCGCGTGCCAAAAATCCTTAAATACTATTTCTCGATTGTGTGGCGTGCCCAAGCAGTAAAAAAATGAACAAAATAGAAAAAATAAAAAATGATTTTTTTTCTGAATTTTATTAACAAACTTAAGAAATACTAATAGTTTCTTAAAATATATTTTTTTTTTGAACTTGGAAATCGTTCGCGTGCCATCCAAATTTTCAATGGTGCCACGCCACCTTGGGCACGCGTGCCGTAGGTTCCTCACCCCTGCTTTATACCAACCTTATATCCTTAAAATAATTAAAAAATATAGTAAAGTGACTGAGTAACTAAAATGTCCGTTAACATAGTAGGTACGCACATATACATAATATAATCATTCGCACCTGGAGGAACAAAATCAAACATACATTTTCAAATTGCAATATAAAATTACAAATGGCTTGGTGTTAAACTTATCGTTTAAATCATGAAGTAATTGATTTAATAATTTCCATTGAAAATCGTGGATTAGTTATGCAGCTAATACGTTATTTACGAGTTTTATAAGCTTATTAAGATTCCTCAGATGAATGGATCTGTTGAATATACAATTTAATATATTTGGAAGAAACTTTAAAAGCATTATCTTTTAAATCGTAAATTATCCATACATTGACGTTTATATTATTTTTTTCATAATGACATCACAAATTTACATAAATGGTATGTATTAAAAATATTCAAAAATGTTTAAAATTAGGATGTAAAGTAGTGATGCGCAAGGGGTACTTAAGTAACCAGTTGTGGCACTCAAATATTATTATTTTTATACTGCTGTTGTGAATTTTATTAGAATTATAGTGAATTCTTAAATAATTCTAGTCGGTAGATACTAAAATATTTATGACGTTGCAAAACAAATGTGGTCATCTCCAGTTACTGACTTTTTCGAGATTTTTGGTTAGTATGTTGTTTTATATCATAATACTTTATTCAAACATGTTATCTTTTTCTCTTTTAAAATGTTAGTGTGATTTTTTCAAATCTAGTTATCTCCATTGAATTTTAACTTTATTGTCTTTCAATGAACATCACTGACAGTTACATGAATAGAATATAAAATAAATGATTTTTTTGAGTAAGAGCTTAAAATATAAGCTAAAAGATATTCAATGAAGAAATATTTTAGGACAGCCCTGTTATTGATGTACCTAGATATAAATATTTCAGTACTAATGAAAAATGTTCATTTTCAACAGAAGTTATTTCAAAAATGGTCAAATCCAGAAACATTATCAAACGTGACTATCTCCAAAATAAAAATGTAAATTTCTTGTTTATTATGGATTTTTGATTAATAACGATTGCTCAAACCGAATTGTTAAATGAAAACCATAATTATAAAATATCACAATATTGACTCACTAGATAAATTAGACTGAAACTACAAAAGCTGATTTACTTTTTTTCATATATGATGGAGATGACCACGTTTGTTTTGTAACGTCACAATTTCCTTTTGCCATGTACATATTATACAATTTACATTGTCATTCTTATGAAGCGAGCAGCACTAGATAAAGACTGAGTTTAGAGCTCGTTCCGCATACTAACCTATGTAACTGTTAATAAATGTTGTCATTATTTGTAGTTCAGTGTGATTTTGTTTTTATTATATTTAAAACAATTTTACTAATACTGTTGAATTTGTTTATAGAATATGTTGGGCAAATAAGTCAGAAATTGTTTTTTTTTCTATTGAGTGGCATTTTAATTTAACATTGTAAAAGTGACACTTGGCTTAAAAATGATGCGCACCACTGATGTAAAAAGATTGGTAATAATATCCGTAAAATTACTATTTTAAAACGCCGCTTATGGATAAATCTTAAATTTATGGGAATTTTATATTCAAAAATGAATCTTGCAAATGAGTATCTTTTATTCAACAATTTAACATCCTTCCTCGACTTTTTATTGCAATTTTTGCGGGACTTTTTTCTGAGAAGTTAACACTAAGGCATCCAATCCCGAAACCATATTATAATCTCATTTTTTCGGGAACTATAATTGTGTTTTTAATCTTATTTCCTGCTTTATTTAAAAATATATTTAGTAATTTACATATAAAAAATTCTCTGACATTACAGCAAATATTTTGAAGAAGCGATGATAAAAAAACAGTAAAACTGTGATATCTCATAACCAGTAGAAAATAAACATGATACATAAATAATACATTAAAAAATAGATGATTTAAAAATAATATATGTATATAAAAATTAAATAACATAATTAAGTATGTACTCTATACTACATAGTAAACTAAACAATTAAAGAGCCCAGTTCACAATAAAGTTTTAATAAATTATAAAAATGGAAAATAATTTATCATTAGGGTGGGCTAGCCCCCATGGCCTCTCCCCTGGATCCGCCAATGCTCACAACTGCGAAAATGTAGATACGCCCACGTTTTACTAATAATGCAATTTTATAGAATTAAAAAGGCTTCCGTTCGACAAATCACAATTTAAATGAAATAGTTGATTTATGATTAAATAGTATTTATGAAATTGTATATATGTGATTGATACATTGAAATTATCAACAAATAAAAGTGACAAATCGATCGCAACTTTTTCGGCGACTTTTTTGGTTACTCAACAAACACCACACACCGAAATTAAATGCGCTTTATATTTATCATGACGGAAGTGAAAACAAACGGTTTCAGCAACATAATAAAAAAATAGTCATTATTTTAGCTTTGTTCGTTATTGTATAATACTATATTATTAAAATTTTATATAAAAAAGCCATTGCTACTTCATGTCTCAATATAATTAGCGGTTACGTAATTCAGAGTACTCCAAGGCGAGGCTCGCAACCTGTAAAATGCAACAATAGCGTGCTATACACAGAGGTGCTTTCACACAAGATGGTCGTGTATGCCTGCAACAACAAAAAGGCGAGTCGACGATGTGTTTCAGAGTTCTTTCTCATTTTACAGAACAAACACTACCAAATGTACTCAAAACGAGAAACGTTTCGTTTATACACATTTTTTCTAGTTTTACAACATACATTTTACTCAAATGCATTCAAAGAAAGCACTTGTGTGTAAAGCCAGCTTATAAGCAGAATATAAGGTGACCAGACGTCCTCCTTTTGGAAACTTTGTCCTCCTCAAAAATTGTGTCCTTCTTTGTCCTCTTCTATGGAAAATTGTCCTCCTTTAATGGCATTGTGTGTTTCCGGGTACAAACCCCAACGTAAAGCGAACATTTTCCATTTGCAATGATATCTGGACATATGGAAAAATCAGACTAGGGGTTGAAACATTGATAGGAATGATTATAGTTAAATGTAATATAAATCAAGATTGCAAATCGTGTTTTTTTTTACGATTTATTTAAAATCATTCTGGCAACGAGTATGATTTCAACAAAACAGTTTCTAAAAATAAAAATCTTATTATCATAGTGATATTGGTAATCTCTGTCAGAATAAACTTCAGCAAAAAAATAGTTCGGTGTTGCAATAGTAAATAATCATTATACATTCGTTATGCCAAGGTTTCAATATGCATAAATACATAATGACATTTTCTAATCGTGTATGAGTCAAAAAAGATTTTTTATATCCTTTCCATAAACCGGTTTTGTTAATTGACTGCTAAATATTATGAAGCTGTCAAATCAAAGCAAAAAGTAAACACATTCATATAAAATTAATAACAAAAAACCATCCGTTTCAAGTAGGGATCGCAATACCGGTATTACCGAATCCGGGATCCCGGTATTAGTGATGTTTTTTCTAATACCGAAATACCGGTTTTTAAAATGCAATAATACCGATATGTCGGTATTGAAAATTAACCAAATCCGAATTTTGAATGTGCATATACAGAAGATCACAAATTTTAATAAAACTATTCACCGTCGTTTTGTATCAATATTGACTGGTTACTGAATTAATGACAACTTTTAATGGCTTTCTATTTATTACACAAAGAAGTCATAAGATATTTTTTTAGTAACGGTATTTCATATGGGTATCATCGGGTATCCCAATTTGTCGTTTTTTTGCATTATTTAAAACTTTTTTAAATACTGGAATTGATATTTTTATTACCGCTATTATGAAATATTGAAATACCGGCAGTGATAAATATTCGCCCGGTATTACAATCCCTATTTACAAGGGCTGGCCATTGTGAATTTTGTTAATTGTGGCAAAAAATGTCCTTATAAAAACTCTTCTACAATATAATTTAAGAAAACATTTTCGGGATTATCTATGCCAGCGGTCACCAACCTACGGTCTACGGGCCGAATTCGGCACTCTTTAAATTTTCACCGGTTTCCGATTTTTTTTGTAAATATTTTGTTCATAAAAAATACTATGATTTTAATGAGATAAATAATCAATATTTTTAAGTGTACATGTTTATATATATAAACTCTATTTACTTCCATTATATTTATAAACATGTAAATCAATGTACTAATAGGATTCCAAAATGAATATTTTTCTTCCGACCCTCCCATTTTTCTCCAAAAATTTGGTGACGCCTGATCTACGCCCTTATTTCTTTAGCAATATAACAATATTTTCTACGAAATAAGCTATTTAGAATTCACAATAGTATGATAAAAGACTGATTTTATGAGTGTCACTTTAAAACTTAGAAATTTATGATTAATGAGCGAACCTACCTATTGTATTGTAAGAAGAAAATATTGATAAACAAATCGTTATTCTTGTATTTAATCCAGGGCTGTGGAGTCGGAGTTGTAATCGGAGTCGGAGTCATGAAAAACAAGCGACGCAGACCCATTTAATGATGTGTTTTTAAACGACAATAGTCCATAGTGTTGACATTGCATGCTTGGGTCACTAAAGATGATCTGATGGAATACATATATGTGTACATACAGCGGTGGGCTGCCAATAAGTTAACAAAGGGCTCGCCTAATCTCAAAGTAATTCTCGATGTTCTGGGAAAGGATCTATTTTTGTTAATCACTCTTTAGCAATTATATGCAATACTTAAATAAGAAATCGATTATTACTTAATACACTCATAATATGTAACAATGTGGAATTTACCGTAAACTAATCAATGTAAATGGCTAAAAATGTTCTACTGTGTATACTGAAGCTGTCGTAGATAATATAAATGTCAGAAATTGCAGTTATGAACTAGTTTGATCTGAGAATATTGTTTTCTCTTAAATTAACAAGGGGCTCGCCGGCCTTTGTCAAATTTAATAAGGGGCTCGCGCGAGCCCCTCCGAGCCCCCTCCAGCCCACCCCTGTGTACATATAAGTTAAAATGAAATTATTGAAAAACTTCTTCGGAGTCGGAGTCGTCTTTTTTTTACACAACTCCACAGCCCTGATTTAATCTATATAGTAACGTGTACATTTGAATTTATTTGTAAATAGTTTATCAAATAAATTTGTAATCACAAATCTTTATCTAAAGTTAGGTGGCAACAATCATATTTAATCTTTTTTCGCTTTAACGAAAATAACATTCAAGTTATGACAACATTAATCAGTTGATACCAACTAATCAGTCTTTTTATTATACAAAAAGTCGTCAAACTTTACTGGCGCCCAAATTTATACCGCATTTTGCTATTAAATTTACAAAGTATGCTTTCGTTATCTGCAAGCAAAGTGAGCTGAATTATCAGCATAAATCAAAGAAGAGATACGCCAGCTTTTTGACGCCTGTGATTCATATAATATGAAGCAGGCTTTTTGAAAAAATAATGCTTTGTCTGATTTGAAATCTTCTTACTCCGCGTCAGGGGTCAAAGAACTGTAAAGTTTGTTTTTTTATTATTATTTTCTATTGCAGTTTCTGGGTCGAGAAATATATTACAATATAAAAAAATATATATCACGAATAGTGGTGTACAGGCAGTTAGTTCATTAGACTAAACACATTAGCCCAGTTCGGCATTGATTCTTTCGTTTTTGAGCCATAGAATTATCGCAATTTATTTTCAAACGAGTTTCTTACGATAAGGACTCGGATATTTTCAGTAATTTACATTTAATAATAGCCGCCTGTGTGGTCGAGTGGTCAACATCGTTGGCTACCGCTACGGAGGGCACGGGTTCGAATCCCGGTACGGGCAGTTTTATAAATTGATTTTTCAATCGATTTATGAATTTCTGTTCAAAGGCATGGATGTATGTGATGTCTTGAATTCCCCCCTCCCACCCATCCTATCCTATGAACGAGACGTATGGAGAGCGATTAGCTAACCACTAGTCCTGTCCTTGCCCTTTTCTTCTATTCCTACTCTCTTTGGAAAAAGAGAGGTTGAGCAACTGAGTAACAAGCAGTTCTCGTAGAAACATTTCTGTTGAGATAAACTCCATTAGGAGTCCATATGCTCCATATTGGGAGCGGACATGGAAAAAAAAATTGTACATATACTCTCAGATCATGTTAAGATTAAGTTACTAGAATATTTCTAGGATCTTTCACCAATTAATATTTTTTCATCATATAAAACAGTACTCCTCAAACTGGGGCGGCACAGGTTTTTTCCATGGGCCACCGCAGAACATGTTTTGTATTCAGGGGGACCGCGGATTATGTTTTTGCGAAAAACTGATATAAAAAACTAATATCTTTGACTCTTTTTTTCTCTCTTATTTTTCCGACTCCACAGCCCTGAAATTAATAAATATGACAATTAAATTTAAGAACACAGTGATGCATATTTGAGGTTTCTGATAATTTCAATATGAAATATCACGGTTTTCGAAGATATAGCTTGGATGAAGTATTTCAAATAACATTTGAATGCTTTGATTATTACGTATAATTGTATATGAGTGATAAAAATCTACCCTTCCTCGTAACACCTCGAATAATTTTCAAATTCAACGAGCCCTCGTTAGCTTATTGGCATCCCACCATTAAAAAGAGAACATAAAATATGCATGGTATACGTAAATTTTTTTGAACTTATTTTTTATCATTCCTTTTCCCAAATATGTACATCTCAGTAAAACTGTAATATCTATCTTGTCAATCTGAAAATAAAGATACGCCCATATGTTAACATGCGATATATCAATAAAAAAGATTATCACATTTCACAATTATTTGTTTGCCGATTCGTTACAAATATACGGATATACAGAAAATCATAAATATTGAATTGTTTTGTGAATTTTGAATGATTCACGTGGGAGCAGATATGGTTGAAAAAATAAAAACAAACAGGTTAGATACAGTTGTATTGCTAATCCAGTTTACCCAGTAAAGAGGGCATGGGAATATTTCCTTAACCAACATTGTATCGGTAGGCATTTGACCAATTTGGGATGTTCATTTATAAAGCATTTGAAGAATTTTCATCGCTTTGTGAATGTTGACGCGTCGTTAAAATAAAATTATCGCAGTTCTCGGAACACTCTGGCGGGCTGCGATAGAACTAAAAAGTTGCACCGAAAATTAATTCAGGTACGGATTATCTTGGGCGCGAACCAATTGCCAGTTACGGCTAGTTCCTGGAAAATTGATAGTGACAAAGTAGCTATTATTCATGGATTTACTTTAATTTGAAAAGCTAAAATACCTGAATACAAAAATGGCAACCAATGTACCTGCGGCCCCTGTGGGTAAAAACCAAATTATTTATTACAATTCTATAAAACAATTAACCATTTATCTATTATTTAATAATATTAATTTATGACAAGTATATTTTCTCGTTTTCTCTTTTTCGTGTTAAATTGTTCACTACAGTCAAATTGAAAATACTCTTCATCACCGCTGCGCCATAGATCCGACATTTTTTAACAGATTTTTGAACATAATAAAATTTGGTTTTTTTCCAACATAATTACACTTGGGCCTCGTATAACACGGTTGTACACAACACTTGTCCAATTTGTGGTATATTTTTCATACAACACGCTTTATATAACACGGTTTCAATTAAAATATATATACATAGAAAAGTATCCTATAATAGAAAAAAGTTCGAAATTTAAAAGGGAATTACAACAAATTTTGGAAACTTATAAGGAAATACGCAAAGATTTACACGCTTAAAGCAGACAATCGCTTATTGCCGAATTTTTGAAGGCTAAAACCACAAGAAATCCAGAGTCCTCCGATGATGAAAACTTACAACCGATCTCGAAAAAGAGTAAAACATGTAGAATTCTAAGTGATAGCGATGATGAATGAATGCTATATTATGTTATTAAAATTTCTTTCAGTGGATTTGTAAATGTTTATTTTAAAAAATAAAGTACATATTTATATAAACCATCTTCGATAAATTTTTTTTGGAACGTAATCCGTAATTTTGTATGAACTTCAAACCTTGTATAACACGGATTTGTATTACACGACGTTTTTGTGGAACCATATAACCGTGTTATACGAGGCCCAAGTGTACATCATTTTGATTGTTTTGTATTTCGGTATGTCGCCATCGTAAGTTCTACTATATCACACAGAAACCGTATCGTACTAAAAATACATGATGTCCCGATTCTTTCCAAACTTACAATAGCATTACGACAAGTTGCGAACTGGGTCTGAAAATATTGGTTGCCAAAAGGTGTCCACCCAAATAAAAATGATTATTTTAATGAGGGCACATATTTCGGGGCCTACTAGCCATTAGGCAACCTGTCATTTATGCCCAGTCCGCTAGTGATTACGAGGGGAAAAAATGGGAGCCACTTGTTTATATAACGCATGAAGTAAATAATTTTAATTTATTTAAATATTTTCTTAAAATTTAGCATTTAATTTATTTCGACAACGTAAGAAAACCTTCCAATAAAATACCATTTGAAGATTCAATTAAGTCGGCGTTTATACATCCTTAATACACCCCTGTGTCTATATAAGAAGCCAAAATAGTGCTTATGGCTGTGGATAATTTCAACCGTTTCAGGAATTTAAGATTGCGGAGTCAGAGCTTTCGCAAAGCTTTTTATGTTATTCCTCAATGATTCATCCAGCAACCATTTTGTTGCATTGGTGAGGATGTATATTTAAATATTTTAGATATAAATACCCCTTTTAAAAAAATAAACGTGTATGGTCATCACGAATGGAATCAGATCAGAGAGAAGGGTTGTCGATTTTTTTTGACAAATATTATATACTTATTATTATAATGTCGGTTCCGTCTCACAAGTTCAAGTCCCAGTACAAACAGATGTTTTCATTCAATCTATTTATTGACTTCTGTTCGAAATCATTGGTGTTTGAAATGTATTCAAATTGACCCCCCCCCCCACATCCTTTCAATCTTAAAATAACGGGGTGTAGCGAAAATGATTAGTTAACAACGAGTCTTGTCCTAGCTATCCTTCTATCCCTACTATCTTTTTAAAAAAATAAAGGTTGAGCAACTAAGTAATACACAGTTCTTGCAGAAAGCCTTGTGCTGAAAGAGCATATGCTCAACGTTGGAAGCGGATATTTTAGATTAAATAAAAAAATATATAATACAATATGTATATCATCAGTATGCTGGCAGATGGCGTTAACTCAAAACTCGAATGTTTTGAGTTATGAATGTTGATGCCTACCTAGATAGATTTCAATACGCTGTGTCTTTGAAATAAAAAAAATTAGTCATATTTTATATGTACATATTTAATTTGAAGAAATATTTGAATTAAGTAAATTCCGTTTCAAGTTATCCATGGAAAAATACTATAAATAACTTACACCATAAATCATCCTCAAATGATAATGAAATGCTATGATTAATAAGTAATAGTTGTGATGTTATCTTTATATTTCATGATTATCGAAAATGCAGATTACCTAAATAAAAAAGTTTTTTTGGTTTACCGTATTTTGCTAGTATATAAAATAATACAATAAAAAAGTGAGTATGCAGAAATGTTCTATGACAGATAGAACATTTCTGCATTTTTTTTGGTAGTTAATTTCCTGTATTCATACCCAACCGGGATCCCGTACTTTTGAACCGAAAGACAATGCGCTGTCCTTCGTTCTCCGTAAATCAAAAACACTTTTCATTTTATTTTGCATTTATCAATAAATATTTTTAGACTTCCTGGGCGGTCATTCGATTGGAAAAAATGACAAATATTTGTTATAATCGAGACTCAAAATATCACTGTAGGTATAGTTGATAATTAATTATCTTATTACGTTTTCATTGAAATCTAGATGTCGCGACTCTCCGGCGCCGTATCATCGATCAACCATTCAGCAACGATTGCCATTTAACCCATTTACGAACGAGCAAAGCCAGAATCTTGAAAATCATTTAGAAAAAATATCATAATTTATGAAAATTGTAAAGAAATTCGCTTTGCGAGTCAACATTTTCGACACATAATATTATTACAACATTAATAGAGTTGCGTGCATTGTAAAACCAGCGTTAATTTCGTGAGAATGGATCGAATTTGACTGCCTATATCACGGGTTCCCAACCTATGGGTCGCCAGTCGCCACCAACGTTCCCACTAAGCTGAGCGCCCACTAACACTTCGGCTTAGACGGAACGTTGGTCGCCACCCCGAAGGAGGTCGCGGCGGGTTTTCTGTGGGGTCGCCAACTTACACAGTCAACTAAAATTACCTTATAAAAATGCCTTTTTCAATTGCATTGGGGTCGCGGGTCACATGACTTTTATAAAAAGGAGTCGCCACACGAAAAAGGTTGGGAACCTATGGCCAATATTAATCAACCACATTTGGATTTCGTAGCAGATTAATCAGAGAACAAACTTCATATTGTAGATTTGTATGCAGTCTCATATTTATAAGTTTTGATTTACTTCTGTCCGCTCACTACAGATCCGTTTTTTACTAGTAATTCCTTCTTTATTCATAGAATGCGTGAATGACTGACAATCAGTTCTCAGGATGGCAAAAACATCGTCATTTGCTTTTTAGGGTAAAAATGAAATAAAGAAAACATCAATTAGGGATTAAACACTTTTAATGTGTTCACTTTCAATACTTACTGGAAAGGCAAAATGTGACCAGGACCGGTATCGCTCATGAAGAGCATCAGTTGAAAATCATCTGTTGAATATGCTTGTCATTAATGAAATCGATTCTGACCATATTAAATGAATGTCGGATGAATGTTTTATTTATTTTAATACAAACCGTACAGTATATTCCAATATACATTATTTGAGTACAGACAAACGAAAAATCATAATGTTGCCAAGACGCCAAAAGTCGGTGGGCTGTCACTTTACCCATACAAGCCAGACAGGTCTCGTATTAAGACACGTGAGAGAAAACACGGAACAGTCACTACATACCAACACCTAATAAAAATGAAGTTAATTTCAAATTTAAAATCTTGTAAAATATCAATCAGCACGTTGTGAAATTTTGTCAAAAAAACATATTGACGTCTCGCAATGGTTTTTTTATTATTATATTACAAGATCAACATATAAAAAGTTATTTTATAAATATTTACACAAATTAAATAAACATGCACGGGTTAAGCGAGCCGCTGATAAGAACGGCGACACGAAAGTGTTGCGATTTATTGATATAAATACAATTATTTATTTATTATTTCATGCCGCACTAAAAACTTAATAAACAATCTTTGTTTATAATAAATAATACTACGCAAGTGTAGCACTGATATCGTTATCTGACAACGATATTGCGTTGAATAAGGGCAACGTATTTTGTGATGGGCAGATGTCTTCGTAACCTAAATTCAAAATTATATATTTTTTTAAAAATAAATAGATGGATTATTTCAATACGACTTGAGTTGTTTTTAGGGCTGTGAAATCGTTGAAAATTCTGAAACTGACGTTGTACCACAATCTGGCTTTTACCACAATTCTTAAAATGTGATACGGATTTTTTTTTAAATCTATAATATGTCCGCTGCCAATGCTGAGCATTTAAATGGCTTCTAATTGAGGTATTAGAAGTTATTCTATAGACAAGAACTCTTTGTTACTCAGTTGCTCAACCTCAGTTTTCGAAAGGAGGAAATATAGAAGGATAGGGAATAGGACAGGGCTAGTCTTTAACTAATCGCTCTCGTTATTTTACTCCCGAGAGATTTTTTAGTAAAAAAAATTCTGTAATTGCTGGTTTTAACAAGGGCTGTGGAGTCGTGTAAAAAAAGATGAATCCGACTCCAGCTTTAAAATAAAAATAAAAAAATCATTTCATTTTACCTTATATTTATGTATTCCATCAGATCATCTTTAATCAGCCTAACATGCAGTGGCAACTCTATGGACTATTGTGTTTTGAAAACACATCATTTTTTTTTTAAATGGGTCCGACTCGAAAGATTTTTCCGACTCCGACTCCACAGTCTTGGTTTAACAGTCGTTTTATGATATAGAGGTTAAAACCGTAAAAGACTTTAACAACAGTGAAGAAATTTTACATTTAATGTATACCACCCGTAAAAACCAAACACAGATATCATGCTGTGTATGAGAGACCCCCTTAATAAGTATCTAAAATCTAGATTCTAATAAATTTAAAATTGCACGGCTGGTCACCAACGTTCACAAATGTACTGGACTCCATTTATGTAAGCCAGAAAATGAGTACGGATCGAATTTTGGGATTCGGGAACTTTACACGTTTAGAGTACGAGAATGTATCCACTAAAAAAGAGAATAAAATATTAAAATTTACTTACATGCAATAATATGATAAAGGTAAATTGAAAATGTATGTTTTTTATAGCAAATAAGTGATAGTGAGTTTTTTAAGCATCATTCACACGATTATCTTATCTCTAAGGCGGTTTATTGCGGGTAATATGAATTTTTGTATTGTTGGACTAAATTTAGATTAAATCAGACGCCAAGATAGCTGGACAAAATATAGTGTAGATAAAACAAGGCGTCGATGATGCATACTGTGCAATAATACCTAATCGCAATAATAACTTTTCTTAGGAAATTCAATTCGTAAATAAATAATTTTCAAGTATTTAACACGTGAAGATTGCGTGAAATAAAATTAAATGCCATGTAATTATTACAAAATTCTTTATCCAAACAATCAGCATTTGAACCTCTTAAGGAGTTTATTTCAACAGTATATAAGTATTTTTTTTTATTATGTATATTGAGAAATAAAACACTTTTGTACTAATTCTACATTATTTATTTTAGATAAAGACCGGTTTCGTTCATCTTGAGCATTATCACCTGATTGTTATTATTGTTATATGCGGTGTTAAATTTTCTTAAAATTATAATATAGTACACATTTTTTTAGGTAAATCATTGTATTGAATTACAATTCTCAAATATTTTTTTCTATTTCATATTTGAATTAATATGTCGACAGACGAAATAAATTAAATGGGTACTTCGAAGCAGGCCAAACGCCATCTACAAAATAAACGATTTTTCGAAAGTCAACTAAATCTATATAAAAAGGACAGCTTTAGATATTTTCGATGTGTTTTTTTTGAAAAAGCAGATTGTTTATTATTCGGCCAAGCTTTTGCGTACTCGGGTGCTGTAAATGAAACATATTCCTTCAATTTACAAAGACAAAGATCACATTGATTTTTTTATTATAAACACATGTTTGAATATTAAAATGTATAGATACATATTATTTGTAAATGATTACTATAAATTTCATTTTTTCTTACAGCCCGAACCAATTGTACTGTGCATGCCTGCTGTAGGTATATGAATGTAACAATTAAACCGTTTATTTATAGTTTTATATCAGGGGTTTCCAACCTTATTCACTTCATCCCCACTTTCAACATTTTTAAGAGTATAATTCCCCCCTCCCTACCCAAGATAGTCTATCTCAAAAAGTATACGTATTCGAAACAATATAAAATATATACGTAGTGTCGAAACTAGTAAACTAATATTTATGTATGTATGTATGTATAAATTGATTGAAATGATTATTTACTAATCAATACAATATAGTATATTTCAATGTACAACAACTGTAATAGAATTATCGTGTATTTAAAATGTCGTCCATGTGCATGTAGACTGATTTTATGAATAATAATTGATGTTGTATTTAAAATAATACTTTTAAAAAACAACGACTACCCCTCTGGAACTATAAAATTCCCCACCGGTAGGGAGCCCCTGTTCTAACCGATTGAAAATATTGTTATATTTCAAACCTTCAAATGAAACGCTTCTGGTCATTAAAATCATTAAATAATGAAACATCCACCCACTTTTTAATTGTTCGTCTCAGTAATAAGTACAAGGTAAAAAAAATGTTTTTATCACAGTCGACATGCGTGGCTGTGTTCACATCGTTGCAGTTTCCATATAAGGCTATATCAACGATGAGGCCGGTTTACCAAGCTGAAATACACAGGCTGTGCTTTTGATACTTAATAGATCGTTTACCTTAGGTTATTTTTTAAACAAAAAGCTTCCAAGGAACGTTATAACAATGGGGTGCGAGAAAGCGTTTTCGAGGGTGCGTTGGAATTTATATTTTGACATACTTAAAAAAATACATGCACTAAAAACTGTTGGCTGGCGCTGGACATTTGGCCGCCCCAGAGAAGATTATATTATCCCGTTCTATTTCTGCCCTAAATATAAAATTTATACGCTTAAACATTTGGCTGCATCTCGAGATTTAGCACAACAGGCGGCCATCTACACCGCTTGGATGTAGCGCCGGAACTGGTTGTGATGTTTGCATATATTTGGAATTGGAGAGTGGCTGCTTAAAAAAAATATCAAGTACATACTGTTATGAATATTTTTTATTATAAATAAGCAACAACAACTTTTAACATTAAAAAATGAGATTTTGTTATGTATTTATGTGTATATTTTTCAATGAAAAAATATCTTGCATTAAATGCAATATATACTCCTACGATTCCGATCTTAAAATAACGGATAGCAGCGAGAGCTAGTCCTGACTTAGCCTATCTTTCTATCCCTATTAATCTCTTCGATAAAGATAATTTAAGCAACTGGAGTCCATTCGGAAATCCATGCTCCACATTGGGTGCAGACATGGATTTAAAAAAATGTAATTACCTAAATTAAGCAATTTGGGCTGGAGAACATATTTGCGGATTCAAATGGTCACAGATCACTTAAAATTTTAGGAATCACTGATCACAATCGAAGTGGTGAGCAATTATGATAATATAAATAACACGAAGACACTTAAATATGTAACAATGAAATAAATATTGTTTTACCGGCAAAAAAATCTCGCATCGCAAAATATAACAAAAATATACACCGCGGCAACGTCAGCAGATTGGTAACGTTTTCACAATTTCCTTTTGATTAAGTTTGCTGATAACAAACGATATTTCTTAGTAATAATGCGTGACTCACACATTTTGTTTGTATACATTTACATACTTTAAATAAATTCCTTTTACAAGATGACTTCGAAAAATATTTTTGTAAATTATATTAATTATTTTTTCAGATGTTTTGTCAAAAAAAGAAGTTTATATCGCTATTAAGGTTGTTGCAATGCTCCCTCTAGACAGCGATTTCCAACCTGGGAGGCGCGAACAGTCCAAAATATTTATTTTCCCTTTAAAACGTGTGGTTATTACTATATGAAATAAAGGATGGGGAGGCGCGAAGATATTTTTTTCTTCAAAGGGAGGCGTAGTAACATAAAGGTTGGAAACCACTGCTCTGAGACAAAAGGTTAGCTGCGCTGAAATTTTAAAGGCTGCGCGGACCGATCAAATATTAATTGAATAACTGTCTTGTAGTGCGTGCCAACCCGGAATGACTGCGCGGGGGCTTCCCAACGCTTGCGCGCAGCTTAGAGGAACCGCTGTGTCGCCCTTAGCAACACTTTGATTGGCTAGTCAGTTATTAAGAAATTCCTTCTAGATTTTTCGACAAATGGTCCGATTTGTAGTTCTTCTTCGCAGCTTAATAAAATGCGCATCGTTGTTATTACTTTAATTTCATTTCAAGTATCACTTTTAGGGTGTTCACTGTCAATACTTGGTGGAAAGGCATTATATTAATAAAAACACAATATTCCTTTGTACTTCATTCCACTTTATTTATTAGGTCAGGACCGGTTTCGCCAAGGAGCGAAACCGGTCCTGACCTAATTAATAAAGTGGAATGAAGTACAAAGGAATATTGTGTTTTTATTAATTCATTTCAAGTGTTCACTTAGTGAATACTCTCAACAAAAGTTTCTATTCGTATACTTCAAAATAATAATTTACTTACTATATTATGAATTTGTTGTATCCCTACTTCCCGGGATTTTAATTCATACTAAAGACATATATTTCTACATCGTACTAGATTGCAGTCATTTGGGTATATGTATGTGTTTACTGTAGATCCCCTTATCACGCAACGTGTTGCCCTTTGTGATGATAAGAAGCGCCATGTGATCCGTTGTAAATAATAAATAAACAACCATAAGGAAGAGTTATTTTGTATTTATAGACAGGAATAATAAAAAAATACTTATTTACACACTTTATCACATACAAAGTCAATAATCTCCACGGCAATTGTGTTTGCTGTATTGATTGATCATCGAACATCAAACATGTAGGTTAACTTTTAAATTCATTTGTCCATCGCTACGAAGGAAGATAAGTTCATAATCTTATGTCATGCAGCGGTGGGCTGTCAATATCTTAACAAGGGGCTCGGTAAATCTTATCCATTTATTTGTATCCATTTTCGCTCCCAATGAAAGTATCTCAAAAAAAAGTTTTTTTTCTACGAGAACTGTTTGTTACTTAGTCGCCCAACCTCTCTTTTCCAAAAAAAGTAGTAGGGATATAATGATAATACTAAGACAGGACTAGTAATTATCTCGAACCCATGAGGTCCAGCACGGAAGCCCACAACGCTGAATGAAAAAATGAAGGGGCTACTAAGTCTTGTTTCATAATAAAGTTTAACCATCTACAGAAATTGCAGTTAGGTGGTGATTTGATATAAGACGAATGATTTTCTTATCATAACAAGGGGCTCGCCGGCCGCGCTGAAATTTAACAATAGCTATCAGTTTCAAAAATTCCTTCAAAAAAAATGGAAATTCAACAAATCGCATGTGCTTTTGGTGACCGTTTCTGTCCCCGCGTCAGATGATTAATTGAAGTATGTACCCTTCTTAACCAAATATGAGTGAAAGCAACAATATTCAGGTAGAAAAAGGATGAATAGTGGGATCAATAGACAACGGTGTTTACTGTGACCATATGGTCACGCTCGTCCTTGGAGGGTTAAAACTGCAATATCTCATAAGTGCGAAAATCGAGATACGCCCATTTGTTAGTAGATATTTTTTTATATTTAAAAAAGCTTTAATAATTCATATACATACATGTAAATGTTTTCATGATATATTTACATATATATGGGTAATTTTCAAACGTTAACCTTACTTATAATGCAAATAAAAAATGTCTAGTGTCCTAATATTGTACACAGCTTTGTCAATGCAAGTACTGATTACAGCTATGTCGTCTGGTGTTACGTTAGGTCATTGGCATAAACAATCAAGTGAAATATTAGCTGGGTTCATTGTGAATTATATATTACAGGTGTGGTAAAAAAATACAGTGCGTTTAGGAAATAATGACTTTATCTAGGTTACGAAAACTTCATACATACATATATACAAAAAATGTAATTTATACATATAAAAAAATATGTCGTAATATAATCTATATCGCTTGAATAATTTCTACTCAGTATATTAACAAATACAAATGATCACAAAAAACATAAAATGATGACAAAAAAAGGAGCTGTGGGCAGGGCCGGCGCCATCATGCAGGCGAAATATGCAACCGCCTAGGGCGCAAACCATAAGATGGCGCATAAATGGAGGAGTAAAATATTTGTTTTATACTTTAATAATACCAAGTATCTATGCAGTGTGCTTTAAGCAGTTGATCGAAAACTTTAAAAATCTTTGCAGTCACAAAAAATACTGCTCTTCATAGTGCAATAAAATATTGAGTGAGAGCTAAAAAAAAGGTCCCATTTTTTTCGTTTTAAGAATTCCGCAAATTCCTGGGTTTGAAAATTCTGGGAAGAGTTAAAAAAAAACTCCATAAATTCCTAGGATTTCAAAATCGTCCAGCAAAAATTTCTCAATCCCAAATCCCCAAATTCTACACGATTTTATGGTGAATATTGTCTAGGGCTTCAAATAACCTTGCGCTGACACTAGCTGTGGGCCGTCACCTTGCCCAAACACGCCCTTCGGGTCTTACTAAAGATATATTACGACATATGCAGAAAGAAACACAGTTTATAGATTTTAATGGTTCATTTTTTAATCGACCCCAAATGTAATGCGAATGATTTAGTTTTAAAAAAAAAAGCAGATAAGACTAGGGTATCCAATCCTGGGATATTGGGATTGACTTATTTTCAATCCCGGGATTGGGCACTCAACATGAAATCCTGTATAAATTGAGAAAACTTTTGGTGCCCATGGAACTATTCAAAAAACCCATGAATTTGCCGATTTGGCCAAAATGTGAGCGTGCCTCGTTTTTTAGCTCTTTCAAGAATTTCAAAATCTCAAAACCCACGAATTGACCGATTTGTCTAAAATGTCAAAATGACTCGTTTTTTTTTAGCTTTTCCAAATCCAAAATTCTATAATTTTATGGATTTGCTAAAAATTTCTTAATCCCGAAATCCCAGGATTGGTACGGTCGTCATTCCGGGATTTCGGGATCACAAAATTGAACGGGATCCCGGGATTGGAAAGCCTAGTAAGACAGCTTTGCTTAATATGTCGGTATAGAATTATTGTAAAAATCTTGATCACGTTCTTATAAATATTAATTATTTCTAGTTTTGAATTCCATTGTACACAATTTTCTGGTCAACATGCACTTTACGAAAACTTCTATCGCCACGCTACAATGAAGACCGGACCGTCACGAACACCTGTTAAAATTATTTCCCATGACAAAATACACTGCAGACAGTTACGCTTCGGTTGTTTCAACATGACCCTGCTTAGGGTAAGGTTCGGACCCAGACAAAGCCAAACCCATATAGATGCTGTAAATTCGTATAGATAGGTGAAACACCAAATGTTTACAAAAATTGAGTAAATGTAAAAAAATACCAGTACAATTATTGAGGTCTATAAAAACAAACACAGCAAACTCCAATTTATTTAAAAAAATATTTAGTAATGTAGCTGTTGTCTGAGGTTAGGCATCCAATCCCGGGATCCCGTTCAATTTTCTGATCCCAAAATCCCGGGATTGACATGTTCGCGATCCCGGGATTTCGGGATTGAGAAATATTGAGCAAATCCCGAAAAGTGAGACGAAATTGGCAAATTGTGGATTTCAAATTCCTCGCCGAGCTAAAAAAAAAACGAGCTTCTGTGACAATCTTGGGAAAAAGTATACCAAATCGATGATTTCAAATTCCTCGGTGAGCTAAAAAAAAAAACGAGTTTTTGTGACAATCTGTGGAAAAAGTATAGGGAATTGTGGATTTCAAATTCCTCGGTGAACTAATCCCAATCCCGGGATTCCGGGATTGGATACCCTATCTGAGGTATATCAATCGATTGATTTGGCCATTAACAACTGCCGTAAACGCTAAAAAATACATTTTTTAAATCATGCCTTTAATACGGGCCCATTAAAGGTGAAGTAAGCCAACTAGTAAAATGCTAAAACTTGTCTTGGACCATTACTTGGTTCGTTGAATTGTGTATTTTTAATTTACGCAGATAACACTATTGCAATGTGTTTCAACTGAAGTAACTTCACTTTTACGATACATTAAAACGTGTACAAAAATATTACAATGCATCTAACTTTTTGTTTTCTAGAATATCACTTGGCTCACTTCACCTCTAATGGATGCATATGGTATGCAGAAAACTCGGCACTAGTTGAACTGTTTTTTGTTATTTCTGAAAAACATACCGGTGTTGAGTTTTCAGCATTTTTTAAATTGATTTTGGTTTTGTTGCATCAGCCAACAACAATACTATGATCCCTTTTAAATGCGTTAACTTTCAATCCGTAGTGTAAAACATTGTATTTATAAAAAAAATAAAACACATTGTTTTGATCACTTTTAGGGTGTTCACTGTCAATACTTACTATTCAAAAAAAATCATTTTTACTAATTCCACTTTAATTAAAAAATATTAGGACCGGTTTCGCTCATGACGATTCAGTAAATATTGCTCGTCATGAGCGAAAGCGGTCTTTATATTTTTAAATAAAATTTAAATGAGTACAAATGTTTACTTTACTTTTATCTTAATTTACATTTACTATATTTTTGTTGGGTAATAATGCACTTATGTCTCACCGAATTTGTCTATATGCATACGAAATGACACTGCCGAAGAAAGTTAAAGCTGTTCGCTCCAGTATACTGATTTTATAGTTTTGTGAAAAAAGCATGATTAAATAAAATAGAATTGTAAAATACGAAAGAAAATGAAAATTCGTTAATTTAAACAAATACTTTAAATGAATGTAGATAAAACTTAATTAATAATGTTTTAGAATTAAATTGGACTATTATTTGATCATTATTTCCCTAATCTCCATTTTGCAAACTGTACGATATAAAAATTCCTTTACTCATAACCATATTTTTAATTTAACTTGTGAACTTCCATTGGATTAAAAATAAAAACGATTTTATTTTTATCGGCCACGAAAGTTTTCTCGAAGATTGAGAGCATTTCTACTACCGCAAAGTTTCTTTGAATAACAGTTACTAGTTTGCACTATTGAGTACTTGCTCTTATAAAGTACTTATTCACGTAACATAGAAGGGTATTTCAAATGAATTGACGTAAATATTAATTGAAATGTGCCACCGAGCTATTATTTTATACAAATAAAACAGCAGCAATGTTTTAAGACAGCTTTTTTAACCATGTCCGCTCCCAATGTGTATCATATAGACTTCTAATGAAGTTTGTCTCAACGTCTGTGACTACTGCTTGTTACTAGTTGTCGATAGAAGGATATGACTGGTACAGGACTAGCGGTTAGCTTATTGCTCTTGCTACTCCCATTTTGAAGATATAAGGATAGGAATAAATTTGAAACAACGCCCATCAATGTTCCCTCTAAGGTGTGCGCGCGCACACTTTAAAAAGTGGTCGTACACATTTTTCTATCTCCCGCACAGACCACACGCATAAATATTAATTTACTATAGTTTTACTAAATTTTAAGTAATCTTTTTGTTGACAAGACAAATAAAAATTATGTTGAGTGTTGTGAATGTTGAGTGAATATACAAATAATGGTTTGACTGACTGGACCTAGGCACAAAACCTTCGAGTTTAAATATAATACAATTTTTTACAAACTTCAATGATTACTAGAGCTTTTTTAGAAGCCTGGTAATTGATTTTTCAAGCACCAGTGGGTATGTTAGTGACGACCTACCTACCTTCCTACTTGCGCACACTTTTTGTTTTTGCTGATAATTAACTGCAGGAAGAAGTTGATGGTCCGCAAACACAATAGAAAAATTAGAGGGAACGTTGTACCTTGTACCCATACCTTTCGGACAGATAAAAACTGTCCGTACTGGGATTCGAAACCGTGACCTCCGTTACCGAAGCCAATGACGTTTACCACTTGACAACGCAGGCGGAAAATTAGCACTGCCTAATGACATAAATTTCAAATCGAATATTACCATACTTGGAGCAAGGACCCCTTATAGTTATGCTCTGTTATACAATGAGCCAGAGGTGAGCTGGAGGAGGCTTGGAGAGGTTCGCGCGAGCCCCTTGTTAAGTTTTACTATGGCCGGTGAGCCCCTTGTCAATTTAAGAGAAAACAATATTCTCAGATCAAATGAGTATATAACTGCAATTTTTTACTTGCATGTTATCTACGACAGCGTCAGTATACACAGTAGTACATTTTCAATAATTTTCATCAAGTTTACGGTAAATTGCAATTTTTACATAATATAAGTGTATGAAGTATTAATCGATTGATTATTTAAGTATTGCATATAATTGAATATGAGTGATAAAAAAATTCACTCTTTCCCCAGAACGCCGATAATTGCTTTTAGATTAAGCGAGTCTCTTGTTAACATATTGGCAGCCCACCGCTGCATAGAGCCGTATATCTCAGCATAATATAATGGAATTCTATTGTGTTGTTAATTTCACGTCAATAAATTTATTGGTATCCCTTGAACATCCCTTCAATTTCAACTTGCGTATTTCTTCACCTGCATTGAGAGAGAGCATGCACTAAGAGTAGGTGTATTGGCTTAGTTGTCTGACTGCACCAGACTGCAATTCTGAAATACTGCTAATAACTACTAGATCTTTGTGAGCCACTCTCTGCACTCGAACGATTCTTCCATGCTGAGATAATATTGTATTATTCACTTCGCTGTTTTGTTTGTACGAAGTTCGTATTATATAAAAGAAATACAAATTTTGATTATTTTTTTCTTATGCTGACATCAGTTACAGATCTATTATATAATATTTATATTTTTATTGATATTTTAATATAATCATGTTTATTCTGGGAAATATTTTGAGAATATTCTACATGGGAAAAAAGCACAGATGTTCAATATTATCATGGATATTCTGGAGAATAGGGTAATGCAACCTTCTTTTATTGAATAACCACAATCATTTATCTGTAAGAAATCCTTTAACCGGGTTTTAAATTCTAATATTTAATAAAATTAGGCTTAAACCAGTTTTTTAAATTGAGAAGAAATTGCGTTGATAAAAAAGACAAAATAATAATATAAACCCTTTCGTTGTTTTTAGAATACATATAATGACATTCCATCAAGTATTGACAGTGAACATTTTAGAAATGATTATTTACTATGGAAAATTAAAAATAATACATTATGCATTAATTTCTTTAAATTAAATATTTACGGTGTATTCGGTGACAACTTTGTAGGAATTCATTTTTAATATAAAGTTAAATTTCATAACTTTGCTATTTTACTATTTTTGTATTAAAAATTGTTGGTATGAAAATGCTAATTATGTAAATCTGAAAAGCTCGTCTCACAGTTTGTTAAGCAATCAGTGGAATAACAGAGCTATCAAATACAAATTTAAATGATTGATAATTGTAGGTAAAAAAAGTCATTTTGTTTTTTACTTAAACGTGATTTTTATTGTTTGTTCAACTTCTATTGTAAATTACTAAAACGTATTATAGGAGTTTTCACTGTACGTAATATTTATATAACACTAGCTGGTTCTCGGCAAGCGTTGCATTGCCACTCAAAAAAAGAAAGTGTTTGTGTTTTAATTTTGTTTATTGAAGTGCATGTATTATTTTTGTCTGTTTGACGTTTGCTGCCGATTATCTATGGTACGACAGACGCACCACTTACTGTAACTTAATTGTACTATAACCTTCGCGCAAGTGCAAGCATACGTTGTCAATATAAACTGTATAGTAGACATACAAACATTTATTTTTATATATATGACCTACTGTAAGATAATTTTACTATACCTATAACCTTCCTGGAAGTGCAAGCAAAAAGTTTGTCAAAGTTTTATTGCAATCGGATGAGCGTTGTGGCAACGCATAAAGGACGAACAAACAAACATTTATTTTTATATATTAGATTAGATTACACCTACATTAAGTGATCGCTTATATTACGTTTAAAAAAAGATTTATAAAGCAATATTGTGACAAATTCGAAGAATGCTTTCATTAGAAGATAGAATAAGAAAGAAAAGGTTTTTTATTATTATCACTTATTTGGTATGGTTGTGTCTTATTGAATAAAAAGTGTGGTATAAGTTTTTCAAGAACGTGAGAGTTATACGTCTTATAGATATTAACAAAATTCGCAGAATTTAAAAAAAAACGCACAGCAACCATGCTTTTCTTAGTCCGTGCTCGTCAGAATAATTTATTTGCTGCAGCAAAAACTGACCTCCGAACGGGACCGAGTGGAATGACGCACACCTAACTACTTCTCAACTTAAAAAAAAAAAAAAAAAAATAAGTGCGAAAATTTTAAATTTATTAATTACACACGATGTTCCGGCGAAATTTATTCTTAACAGTGCCGCTTTGAGAAAAACCGCAAATGTTGACCCATTTTTAATTGGGGTCTAAATCAATGGGCTATATTTGGATACTACGAGTTCCCAAGAAAACCACAAAATAGTTTAGAGCTTGATTTAAAAAAAAGACCGCCCCGATTTTTTGTTTGTCAATTTAAAAAAATAGTTTGTCTAGGAAGATTTTCCACTACGAACAAAAAGTTCGTAGTGGAAAGTAAACATGCGTTGGTAATAAATACCAGATCTGTGAAATTTCATGATAATTTTTTAAATTATTTAATTATGGTCTCCAATAAGTCGATACCGTCCAATTTTGTGATCCCGAAATTAGTACTATCACGATCCCGGGATTGGGGATAAGAAGTGATAAATTCTCGACAAGTTTTTGATAACAGGCGACCAGTAAAAAAATAGAAAATGCACCAGAAAACTAAAAAAAGAAAGCACTCACATGTGATAATTTTGGGAAAACCGTAAATTTCTCAGTTTTTGATATCGGTGAACGAGGCAAAAAAAATAAAATACATATCCGTGAGAGCTAAAAAAAAGTTGTTTCACCTTCTTTTGTACATTATTTTAAAATCTATTAATTTCTGACTTTTTTCCAGTGATTCCAGGGATTCCAAAAATTCACATACCAATTTATGGTAAATGATCAGGATTGAATACTTTTAAAATCCCGGGCCATACAAAAAGGGTTTGGGATTGGATGCCCTTGTTCAAACAATAAGTGAAGCAATTTTAAAACCAATAATTAAAATAATTATTTTCACTTTGGTTTTGACTAATTGACATTCACTGGTGCATTAATGTTGTATAGTGCAGCAAAGTGCAACGCAATATTGCGTGACTTAAAAAGAAGTGCACTGTTATTCTCGCGGTAAGAAATAAAGAATAAAGTAGTACAGTCAAAATAATTTCAACGCGTTCCTTGAAACACTTTTTTTGCTTATGAACCACCTTAAGAATAGATCTGTCCACCAAAGCAGAGTGGTAAGATCAGGATATTTTACGAAATCAAAATAAATAATATATCGAAGGTGGTAAACGGATTCTTCCGAACACGAATTCTCCGTACAAGAATACTCCGAACACCGAGTCTTCCGTTCACATAACCTAAAAAAATGATTTTGATATTTAAAAGTACGGAATATTCTGTTTACGTATTATTCTATGTACGGAAGGGTCTGTGAACAGAAGAAACGTTTCTAGAAATTCAGGGCCTTTATGCAAACGTCACGCAAGACCCCTAAACGCATTTTTTTATATTGAGTACACAAAGCTCTTTTTTTAAACGGTAGATACTTTAGTAATAATTAAAACTCAATAAGTAAATTATGCAAAATATTATAAAGTTAAGTAAAAAGAATATGATTAAATATAGGGACTTTAATGAGGGACTGGACATGTATTTCTTTCATCGCTAGAAATGTGATATTTTTGTTTGTTTCTACTAGTGTTGTTGTATTTCTTGTAATTAGGAAATCTGTTATCCGCTACAGTGTTTTACGTTTCTAGGAATCGTGTTAGAGAAAATAATTCGTGTAAAAATATAGTATTAGTTCATTTTAGTGGACCGTGTTATTTTGAAACCGTGTAAAAAAGAGTTGAGTGTGTATAAATTTGGACCCCATGTTTGCTGGGCCCTCGTGCATTGCATGAGGTGGGTACGCCGTTGAAATCACTTTTTAGTCCGGTGCGAAACTTTTTAAATTAATTCAATCAATCGGTCACGCATGGTGAACTTGTGTACAATAATGGGTACTCACAGCATTTGATACAATCTCCCTTATTCCTTTGTAAACCACGCTATGTAATACAACCAAAGAGCTTTCGAAATGCATTTTAATGTGAAAGTCAAATTGATAATCAAAATCATTTTTTGTGGCATTGTGAGCAGCAAAATCCAAATTATTAAATGTAATAAAATTAAAATTTATTTCGACAGATGCATTTTCAATTATTGCATTTGCAATTATTATAATTATTATACGTGAATATTATTTTTATTAAGGTCAATAAAACCTTTAAGAATATTTGTGTTCATATATTTAATATTTTGTGTATTGTTAATATTTTTTCATACTGGATCGTGAGATCAGGCACGGAAGCCAACAACGCTAACCGCTGATCCATAGCCCGACACATATTTTTTCAATCGATTTATAGATTTTTGTTCGAAGACATGAGTGTTAGTGATGTCTAAAAATTCCCTCCCACCCTTCAAATCTTTCGAAAACTGGGCATAGCGAGAGCGATTAGTTAACCACTAGGCATGTCTTACCGTCTATCCCTACTACTCTCTTTAAAAAAAAAGATTGAGCGACTGAGTAACAAACAGTTCTCGTAAAAGAAATTTTCAGATACCTCCATCAGGAGGCCATATGCTCCACATTGGAAGAGGACAATGATAAAAAAAATGTAAATGTTGAAGTTGGCAGTGCCACCTGTTAACACTTAATTGTATAGACAGAGAGAACGTGTGGGTTATGTGAGTGTGTTGTGGTTTACATCACATCGGAGATAAGAGCTCTACTATAAAACTAGCAAATATTGTCACGTGATAATGCCACCAGAAAGCGTTCACCCAATCAATACGCCTGGTGAGATCGACGCTAACCCCTAATTTTGTATGAGGTTCGCTCCCCCAATTACGCGACCTCAAATCACGCGGTCTCAACTTTCGCGTAAATGGGGGTTTTAATGTGCATACTACAGTAAACCCCCCATTTACACTATAGTCGGGACCGTGTAATTGGAGGTATTGTAATTGGGGGTGTGAATCTCATACAAAATTAAGGATTTGGTTTTTTTTCCGCGGAAAACCCAAAACTAAGAGTCCCTTAGTTTTGCAAAAAAAAAATATGGACGAAATATTTAGTGTTTGTAGTAGTCGACAGTCGCCCAGCTATGCGTGTATAGCCTGGCACGTGTCGAATACACAGGCGCTAGCCAAAATTTGACAGTATTCGCGGCCCAGACAACCGTCTCTTAGTAACGACAATGGAATGCGACCGTGCAATTCGGGGATTTGCGGCAAATATTTCAAGCCAGCGCGTAATTCGGGGTGGTGTAATTAGGGGTTCCACTGTATGTGTATTATATTCTACATTAGGAGTAGACGTGGTTTACACAAAAAATAAATAAATTTATACACAATAGATGTCAACTTTCGGCCTATCAATCAACCGAAATACTTATCAGATATAATTTATTAATTGACATAAAAAAAGTTACTCAATGTCTTGTGGTAATTTTTTTTTCAAATAATCACTTTACTTAACTTATTATCGTTTGAAAAGTCTACTTCAAGGACTTTGAGCTATGTGTAGGGTTTCTCATTTCCCGGTAAGTCGGGAAATAAATACACCGATTCCGGGAAATTCTGTGGTTCTGCCTGGGTTGGTGAGTCTTTTTTTTTTAATTGTGTTTACTATCAGATTTTTTCTATCTATAAAATTTTCCAATTAATGTAAGTGTTAAATAATATTCCAAAATTTTACTCGCAATTAAAATACTGTTATTACACCATCTTTTTCTATTAGCTTAATAAATTCGCGAAAGCATCACGTGAAAATATTCAGGCTCGCAATCACGTCACAGAGATTAAAAATGCGTATTTCTTCTTTTCCCGTGATTCTGTTTTCGAAATTCCGGAAAACCGGAAGCCGCTAGCTTATTAGGAGTCCGGGATCCCGGTTGCCAGGGGAGAAACTCTACTTCTTGATAATTTTTACGAAACCATTTACAAAAGTTCATCAAAGGAGCAAGACTAGTTGAATAGGTCAGTGTTTGTTTATCTAATTAAATATCGATACAGTTTATTACGTTATATCATGTTATATGTGTAAATTTCGGTTCGTGGTTAACCGGTCAAAATCCTTATTTTGGGCTTAATAGAGTATGTTGTTATGTTTCTGTTATTCTTGACCATTCGATTTTGTTCAATGGGGACTGGGAGCCACACAATTATCTCTGTTATAACTCATTTCCTCACCTTCTCAGAAGAGAGAGGTTGAGCGACTGGCTTACAAACAGGTCTTGTTAAAAAGCTACATTTAGATGTTTCTTTTGTATTGCAAATCAAGGCTCGGCAATGTTGTAAAAGTGCCAAATATATTTAACGTGGGGATTAGTGCGGGCCGGACTTGGGTCACATGCGTTGCGGCGAGAATCTTGCGGGCCGTACCGCGATGCCTCGTGGGCCGCAGGTTGCCGACACCTGGTCAAAATGATTACTCATTATAGCCAATACAGTAGATACTCAAATAATCCTAAAACAGTATTTCAATTGTTACCTTCATCAAAGATAGTTGCTGATTTTATCGTAATTCATGCGTCAATCTGTCCTTTTGGAGACCACATTATGGTGCAGTTACCGAGTACAATTGTAAATTATAAAAATTCACAAAGAAGGATGTCAGGGATGTCAATATTAAAATATCTTAATACTAATAGCAACAGCAAAAATAAATAAGTTCTATTAAACCTACAAAAAATAAAGTAAGAATCTACACATATGCACACATTGTAATATGGCTCTTCATAATACGAAATACTGGCAATATTATCTTACGAAATTAAATAATTATGGTTCATATTTCAAACAATCACAAAAGGTTTTATTTGATTCAAATTTGTGTTATACTACTTTTGGAAAAATGCGATTCTTCAAAAAAACACGCACACTAAATAGTTTCACCTGATTTGGGCCGGATCGAGAGAGTTAATTTGATATAATATATACATTATACTAGGTATGGTTCAATCTTTTTTTTCCAGGAAGCAAGGGCACAACGCATGTGTCAAGAATGTCTGCCGCACACTCTTGCACGGTGCGATATCAATCCAGACAATCCTCATAAATATTATGCAACTCATCTCCGACTCATTTTCCTGGCATATACGTGATACATATAAACGTGTCACCGCGCCGCGCCATTCGTTTATCTTCAAATTTATTTTTATTTGAAACATAATGCTATTTCTATTTATCTCTGAAATTATTAGACGGTAAAGACGACAGACTTGGCTAAATCCAACAATCATTAGAGTGTCATATTGGAGCGAAAAGGAATAGTTATACTAAATTATAGAATCAATTACTGAGGGTATATTTAGAATCATTCCTATTTTTTCCGCTTCCGTATGCTTAGAATCGTTTCAAAAGTTGTGGAAACACCTTGAAACGCATGAAAACTGAAGTTTTGAAGTGTTACCAGCCTAAAATATAAATTAAATTATTCTTTTTGGACTGCACGAAAAGGTTAACTACAAAACGGCGCCCAAATTGAATTAACAATAATTAAAATGCTGACAGTCTTTTTACAGTAACAAGCAGATTATACGTAAGTCTGTATTCAAGTTCCGTTGAGATAAAAAAAATAGTTTTACAATTAAAATTTAAGATCTTGACTTTAATATTATTCTTTCTTGGGTTGATTGATCTTGAGTCATTCTAATTTATGTTATCTGATTTTAACTTTTAAAATATTGTGCGCATCACAAATTATAAGCTGTAATGACAAATATGTTTATTAAAAATTATAACGGGCGCACACGCCATCAAATATTGTCAAATCCAAATGAAGTGGTCAAAGTCGTGAATCCAAAATTGATGTCGATTACTTTGGAGTTAGTTTTTTGTTTTGTTTTTTATTCAAATTACATCAAATCAAAAAACCAAACGTTTACCTGCTATCTTTTTTTTATACAGAACGACTTTTTTTATATCCGTAATCGGCAGAAAAAAAAACATAAATTTTACAGGAGATGGTTGTTTGTTTAAAATAGTCTCGTGATAAGCTCGCAAAAAGATTTTTTTTGCAGGAAAGAATTATTTTTGCGAACTTTCTACGAGAAGCAGTTAATAAAACCTTCTGCTATGAATTATGATTAAAACCTGACCATTTCTGTCGGGACCTATGGCGCAACGGCTAGCGTTGTTCGCTTCTGTACACGGGTTCGAGTTCCAGTACGACCAACATTTTTTTTATTGATTTATCGATTTCTGTTCGAAGGCATGGGTGTTTGTGATGTCTAAAAATTCCCTCCCACCATTCCGATCCTTCATTAACTAGCCGCAGCGAGAGTGCTTGATTAACTACTAGCCCTTTCCTGGCCTCATCCTTCTATCCCTACAGCTCTCTTTGGAAAAGATAGGTTGAGCGACTGAGTAATAAACAGTTCTCGTAGAAATAACTTCTTTTGAGATACCTCCATTATGAGGCCATATGCTCTACATTGGGAGCAGACATGGATTAAAAAAAACTGTAAAATTTACGAATTGTCGCTTACGCTGTTCTACCTATTACAGGTCGAAATGAAAATGTTAAATAAATCGATTATTTTGTCTCAAGAATCTTTTATGAAAATTTCCTATTCAAAACATTGTTACATATTATATCATCTTTTTCCCTTTATTGTTTATTCGTTCTACTTTATTAAAGTGATATAGAGGTTTTCACTATAAATGGATATTTCCTAGTGTGATGAACACTACTTAACAAACCCGACTAAACATTGTGCGACTACGCTAAGTATATTTTCAGCTACGGAGGGAAGTCATGTACAAAGATAAAAATGTCCGTTGACATGTTGAAAATCGGGAGCATTTCCCCCAAAACTTCCGATTTATCTGATCCGAAACGGTGTTAAGGCGTTCTATGTTTTGTTCTAAAAACAAAACAAAACGATCTCATTATAGTTTTCGTCGAATGGAATGAGCGGTTTCCTTTGTCTCAGTGCGAATAACCATTCCTTGTCTTGTCACATATTTTCGGGCGGATGCGATGGAGAATGGAGATGTTCCTTCGTAGAATACTGTCTCGTGGTTTCGCTTCCACATCGTATAAATACATTTCGCTTGAAGGCTCTTTGCCTTAGGAAAACAACAGGGCCGGATTGATACAAGGTTTCATGTTGTATTCAACTCAATATTAATATTTATTTCGTATTTATAACTATGATTATTGAGATTCAACAAGTTATAAAATATAAAATATTTTTTTTTTCTTTATAGTTACCGTTTATTTTTTTTTCATTTTTATAATGAACTATTAAGTTACTTTTTATGCCACAAAAAAACCTAAAAGGCTGTATGCTCGACATTGGGAACGGAGATGGATAATAAAAAAATGATAAGATTTACCGAGCCCCTTGTTAAGATATTGGCAACCCACCGCTGCTTCTCACCTTTCCTATCCTTCAATAACTAGATGTGGTGAGAGCAATCAGTTAACCACTAGTCCTGTCCTACCCGTATCCTTTTGTCCCTATTACTCTCTTGAGAGTTTGGGCAACTGAGTAACAAACATCCATATGAAGGCCATATGGTCCACATTGAAAGTCCGGATGAATAAAAAAAATACATATACAGTAAACCCCCCAATAATGAAGAGGTAAGGGGATCATTAATGGGGGGTTTATTATTGGGGGGTTAAGATTTTCAATTGAATTTTTTTTATTTGAAATGCGGAATTACATATTATTTTTTAATTAATTAATTGATCATAAATATGTATATTACTTAAGCATATACGTATTCAAAATTATTTAAGTCGTGCGTTATCAAGACATGTGAATTTAGATATGTATTTTAAATATTTTTATGAAAGCCTAATTAGTAGTTTTATTTTTTTCATTATTCGGGGGATTTAACTCATTATTGGAAAACCTGCCGCAAATGTTATTGGGGGGTTCATTAGCGGGGAGCTCATTATTGGGGGTTTACTGTACTTAATGAGGCATGCATTCTCAAACAAATATCGTAAATGTGACATACAATTGGGAGATATGATTTTTTTTCGATTTCACGTACGATTTTATTAACGACCACAAAAACATTTATCGAATAAAGTTGTTTGTTAAATTTGAACAATAAAAAAGATTATCACTTCGAACTGAAACAGCGGGTCGGGTTCTTGGTGATATTTCGTCCTTCTTGCAACAATGCGGCTCGTAGAGTGCCTTATTCAACTCCTTGATAAGGTCTGATGATAAATATAACGATCATGTTCGCACCAGCATACGCGGTTTCGCAACGTTCTGTGCACCATAAAAAAGGAAAAGGATTGAGTTTGAGTAATTCTTGAACTTCTTTGAAAACACGTCCAAGATCAAAAGATTCGTTGAATTGTTACTCGGCAAAATTGAGTTCTTGACGAGAGATTGCGTGCGATTTGTATGGCACGAAAATAAAACAGTATTATAATATCTTGATTGAAATTTTTACGGTTACGTAAAGCCATATACTTTTTTAAAAGCAGGGCTTTTTCAATGTTACGTGGTGGAACGGCGTTCCGGCACAGTTTGTCTCGGATTTTTTAATGTTTCAAATTAATATAAGCAAAATTGTATTTTACTTTATTAACTTATTTAATTAACATTGCACGTTGACAAATTATAAATTCAAAACTTTTACAATGAAGAAACAAAAATATTACAATTTAATATTAAAAGTAGTATAAAGAAATGACAACTTTTGTTTATATTCTTGGAAACCAATGACTGTCTATGCTTATCTAATGTTTCTTAAGTGAAGGAACAGTAACTCATAAGTTAATGTCATATTACAAAATAATACCAGGTCCACAGGCTTACTCCGAGACCGGAACCAGAGGTGGGCTGGAAGGGGCTCGGAGGGGCTCGCGCGAGCCCCTTGTTGAATTTTACCAAGGCCGGCGAGCCCCTTGTTAACTTATGAGAAAACAATATTCTCAGATCAAATTAGTATAAAACTGCAATTTCTATTTTTTATATTATCTACGACAGCTTTAGTATACACAATAGTACATTTTTAGCTATTTACATGGATAAGTTTACGGTAAATTGCATATTGTTACATATTATAAGTGTATTAAGTAACAATCGATTGTTTATTTAAGTATTGCATAAATTTGCATAGGAGTGATAAGAAAATTCACTCCTCTCTCAGAACACTGAGAATTGCTTCGAGATTAAGCGAGCCCCTTGTTAACGTATTGGCAGCCCACCGCTGACCGGAACCAAGGGTCGAATGCGTGATATATTATTAAAAAAATAGAGGTTGAGTAACAAGACATCACATAAATCCATGCCTTTGAACAGAAATAATCATAAATCGATTGAAAAATCAATTTATAAAACTGCCCGTACTGGGATTCGAACCCGTGTTCTCCGTAGCAGTAGCCAACGATGTTGACCACTCGACCACACAGGCGGCTACATTACATAATGATTAATAAAGTCTAAATGTGATTTAAATTTTTTAAAAAATGTGCTGCATTAATAAACCATAGCCAAGCTTTAAAGCAGGTGGCACTGTTACCTCATTTTTTTATAATTAGATAATTAGATACGAAAAAGAACTTCATCAATAATAATTATTAATGCATCGCTTAATGACAAAAACGTAATAGTTAGCATATAAAAGTAAATTGTAGAGTAGGGAAACCATAATTAGTAACTTAATTGGTTTCTACAATTATAAAAGACATTAATTCAAGTACGTTTTATAGACTTTTAGACGATTATTGCCCATTTCAATTAAAAATAAAATTCCGCATACTTAAATTTGATATTATTTGTAATTGATTGGTTTTCACTTTAATTTATTTATAATAAAGTTGATTGCTACTCACGATTAGTCACCGATGATTAAATATTTAATGTTGCCATTTAAGACTAATTAAAAATCATTTCTGCGAAGGAAAATAGTCAGTTAAAGTCTGGCAATGAAAAATTATGAATCACGCACCGGTCTATTTTTAAAATATAAAAGAAAACCGGGATACGATATCATACTAACATTTTTAAATAAAAAAAATATTGATTTTAGTGAATTTCTTATAATTATTGTAATATTTTTCGTACCGATTGTTTTGTGATATTGGTTCAATTACTCGATTTCATATAATTAGCCATGTTTGGATTTATCTTTCGTCAGTTGATAATACTCACAATAAACTTAACCGGTTCTTATATTAATTACAAATGCAGAACTAGAACAAAAAACATGTACATTTTTTTTTTGTTACAATTGGTTGATAGAGGATTATGACATAGATGATGGTGCTAAGGGCGACCGGATGATTCTTGATGATGACTAAGGTATTTAACCCTTTTAGCCCCAGACCATTTTGGAAAGAGCGCTCGAAAAATCGCAATGTATATTTTTCTAAAAAACGGTAGACTCGATAATATTATTTATCTCAGCTAATATAACTTTGCAGTGTTTTATTTTATAATGACATCTTTATGATGTATAGTATAATAAGTAATTGTTTTACATACATAGGTTATAAAATAATATAAATGGAAAAAACCAAATGAATAAATAAACCATTACTGAAACAATCATTTTTAAATTAGCATAAATTTAAATAGTTTATTACAAACATTTAAATTATCGAAACATATATTTCATGTTAGTAAAAATAGTTCTCATAAGATTACAAAAAAAGGAATTCCCCCCTGGGATTCTTCGCATATATTCGCGGAGCCGATATATCGGGTTATTGATTTAAAAAAATATTCGGCATTACAGCTAATACCAATATGAAAAATGTTATGAATTTGGAACATCATACGAGATAAAATCATTAGGAAGAAACATCACAAACACACATTTCTTAGATCTCAAATATAAATTGAAAACAAACCATGAAGTTAAACTTATCATGTCTTGAACCCAAGACCCGCTTGATCGACAGGGCTAAACTTTTACCAAAAAAATACAACAGTTGGCAAAATTACATTACACAATTTGAAAATTAAATATTTATAGAAATTGACTGGTGTATTCCAATGAAAGATTGCAATCCTAACCATTAACCAATAATAGTTACAACATCATTAAGAAATAATTTTGAAAACTTAATGAAATATAATTCATATTAAATTATACGAAAATTGGATTACGTGCATCACACCACGAATATAAATAGGGACATGTATTTGAGCATCTATTTTTGTAAACTTTTCAATAATTTCATTTTAACTTATATATATATCGACTGTGGAAAGGAAAAAGGACGTAACCTACACATATCAAATTTTACAGGAAGCGCAAAAAACGTGTATTGATGATGTTGGGCCTTATGCAAATTATGAATTATTCAGAATCTTGAAGTGCACGGAAACTTGTAAGTTTTTGTTTTATTGACAAAATCTAATATTAATTAAAGAAATTGTCTAAGAAAACCTTTATTTCCGTCTTTTTTCTTGGTTTTAATATTTTAGAGGGTCAACTTTTTCAAACATAAAAGCTAAATTTAGACACTAATTCGGCATTTGCAGCTTGCATCCTTTTGATAGAACTTGTATCAAGTTTGATACATTGTGATTATCAAAAAAAAACCTGTTTTGAAATAACTGTTTGTTACGTCCTTTTTCATTTCCACAGTCGATATGTATTCCGTCATCAAATCATCTTTAGTCAGCCAAGCATGCAATGAATGTCAACACTATTATAAACTGTTGTGGTTTGAATACATAAAATATATTTTTTAAATGTTTCGAGCCGCTTGTTTTTCACGACTCCGACTCCACAGCCCTCCCTGCCCTGGTCAAGAGTCTAAAAAAAGTCATTCCGACACACATTTATAAATCAAATGAAAAATCAATGTCCATTTTCGAGTTCAAGCCCTTGACTGCGCAATCGAGAAAGAAAGCCGTTGAACTTTACTAAGCTAATAAAGATGCAAACAAAAATTGCTTTTTAATTTTTTTTAAAAAACTGACTAAGCCAAATCTTTCTTTAACACTTTTTACCAATTAGCATAATAGATGTTAATTAATCTAATCATATATGGCTAGATATGAGATGGAGCCGTGTCCAAAGTAAATTAATTTATACGAGGTTTTTAGGAACACCTGTAAATTAAAAATACCTAGTTTATTTTGGAAACGTGGGAATCATAAATAACATTTCATGTTTGCGCTGAGTATATTATTAATACTAATCATAAATGTGGGAACGATAATTAAATTTGTATTGCGTGGCGACAATTTGAATGAGTACAAATTTATTTTTAATTACACACAATAAGCATAGCTGCCAGCGCCTTTTAATAGTTTTGATATTAATTACTTCGCTAACGATAAGAAAACGTGTGTTAGTAAACGTAATAATTTGATTATCACAATTTGAAGAATGTAGTATATATTGCATATTTGAATGATTAACATAATAAAAGCCGTCTGGGCAAGATGGCGAAAATTCGATCTGATAAAACTAAAATTAGTTAGTCGGTCTCAAATCTTTTGATTATAAAAATTGCCCGTGGTGACGCTCTTCGCAAGATGTCATTTCATGTAATGATCCAGATGGAAAATTTCATATAACTATTATTACGACCAGCATTTTTTTCGACCGATTTTCAATTTTTGTTCGAAGGCATGGGTGTTTGTGTCTAAAAATTCCCTCCCCCCTTTCCGATCCTTCAATAACTGGACGTATCTAAAATGATTTGTTAACCACTAGTCCTGTACTAGCATTATCCTTCTAACCTCCATTAAGAGGTCATATGCTCCACACTGGCAGCGGACGTGGATAAAAAAATTATACTATCACAGAACAAACATCAATATTTCATCACTAGCAAACCACTAATTTGGTAGGTTACCACTAGGGATTGCAATTGGTATTCATGGTGTTTTTTTAACATCAAGATGGCTGTAATAAAAAATAAAAAGTATCTGTAATTTGTTATCGAAAATTAATCAAAATACAATTTTGATTAATTTAATAACAATACATATGTTAAAAAATTAATTCCGATGAATGAAAACAATTCCACGTCACGACTCTCGACAACGACACATAAAATAATCTAATTTAAAAAAATACTTTTACATTATTAAAAAAAAAACTTTTTTTGTATGTACACCGATTCCACATTATTTATTAAAGATTATGACTGCTTTCGTTCACGGAGAGCATTATCATCTGATTAAATCGTGATCAATCATGATCAGTTGACAATTCGCGCGGTTAGCAAAACCAGTTCTGATCTTTAATACATATTGATGAATTATTACAAAAGATTGTTTTTTTTTTTTTTAAATATAATGCTCTTTTACCAAGAATTGACTGTAAATATATTATAAGTGATGTTACTATAAATATTTTAGTTCTTAGTGAAGAACGATTCGTCACTATAATCTTCGTAGCGAAGTAGGACAATGCACATTTTAATTGCTAAAGAAGTCGTGGTCAAAACGCTCATAAAAAAATGTTGTTTACCTTTTTAAAATGTGTTGATAATTAAGTATTATTAAGTAATTATTTATGAAGCCGCTTTTCTAAAAAATGTTAGCTTACATCTGCGGTAATTAAATATATGTATCTTCAAGTAAAGACGTAACTTTTAATTTATTGTGAGTTTTAGGAATCGGTTTATATACGGATTTAAAATCAAAATCGTTAGGATATTAATTGTTTTAGCTTTTTGGTTTTGAGATGAAAATATTATTCGTTTCAAGGTGACTGACACTTGTATGGTTATCAGTGGCGGATTATCCTAAAAGCAAATGAGGCGAGCGCTTGGGGCCTCCGAATCTAAAGGGCCTCAAAAATAGCTTATATAATATAACCCATACAATTTTAAATATTTTTACTTGGAATTTTCTGACGTTTTTAACTTATCCAAAAAACAGGGCCTCCAAATTTTATTGCGCCTAAGGCCTCCCATGTGCTTAATCCGCCACTGATGGTTATATGTATTACTTTTTCAGTATTAATTTTGACAGTGGTAAACTTTTTACTATATTGCCGATTATATTATCTTCTCCACCCGACATTGCATTTGCTAATTATTATCATTACCTTTCAATGGATTCGGCGGTAACTTTGTGGAAGTTCATTTTAATATAAAATAAAAATAACTTTGATTATTCCACGTATTGTGTATCAAAATGTGACACGTGTTTCGCCTCTTTCAGAGGCATCCTCAGACAACTACTTTCGCAAATGTTTGCTTAAGTCAATTCGTATTCGTAGTATAGCAAATGCTCGTAATACGAATTCGTACTTAAGCAAACATTTGCGAAAGTAGTTGTCTGAGGATGCCTCTGAAAGAGGCGAAACACGTGTCACATTTTGATACACAATACGTGGAATAATCAAAGTTATTTTTATTTTATATTATTATCATTACCATTTCGCTGTTTTAAAAATCAGAGTCGTACAAACTCACAAACTCATTTATTTCGTTATTGGTGGAACGATAGTGTAATAAAAAAATATGTGTATGTAATAATCAAATCGATCAAGATTTCTACTGCGCTGTAGCCATTTTTAATTAATAAAAAATGTTTAAGAAGCTTTGTACTTTTATGATATTTACCAGAATAACATATTTAAAGTGAACCTATAAAAATAGTGGCACTATAAAATCAAGTTAAAATTATTAAGACATTGCAAAATTTCTAACAACTCGGATTGTTTTTTTTTTACTGTGAATATAAGTCTAATCATTGAATTGCTTTATGAATTTGTTTGCATTTTTTTAAATATAATATTAACGAAACCATCAGGACTGTGGAGTTGAAGTAGAAAATAACTAACGACTCCGACTCTTTTTTAATTTATTTGTGTCTACAATTTTTCAAAGTCTAAAGCGGCGCCACTGCTACTAAGCTTAAAAAAATTGAGAAGAATTTATTAATTCTTTATCAAGATAATGAGACAACATAGGTCGCAGTCGGAGTCGTATTTTTAACTAATCTCGGAGTCGTTTTATGTTTTAACGATTCCACAGCCCTGGATAAAACTGAGTAAACTTTATAAAATAATATGAGCTTTAGCAACGTCGGTGTATATACAATATAATGTCTTTATATTCTTTACAAAACATTAAATTTCAGCGATTTATTAGCACATTTATTGTCATACTATATCAATTATTACTTAGATGACAGAATAATAATTAATATTGTATTATTAAAAGGTAAATCAAAAATCTCTTTAAAAAGTAGCATGGGAGACAGGTAGAGAACAGTCATGTATGTGAGCAACAGGTTGTGTGTTTTTGAAAATCGTTCGACGTGAAGTTAGTCGCTTGAACTACCTGAAACGGCAGACGAAACACGCGGGGAAGCGGTGCGTTGAGTCAGCAGCGATAGCAACAGTTCACTATGAATGTTCCTGTGAATGGGCATTCGGTCGCGTCGAAACTTGAAGCAAGTTTATCGAAAACGTCCGAACCGACTGCACGTTCATTTTGTCCGCGAATGTGTCTATTCTGCGTCTTTGATAAATGTCAAAGATTACGCGGAAGGGCACGCGAATGAAGTTCGTACAGAATCATATACGTCAAATTTAACGGAATTAATCCGTGTTCCGAATTCAAACTAAAAGTGTTAAAGTTTTGAAAGTGATTTAGTTGTTTACTAAATTTACGTTTAGTGTTTGTGTTTACATATCCATATAATAACGATTTGAAACTGTGATAAACGTATAACAAACTACCGTGTGATAGTTCCAACCTGTAAAACGAAGTCTACTTTTGTTTATCTCAGTGTAATCTTCGTAGTTATTAACTGAATGACTAGAGATCTCACTCGGCTTGGTTATCGTTCATTCTAGGTGACAGCATCCGGCCGGTTTCCTCTGATTTCTTTATGTGCTGCATTATTCTTATCGGGTTTTGTATCGCGAAATGATCAGTTCGATTCGTATCGAAAGACCTGTGTATTTTATTGCTTTTAGTGCATATTAATCCACTTTGAAGATTGTGCAACTTTCCTTCTGATTGACACTGAAGTGTGGTTTGGATTTGTGATGTCTTATCAATAAAACGTAAACATTTCAATCATGGATATAAGGACGCGAGAATTGGAGTTGCAGAGAAAAGAGATAAGAAGCCAAAGCGTCATAGGTAAGAAGTCAATCAAAATTGAAATAAATTTTATTATCAAGTCATGATTATTGACTTTATTACGATGATGCAATTGACCTCGAAACGGGTTTTATATACATTTTTTTGCTCATAGTTTGTGTAGTAGATTCGTATTAGTATATTATCTTTTTTTAAGACGATTATCCATCATAGCGATCGTTTGTTTGATTGTAATTATACAATTATACCATAAATGAATTATAGCATTTTCTATGTTTATTTCACGATGCGTCTTTCGTTCAATAAACTTTACATACGCAAGGCTAATTTTTAATATTATTTTGAACGCAATATAATTTTAATTGCGTACCTAATTTATTCGTATTTATTATTATTAAATACTCATATATGTAGAGCACTTGCTATACTAAACTAAATTCATACCAGGTCTAGCCAAAGGGGTAGCTGTTAAGATTCTTCAAGGTAGAAAAAATTCAAAAGCATTAATTCTTATTTATTTTAATGTGATATTTTCATCCTCAAAATCAGAATTATTTAATAGGAGGGGGGGGGGGGTCAAAAACTGTGGGCCCTTTTTTATAACTCTGTTATTCCATTGATTGTGTAGCTAATTATTATTTTTTTGTAAATATAACACACTTATAGAATGAGTCTGAAGATGCTTCCCAAAGAGATGAAACACGTGCCACTAATCACTATTAGTAACAAAATCGGCATAACTAAACCTTCTGTATTGTATCTTGTACATACTTATTCTGCATAATTTATTTTCGATTAGGACCAGTTTCGCTCGTGACGAGCATATCAATTTATTTTTTTGTTTGGAGAAATCAATAAACACACTTCCACAAATTGTATTTTTTTTTCAAAAATCGAACAATTTAATATAACCGCCCCCTGTCATTAGCCTTGATAATATTATATGTAGGGATTGTTAGCATTTTTACTAACGGGGATAATCGTATATTATGATGACCTGTATCCATATAAATGAATAACCAGAGGCAGATAATGGCGGTTCATTCTTTTTCTAATCATCGTCATTATTATTCAAATCTCCATGAGTAGATAGATATTGATACAGAATTGTAATTACCTATCGATGTATGATATCTATTTACTCACACAAAGATACATTTTCTTGGCCTCTACTAGGGACTGCAATAACGGTATTACCGAAACCGAGACCCCGGTATTCGTAGTGTTTTTCAATCTTGAAAATAAACCAAAATCGAATTTTGAATGTAGAGAAACAATCGAGATCGAAATGAATTGAAATAATGTTATCTGCCAAGAGAATTGTAAGTATCAATATTGACAGGTTGCAGAATTAATGAGCCTTTCAACGATGTATATTATTCATTGTCAATACTTGGTGGAAAGGCATTATGTCAAGAAAAACACAATATTCCTTTGTACTGTTTCTACTTTTATTTACCAAGATCAGGACCGGTTTCGGTCATGGCGAGCATTATCAACTGGTAAGATAAATAATTTAACAGTGTTATTTCTACAAAAACAAATTGATTAAAAAAGTATAATAAACAATTGGCATTAAAAAGAATTTACAAATTACAGTAGAAATTGTGAATAAGTGACTCTAAACCAAGGGTGTCGAACCTTTTTTGCCCTGGGATCGACTTTTCAATCTTTAGTTTTCTCATGGTCGACTTTTAACTAATTGCGAAATATATATCATTAGATAGGTATGTGCTTACATAATAATTCAATTTTAGTATTTTTGTATATTTTGTAAGCTTTCGGGATCGACCAAATTTTGCTTTATGATCGACCAGTCGATCGCGATCTACCGGTTGAGCATTCCTGCTATAAATTAAAACAAATTAAAATTTTCTTAAAAACCTCTTAATAATATTGTAATTTGTAAATTATTTTTAATGCCAATTGTTTATTGCATCTTTTTATTATTAGCTGTGCTTAAATTTTTTTTATAATACCGGTATTGATATATCCGTTCAGTATTGCAATCCCTTGCAACTTGTTGAATAGTATGTGAACGTTTTTTGTTCTGTAAATACCTGACTTTAGTACCTCTCTTAAGTATGGTATCATTATTATGTTTTACAGCTATTCGCTATTATTGCATTCAATAAAACGCTTTTCATATGATAGATCGCTTGTTTAGAACTCTTAACTGATGATATTACGTAACGGTATTTTTTGTTTGATTGTTATAAAACGTAGCTCTAAACGTTTCAAGGACAATATTTTAAAAAGATTTTTTTATATCGAGTCGGCGGTTACTTTTTTAATATTCATTAGCAATATAAAATTAAAATTGATGAATTTGTTATTCCTCTGGTTTTGCAACTCTATCTGGGGCTCCTTTTTAAATATTTATTACTGTTCACCGATTCACAACAGATTCACGGCGAACGTTGTTTGAATTTTGTCTATACCAGGGATTCTCAACTCTGTCTTCACTGCTCGATTTGTGTGCGCTCGCCACTATTTAACCGCGACAGATTTTTTTTCACACGACTTATGAATATGAATTTGATTTTTAGAATTTTACAATTATTTGCATAGGCTTTATATATTCGTTCGGATTAGTTCTATTCCTGCTGAATGCCTCATTAGCTAACCTATTTTAGAACATATTGTTAGAAAAAAAAACGGTGGTGCCACCCTATTGAGTTTTTAGAATGCGCTCTGTGGATTGGTAAAAAAGGTTGAGAACCAATGCTTTTTACCTTCTCTTTCTCATACCAACAGCAGTGAATATACGATATTAAAAAAATGTACAGAAACAAGTTTCACATAATAAGGTAATATTTTTTTTGGTAATTGTGTGTTAAAGCTAGTCATGGATTATTACGGCGAAAAACTTCACAAACTAAGCTAAAAACGACGCCACGGTTTAAAAGGTTATTTTTTGAGGGCTTGATAATCGTTTTAAAAACACACCCTAATACGAAGAACACTGATAAATTATGCGAAATACGAAATATTTTTCAGTACTTCGCCTCCATAGTTCACTATGGCCGAAGTTTTTCACTGAAATAATCCATGACTAGATTTAACACACAATTACCTTTTTTTTTCTTTGCGGCCCAAAACCACTATAATTTGTTTTTATGCGGCTCGATAGAAGAAAAAGGTTGGGCATGCCTGTGCTAACAACGCCAATTAAAAAAAACGCAACCCGAAATACGGTGATTCAACACATACGATTACGGCACAAATTAATTATACATATTTTTAGAACACTTTCGATAAATGTTGTTTATTGAGAGACGGATAAATCGCAAGAGGGAGTTGAGTTGTTAGCAGATGTGATGATATAGTTTTTATGCAAGTGTTGTACATTTTTTTTTTGCAATCCGATGACTCATTCTCATTACAGACATTTCGTATTCAATTTCCGTTCCACCCGCTGGCGCCAAAACATGAGCTGACATGAAAAGTATTGAAAAAATATTTCTAAATTAGTACATACATTGCATTATAAGCAGCTATTACTTGGGTCATATTATTATGTTCTGTCAACGCACGTGCAATATCGCTAATGTGACGTATTTGATTGGCATTTTTTCGTTTTATTTCACATACTTGAACGTATAATATAGCATTTATGTTGACGGCTTTCAAACATTGGTGCTTGTACGAATTCAAGGAGTGCGAAAAGATTTAAACGATCTTTAAATGGTACACTGTCTGCATTAATCTATAACAGGGTGGGGCAAACTTTTCGGAAGAAGAGCCAAATTCAGGAATTTAAAATGAGCGGCGGGCCGCAAGGAAAATACCGTTTTTATATGCACATTATTTATTATCATGAAAAAAAACAATCTTATGAGAGAAATGGAACTGTTATACGTCTTTTAACATTTAAAAAAAAATTCTGGTGTTAATCTTGTGGTTAAGATTTAAGAAACTATTTGTAAATTTTCATTGTTGATGTTTGATTGTATAGAGTTTTTATTGAGGTTCATGATTGGAAATGTTTATTCACATATATAGGTTGATCCAAAAATAACGATTATTATATTTATTTTCAATCATTTTTTAAAAAGGCGTTAAAAGATAAAAACGTGAATCTTTTTCAAAAATATAATATTGCTCGTGGGCCGCAGAAAAAGATACGGCCTGCGGGCCATGGTTTGCCCGTGCCTGATCTATAACAAGGGTTATCATAGCTATTGTCATGCGCCCATTACATTAGTGTATTAAATAACTAAACAAAAACTAAATTAACTGTGATATTTGTATTCCCGCGTCCATACATTTATTTTACGCTCTCAAATGTTCAATACAATCACATTTTGAGTACTTCAGACAGTTCACAATAAGTGTATACACGCGGAAATAGCACCGCTAATCTCAAATGTTACATTCAAATAATTAAAATTTGATATTCTCCATGTCGAGCCTCCCGGAATCATTTGATGCTGATATTGGTAATTCTTACTGCTTGATTCTGTAGCAAAAGAGGCATGCAAAGCTACTTTGAAAAAATCGCATGTTTGACATTCGAATGCCAAATTTCTCATTTTTGTCTTGTAAAAGCCGAAAGAATCAAAAGTTGACTAAAAAGATATTGATAAAATACCACGAATAAAATGTACGTAATGTGTATCAGTTTTTTGTTGTTCAACGCAACTTTTACGACCAGCCGATTTTTAGTTAAGTGGCGTAAATTTAAATAGCAATGTATGTCGTGTATGTACTTAGAACTATATTATCTTATTCCTTGTACGTTTGTGTGCACAGTGTAATAACGTCGGCACTTTCATCTATTCTACGTAAACTGGAGAAGCCCAATTTTCCTAAAACGCGATATTTGCGTAGTTCTATTGATTTTCCTTCAAATCATTTACGAACCTCATTAGGTTATTTCAGATAATACTGGCGCCTGTGGTATTAACTCTTATCGATGGAAATAATGTGACAATATAAGCGCGATAATGATGTCTTATCGCAGGTGGTTAAACTGTAATAATAAAATGTTCAAATCCTTTTTTTGTGTTGGCCTTTTAGTACTTACTTTCAAGGATTACATAGTATGTACATACAATTCTTTTGTTATCGTTAGCATTAATTGGTTGCACAACCGACTGATTGTTTTGTGATAGTCTACTCAAGACTCGAGTCATCATTGAAACGGTAGAATTTCAGCCGTCTACATTTATTAACCCTTTGATGAGTATCGACCTGTATGCATGTCCAGGAATTTTGTCTATCTATTATCGATTTTCATTCTCATATTTTTGTTGATTTTTTTTATTCAGATATAGATACTAAACACATCCATCAGTGATTTTTAGACGCCAAATTATTTTTATTGTGTGTTAAAAAAGGTTATCATTTGTAAACAAATCGGCAGTCATATAATATTGAGCGTAAAATCCATTTGTGATCGATCCCTTCCTAGAATCGAAGTTTGTAGAGCGTCACACGAATACAGATGAGAGCAAAAAAAGATCTAGACCAGTGATTCCCAAACTTATAATGCTCGTGGACCCCTTTCATAGCAAAAACCTAACCGTGGACCCCCAAGTGAAAAAATAAAGTTAATGACTTGAACTATTGACTATTTTTTTCCATGCCTGTTTCCAATGTGGAGCAAATGGTCTCCTAATGGAGTTATCTTAACAGATGTTTTTCTACGAGAACTGTATGTTAGTCAGTCGCTCAAACTCTCTTTTCTTAAGAGTAGTAGAGAGTTCCGTGGACCCCCTGACAGCCCTGATGCTATCCACACACCCCCAAATGATTTTTAATTTGTCACGGACTCCCTCAGCGGTCTCACGGACCCCTGGGGGTCCACAGGAATCACTTTGGGAACCACTGATCTAGACGAAAAGGCAATAGCTCCCAAAAAAATATTTAAAAGTAATGCAATTTTTCTTTCATACAAATAGTCTTTCCAGATTGATCCGTATCCAAAAAGATGTTTTTTTTTTTTTAAAAAAATGTGTGTCGCAATAGTACAAATAATCAAAATATAAGAAAAAATCGAATTTAGTAAAAATTAACACACTATTCAAAGGGTTAAACTCAAATACATGCTTATTTTGTGGTGAACGGATTCTTCCGAACAGGAATCCTCACAGAGCCCGATATGAAGAGCTCAAGAGTACGCAGAAGAACACTTTCATTTCATCGCAAACACTTTCATGGTATTAATGAATCAGAAAAAAACTACCATCTGGAAGAAGAATGGGTCATAGACGATGCGTTAATTTGCCTGACTATCCAAGCACTTAAGATTACGTGGACACATCGTTTGTTTTATTTCACTACTTCCTTGAAATTGTATCCAATGACTCCAATATATTGTATAAAGAAGACCATTGGTAGTGTTTTATACACCAGTGCTTCCCAACCCGGGGTCCGCAGGTTTTTCACGGGGGTCCGCAGATTATATTTTTCAGATTTAGGGGTCCGTGGCATGAAAAAGGTTGGGAAGCACTGTTATAGACGACGAAGAAGTTTTAACGGTCTGTGTTTTCGTGCTGCATTCTGGGAATCGATTCCCCAACTGAAATATTGATTTGTCAATTGATTTATAAAACTTTATTCAGGGAAATGTATTAACCCATTACAAAACTTATTTGTCGAGTGTCTCATGGGTTCGGGTACAAACAGCTTTTTACCAATCGATTGATTTCTGTACGAAGGCATGCATAAATATTCCCGCCCGCCCTTCCAATTATTAAATCCTTAAATAAAGCGGCATAGCGAGAGCAATTTGGAAAACCACAAGTCGTCTAATACTCTTTGAAAAATAGATGTCGAGTTACTGAGTAACAAACATTTGTAGTAGAAAAAGCCTGTTGATACCGTCCATTGAGATGACATATGCTCCACATTGTGAGCGGTTACGGAATATTTTATGGAGACTTGCTGCATCAAAGCAATGAAATCGTAAGCAACAACGCAGGGTTGTGAACGTAGAAATATTTTTCGAGATCACTGTCGACATTTTTGAAACAAACTGAATTTTGTTCATAAAATTTTAAAATGTTCTAAAGAAAAATGTAATATCACATTGCCCTGTCGACGTCTCGCTTTGTGAAATGTGATTCCATCAGCAACGATAAATGTGCAGTTTATTGCGCCATGCTTGCAATAAAATATGCGCTTTACTGCAGTCAGGTATCAAATTTAAATAGCCATTGTTTTACGTGCACTAAAAAACAGTTGCAAATCAAATTTCTTGGAAATACATCTCGGTGTTTTGTAACAATGGAAACTGCTAAGCCTAATTCCGCGCCAGCAAATACATATTTTTGTCATTGAATAAGAAATACAAGGCTTAGATTTTTTTTTGTTCAGATTCCAGAATAATGTTAAATATATCTTAAATGTATTACGTATAATCAACGAAGCCTTTTGGAAGCATTCTGACTTCGACTGTAAAATTCTCTGCAGAATTTCCTAAAACAGTGGTCGACAAACTCATGAGTCAACCGAGCCAAATATCAACCATACAATTGAAATTTCTTTTGAGAGCCAAATTTTTAGCTAGATACATTGTTATTTACTTGATTACGGAGTTACTCCTAAGCTGGCTTTTGCTCAAAAGGTCCTCAATCAGAATGAGGTACGTTCGCTGAGATCGCCTCTTCCAACTCTTTTAACCTTCTCACCGCGTATGACCGCTATGCATGTCATGGCGAACATGCCCTCAGCGCGCGTGACACGTATAGATGTCATGGAAATTTCAAACCCTATATAGGAGCTATCTATTGTGTTAAAATTGTATAACTTGGTTGAAAATATTACTAGATGTATATTTTACCGAATTCAATAGATGGCATTAGCCAAAAAAGATTCAATATAGGCTAAAATAATTTATTTCTGGAACACGCCGTGAACATACATCGCGAATGCAAGATTTTGGATAATGTAAATAAGCGATCGAGTGCGGGTAAAATTGAAATTGTTCCGAGAATTTAATATTATAAGCATGGTATGGTGGTGGCGCAGTGTTCTCGGTCGCGCGTGGCGGTATTTTGCAATATGGCGACGTCACGCTTCAATTGTATGAAGAATGATTATTGTTGAATTAAACCGAAAATACAAGAAATATATTGTATTTTATTATTGAAAAAGTTACTTTGGGTGGCAATTAACATATTTGATTAGTTGAAAAAATATTACAACCTATATTTATAGTCGAAAACGCGATAACAAAATCCGCAAAAAAGCAGCCGCGTACAGGGCATGCTCGCTAAATTTGGTGACGCGGGCAAAGGGTTAAGTTTCAAGACTGAAAACCGACTTCTGCGCGTGAGACACGATGTTTCTCACACTTAATTAAGGGGCCAAAGAACCGCACTTTGCCGACTACTGCACTAAAACACGCAAAAAGTTATAACTACTAATTTGCAAATATACCGACCAGTCACACAACATGGATAGGATAAAATACTATGTACGAGTCGCTTAAATACGAATTTATTTTTTCATTTGATTTGTTTGTTTTCTTTATATATAAAAATCTTAGTTCATCCTTATCTGAAATGTCCACACCTTCGATGCCGATTCGTAAATATTTTGAATTGCAAATCGTATTCCATAAAATTTACGACAGGTGAACGTTGTTTCTTATTGTTTGTAAATATCGACATAAGTATCATTATGTATACTAATGTCTTAATTTAATTCAGCTCAGACAAATCAATGTTCCCTCTAAGACAGCGATTTCCAAACTGGGAGGCACGCTTCCCTGGGGTGGTGTGGACTATTGCAAAGAGAGGCGCGAACATTTTGAAATATTTCTTTACCCTTTAAAACGTCTCTTTATTTTTGTATGAAATAAAGGATGGGAAGACAGATACTTTTTTTCGAAGGGCGTAGTAAAATAAAGCTTAGAAACCACTGTCCTATGGAAAAAAAGTTTATTTAAACGTTGAGCTGTCCAATTCAACAAATACGCAGCATATTTTTTTTTTTTTTACAAAAACATCACTATTTTTATTTAAACATAAAAAAATACAGAATTTAATTTTTTACATGAAATAAAATCAAGTCAAAATAAACAAAAATAAGCGCAATGTAACAAATAACCAGTCGCTAGAATAGTTATTCACATGTTTTATAAATTTATTTAAAGCTTAGTTTTTCATGTCGTTCTTTACAATTAATCCATATATGTATACCTTATACGTACTTCATTCAAATGAATTTCTTAATTCTCTAATTATAGTTAAGATTTAATTCTATTTTTTTAATCTAAATGTCTTATTTCTAATTTATTATTTGAATAGTTGAATTGTAGTGCACACTAACCCGAGATGTGTGCGCGGGGGCTTTCAATCTTCTGCGCACAGCTTGGAGGGAACGCTGCTCCCGATAAACAAACTATTGTTGACAGTTTTTTTGAAACTACACTTTCCTTGTAAGGCGTCCTTTTCTGGTTATTCTGGATTTTATCAAGTATTAAAACTATGCAATTTTTCAAAATTATAATTGTTAATTGTTATAAAATTACAGGTAAATATTGTTACTCTCGTAACACTGAGCAAATATTACAATATTAAACGATTCTAGACAGTATTTCGGAATACGCAGAATATACCTTTCGCAATTTTAACTATCTTATGCTAAAATATAGCCGAGTGTTTACGTAAATCTTAATATCAAATCTTGGTTACTTACTGTATTTTAGAATCGCAATTCGGCCAATTAAGATTGTTTATTATAGTTGCTTTGTGAATTACGTATTGCCAAACGAAACGTGACTGAAGGATAATAAACGTAATCAAATGAAGGCGTTCGTGAGATTAATTTATTAGTTGTGGCTGGTGATTAACTCGCAATAAACAATAATGGATAATATTTTAGTAACGTGGATGCTTGGTTATCTACGTAGCGTTTATTTCAGTGGATTAAATTCCTCTTAGTTTACCAATAACCACTCTTGCAAATATTTTACTTAATTTAGTAATATATTTACAAGAAAATTACACAAAACTGTTTTGATCAATACTTCTCCCATAAGAGCAAAAGCAGAACAAAGCATCTGTCTTAGTCAATTATTTCTGTAGCAAACGATTTAGTTTGTGTTAGTTTTTACGTGGAAAGTGGAAACATTGCGTAACGTATTTGCACACTAGGTTAATATGTAAGACAAGTATAGTATGTTGTACATTGTACACAACTGTACAATATACAGAATAATATGTTATTCTGTCCGAATTGTGGATTGATTTACATTTTTTGATGAACGTATTGTCAAATAATCTTCGTCATTTTTCTATCTAGAAATAACGTTTTTACTGCTGTTTTCACACCCCTACAAAATCCACCATTTGCTTGGGTACAATCGAGTCTTTTTAAAAATTGGCGATAACTTGCACGAAAAACAGCTGTGAATAGAACGATGAACGTAGACAATTTAATGATATGTTCTATTTAATTGGACTGTGCTTTTTAGAAACCTTCAAAACAAATCTACAAAAAGAGAATTGTGTGTAGGTAAATAAATCACTTCACTGCGGGACTTTAAACTCAACACAGGAGTGTCTGTCTGTAAGCATATATATGCTATAAGTATGAATTACTTATATTCATTGCGAAAAAGTCAAAATTGTCATGTTAAGAAAGTTAAAGTAAGGTCTGTATAGATCTACACACTCCTCTAAAAGTTAATAACATCCGTAAGGACAACTGGCGTAATCAACACAGTGGCGTACGTTTTTATACGAACATAATATTGGCGTTGTTGCAACCTAGCTATGGTTCAAACACTACTTTACAAATGTAAAAAAACGCGTATTGTACGCGACGTCGATTACGTCCAGTGTGTCTATAATATGTTATTGGAAAAAAGTTCATTCAAACAGTCTCGATCAAATAAGAGCTAATTAAAAATTGATCAATTAGTAAGTTTATTTCGTCCACTTTATTTATCATAGATCAGGACCGGTTTCGCTTATCGCGAGCGTTATCAACTGTACAACGATACAAGGTTATTTATACAAAATTAATAACAAGGTGTGACAAATTTTAATCGTTCAACTTATGTACACTTCCACAGATTTTGTCACTAACGACCCGGGTTTCGCCTTTCGGCATCTTCAGGCGTTCCAGTGCACGGGTGAACTTGAACTGACGCTTAGTAAAGAATGTTTCGTGTAAATGAATAGTAAATGAATGTGACGCTTAGTAAATGAATAATTTGAACGATTCAAATTTAATATTGAAATTCCACCAAGCACCTTCAGTCGAAATCTTAAATTATATCAAGGTGTGACAAATAATTGGTAAAAGAAATATGAAAAGATTTTATAAATTACGATATAAATAAATGACACATAAAATATTTATTATATAATTTAAATGACAAGAACCTTATACAAATTTGAATTCAAAAATAAAATCTGATATATAATAAATAATGTGGAATTAGTACAAAACTTGTTTTATTTTTTAATTAATATTGGTAACAAATTGTTATTTGTGGTTGTTTTTCTGCATGTGTTGAAAGATTGACTGTTTAAATAAAGCAGTTTCCTTCTTTTCTAGATTACCTTTCAGCAATAAATAATCCTACTACATGTTACTTTAAAGTTTGTTTATCTTTCACGATCTATCGTAACGGGGCACGTTGTTCTTTTTTCTCCAAGCACATGTCTATCATCAATCTTTAAATAGTTTCTTAGCCTGTCATCATTTTTTTTTGTCTTGCAGCTTTTTTTTTTGTTGTTGGTTGTAATCCGCGGATGATATTGTGTTTGATATCACAATGATCTTATCCGAGACTCGTTCATGAACAACTTCACAACCATTGAATGATGGAAGTGCTTCGGTGACGAAGCAGTTTTTCAGTTCGCGCATTTAATGCCTAACCTTTTCCCCTCGATCACAATTGATTTGTATTGATTTTTGGCATATTTACATGCACTTAACAGCAATATAATTGACATTAGTAATACTGGACTTTCAATTTATTCAAATAAAAACTTATTCATTTTAAAGGATAGGCGGCTCACCATTGATATTACTTCGATTGATATTATTATTCGCGCTAGCTCCTTGTTAAATTTCGGCGAGCCCCTTGTTAAGATAAGAAAATCATTCGTCTTAGATCAAATCATTACATAACTGCAATTTCTGTAGATGGTTAAATTTGAAAACAATTTGTCTCTTCATTTTTTCATTCGGCGTTGTAGGCTTCCGTGTTGGACCTCACGGGTTCGATTCCCAGTACGAAACAGCATTTTTTTGATCGATTACTATCGTACTCAAACATTGAGATAAAGTAATTGAAATAGTTTAAACAAAGAATATTTTATCTTAATTATAACACAATATGCATGTGATGCTCAATGTCCGAATATCCAATGTCAATATTCAATATACTATATAATGTCAACCATTCCTCGTCTTCATTAGAGATTAATCTTTCACACTGAACACTAATAAAATCTCCAAATCATGTAAATAAGTGTTTTCCTCGGACGTCCATAACATGAGATACCTCCATTAGGAGGCCATATGCTCCACATTGGGAGCGGGCATGGATTTAAAAATAAGTATTAACAGCTTAACGACCGCACGTTTTTTTTATAGAATTTCACCTGGCGGCCGGGAAAATATTTGCGAAAAATCCGCAAAAATTGTAATTTTACTATTTTCACTATAATTTGTAAACCAATTGAGATATCTTTACCAAATTTAATTTTCTTAACTTCCAGATACTTCGCCTATACGCATATATGAGTCCGCCGGCCAGCAACCTTTGTTTTTCAAAGACTCAAATACGCGTCCGCGGTCGTTAAGCTGTTGATCCAATACGTATTTGTCAAAGAAACCGGATACTTTTTTTTTCGAACAAATTATTCGAATTTGACGTTTATCCTTCATAAATTATGTCTTTTAAATGTCTTGTGACGTTTCGCACGTCCTTATCACAAAACCCTCGTTACACGCTGTCGTATCTCAATTTCGAGCTGGTCGCAATAACGATTAGGCGGTTTGAACCACTTGAAAAGATTATAAAAAAATATCGACTACCCTAGAAAGCATAAAGGCATCCCATGTAGATAGAACCGTCAATGTGCCGTCCTTCGACGTCGCTAAAGACAAGTGTTTTTTTTTTACCCGGACTTCCAGGGATGCTTAACTCTTTCAACAATGGGCCGAAGAAAATAATATGATACACTCCATAAAGATATTTTTTCTTAGCGAAGTTAACCCCGATGAAAAACCCGTTACGAATATTGACTGCACGTTCAATTCGTATTTGTTTGACTAAACTTCAAGTTGTTATTCTGAACAATCCTGACCCCGCCCCGCCAACTTTCAGAGTAAAACGGGCCCTGATCATATAACGCACATGTTTAAACATGATAACTAATTGTTGTATTAATTTTCGTATCTTTCTCTCATTTAAGTAGACGACTGAACCAAAGTACTCGCTTTCTTAGCGAAACCCCCTTGATCATATTACATACATGTCTTCAAATCTTAAATGATCACATATTTCCTCTATTTCAGTACATTCAAAATAACATTTTATTTAATTTAATAGTTATTCAATTTTGAATCGTTCAAATGAAAGTTTTGTCACTAACGACTCGGGATTCGCCTTTCAACATCTTCTGATAATATAGTTTGATAACATAATTTGAACGGTTCAAATTTAATGTTGAAATTCCACCAATCACCTTCAGCGAAATCTTAAATTATATCTATAAAACTGCGTTTAGTTACCATCAATAATTGTGGGGTTATAATGCAAAACTATTTCCAAAATGAGTTATATTGAGTTAGGTATGCAGATAGGGTAATTCAAACCTAAGGAATCGACTGACCCTATTACTTTTAATATAAATTGTCTATAAGACTGTCGTTTTCAAATTGGAAATCATATTTTTATGCAAATGTTTTTTTGTTTGTGTTATTCGTTTTAGTATTTGACTCTACTGAAAATTTTGAGTTTTGGAAATAGTACGTTTTGCATTATAACCCCACAATTATAATATGTAATCGCAAATTTGTTTTTTTTGTAACAATAAAAACTTTCATCGTATTGAAATTGCGCTGGTATCCTCGCTTGAGAGTCCCACTCGGCCAGCGGGTGGATTCTTGAGAATCAACCTAAAATGTTTTTTTTTTGTTGTGTTTTGAAATCCTTGTTTACTACAATGCCAACTGCTGCGCTCGGTTTCGTTGCTTTGCCCCCTTTCAGAGGGATGTGAAATTACCCCGCTCCATTGTCATTCTGCCTCGACAAAAGATGATCGGCACTTATCCCTATATTTAAGAAATGTTTTCCATTGAAGAGGAGTCATCATTATTTACCGTATTTAAAAATTCTTTCATATACTACTAGAAAATTGGCTGTATGGTGAAGTTTATTATTAATACATAAAGTATAAAAAAATACATACATAAGCTATAACAGTAAAAGAAATTTTATTAATCCATAAACTTGTATTTTTATTTGGCTTAGAATTAAATCATCTTTTCCACTTATAGTATAGCTCCCATAGAACTCTGTTTGGCTACAATATTTTATTTTTAAATTAAAATAAAATATATGCACAGATTGTTGTGATGACAAATTTAAAACATATTAAATATGTATTTTGTTATATTTTCGACAAAATCAAAAATCAAGTTCGCTTGTAGAAACCAAGCTTCTTTCTACCGGTGAAAACCATCCAATCCACAAATGCAACTATTTTTAACCCTAAAGAGTAACAATTTTTCAGAGTTTGCTAATCATCTAATCGAAAACGAACATAATTTTAATCATAACAGTAACGTAGAAATACTCCATCGAGTAAATAAAAAAGGCCTTAAAATGAATAGTCTAGAATTTCTAGAGATAAATAAAAGCATTAATAATAAAGAAACATTATTAAATAATATCTTGAATAAATCAGGTGGTTCACCACTGTTAAATATATTTTCAAACGGTTTAACCCGTCCTAATTGATGCAACTCATTAGATAATCATTTCTTAATGTAAATGTCATTTTGTATTACCTTTATCGTTTGTTTGTTTTCCCCCCTCCCCTTGCCACCCATTTTTATTTGATTTTTGTTATAATATATCAGAATAGTAATATATTTTCTAGCGGTTTAACCCGTCCTAATTGATCCAACTCATTAGATAATCATTTCTTAATGTAAATGTCATTTGTATTACCATTATCGTTTGTTTGTTTTTCTATCATCCCCTCCCATTTTATTTTGATCTTTATTATAATATATCAGAATAGTAAAATTAAAATCATTCGTACTTAAGCAAACATTTGCGAAAGTAGTTGTCTGAGGATGCCTCTGAAAGAGGCGAAACACGTGTCACATTTTGATACACAATACGTGGAATAATCAAAGTTATTTTTATTTTATATTATTTTTAACCCTTTTTGTTTTATTATAAATTTGTCCAAGTGAAAGAGAATTATTTATGTGTACTTATCATGTAAAGAAAAAATCGCCAAATCATTAAACTTATTTTTTACTGTAAAACGTTCAATCACTATTCGTGAAGGGTTTTTAGGCAGATTAAAGTAGTAGTAGTAGTTAGACAGTTGTTGTCAGTTAGAGTAAGTACATGATAGAAATGGGAGAAAACTCTCAGCTTGCCAACTTACAATATGCGTAAGAATACGAACAATGAATTTCAAAAATTGTCGTACGATTGTTATTGACATTGAAAATGTCAGTAAATAGTTAACTGCAGTGCTCAAACCAAATTAGTCTTAATACACCAAATTTTGGTCATGTCCTCATATATATGATTATATCTTGTCCTCAGTGGCGGATTGAGCACATGGGAGGACCAAGGCGCAATAAAATTTGGAGGCCCTGTTTTCCTGATTACATAAATGTCAGAAAATTCCAAGTAAAAATATATAAAAATCTGAAGAAAATGTGTATAGGTTATATTCGAGGCCCCAAGCGCACGCCTGATTTACTTATAGGGTAATCTGCCACTGCTTGTCCTATTTCTTCTAAATCGACTGTGGAAAGGAAAAACGACGTAACCCACACAGCAAATTTTACAGAAGGCACATAAAACTTGTTTTGATGATTTTGGGCCATATGCAAATTATAAAATATATACAAGCTAGAAGTGCACGAAAACTGGTGTTTAATTGACATAATCTAATATTAATAAAAGAAATTGACTAGGAAAAACCTTGTTTTCAGTCTTTTTTCTTGGTTTCAATATTCACAAGCTCACCTTTTTTCAAACTTAAACGCTAAATTTAGATACTAATTCGGCATTTGCAGCTTACATCCTTTTGATAGCACGTGTATCAAGTTTGATAAATTGTGATTATTGAAAAAAAGCTGTTTTGAAAAAATTGTGGGTTACGTCATTTTTCCTTTCCGCAGTCGAATTGCTAAATTCTGATTCTGAAATCAACATCAACATATCGTGATAATTCACATAAATTCCCGAATTCAATGAATTCTATCAATTATAATTTTTATCGGATGACGTATGTATATTGATAAAAATAAACATTAATTTTAGCAGCTTATATTATCAGGGCTTATGTCTATCGCATATTAATTAAATATCCAAATCTAAAATGAAAATACCTTACCCATTGGCCAATATGCAACGTTGCAAGAGGAAAAATTGTGTTTTATGTAACAGTCGAATGTTCAATATGGCAATACCTCAGACAGCTGTGATTTATCTGCGAGCAATATCCTCTTGCAGTCAATAATTTGTATTGTCCATAGCACTTATATGTCGAACCATTAAATATCAAAATTGCTCAAAAAAGATAGATGGGCCAGGCAACGCGTTGTAATTACATCCATATTAAATCTGATGCAGTCTACAATCTACTGAAATATTTGATCGACGGTTCACGTAAACGTTATCTGGAGTTGCGTCAATTGGACACGAAATAAATAGTAAACGAGACGAGGTTAGAAAAATAAATTTGCTTTTGACCTCTGTGTGATATCGTGAGACGAATGTTAATGCAATTAACAGATTCTCATCACCTCTCTTTTGGATAATACTGTAGGAGTACTTAGCGGGTTATGGCTTTCTTTAATAATTACTATACTAAACGTTATATCTGCATTATTTTATTATTTAATAACTTGCTAAATACGTTCACTAAATCATAATGATATCATTTAGAGTCAGAGGTTTTGATGAAAGTTCAAAGCTTTTGTGAAACATATCGCTAACATAAAGCAACGGTGAGATAAAGCAAAACAAGTCGATAAGTATGCCAATCGATTGCTGAAAGGCTAAAACTTTATAATGAAACACTGAAATATTTAAATTTAACAAGAAAATGCCCCATTTAAAAGAAAAATCTTACATTTACAATTATTTATATTGTCCTTATCTTCAAATCATTAGCGAGATTAGTAAAATAACTAGATACAGAAAATAGTATACAAAAAACTTACTATTATTAAACTAAATAAAACCATAATTCGCTACTTAAAAAATACATCACAAACCTTATATGTAGATCAATTATATTGTAACTAGTATTTTCTCGAAACAGTTTATTTAGTTTCTTATATTAGATTTTTAATAACTACCCCTGCGACTAGTGAAATATGTTTTCAGACACCTGAATATTATCAATATTACTAGTATCAAGCAGGGCTGTGGAGTCGAGTGTTTTACCGGAGGTGGAGTCGGAGTCAGACGGACCGGAGAAAAATAGTTGAAAAAATATTAGTCTATTCATCATATTGATTGGTGAAATATATTAGAATTATTCTAGTTACTAAAATGATTTGATTTTATACATACAGACTTCACAGCCCTTGTATTAAGTTGAAACAATGTGTTATTATTTGTCTTAGTATATTTGATGCTCAATTCCTGACAATTGCTTAAACTAAACTAAGATAGAAGACGTTATACAAGCTAAACCTGCTGAACCATACACATGGTATGACTGGAAATACCGAACCAAATGGAGCTTGGATGTCTATCAACTCATCTTTAAAACAACGTTATGTCCTTTATCTTTCTTTCTGTTATATATGAAGAAATGTTCGCCAAATTTACCAACGCGGAGTGAGGGATTGGTGTCAATAGTTAAGTAAGAGGCTGGCGAAAGAGATTCTTCTTTAATTGCTTTATTTTTTTATGAAAGTTTGAATCTTCTTCGTATGGATAACTAACTAGAATTAATGCCAACTGTCTTTGTAATCGAACTGGATTAAATATACAAAGAAACCTGAATCAAATATGTGTGTCAAAAGGTATTATAAATTTACACTCTATTAACATCGCATTTAATTGTCTGATTGATTTTTATCTTGAGTACGTTTAAATTATTTCTCATAATATTTCAACACAATGGATCCCGTTTTCGTCGATATCAAAATTGACCCTGCCGCGATCTCAATAACGGCAAACCGAAATCAAATCGAGTATTATTGATTTAATTGTCAAACTATGTTTCAATCAGCTATACGATTTCCGTTTTATGGTTCTCAATGGGCTTGTTCCACTTCTTCGGCCAATCTCAGGAGATATTATTTCAATCTACATTCTTTAATACACAATAATAATATTATTAAGATCTTCTGCGTTCTTAATATATGTAGTTGGAAATAACAGATTTAATTCAAAGATAAAAAGCATCTCTCTAAATCATTTTTGTATAGTTGATAATGACTAAGGAATATCGAGTTTTTTTTTTGTACAACAATAAATAGCCATCGTTTTCGTTCTGTTTATTTTTTGCCAGTTTTCATGATTCTGAAAAACTACAATTATTATCATTCTGATGGTATTTTCAAACTAAAAATATAGTTGAAAATAATTTTCAAATGTGTACATATGTAGATAGATTAATACCCGATTATGATTTGGTAAAAACAAACCTTTCAAATACAACAGTAATTTTATTGATCGATAACATGATAAAGAGTGAAAAACAAACCCTACACGCTAGTGCAACATGACTGTTTTGTACACCCAATTCACTTTTTGCACGGGGGATACGTTTCATGCGAACAAGCCGTGTAAAAAGATGAAATTTACACTGAGAAATTTAAAATACGTTTTTTTATATTGGACCGTGCAAATTCGAAACTGTGTAAAAAAAACCTGTGCAAAAGAGAATTAGGTGTATTTCGATTATCACTATTATCATTATTCATTGTTTTCAACAGGAAAATACATTCATAATTTAACATCCACACATATTTCTCTCATGCTTTATTTAACCTAATTCAAAAAGCTGGCAAAAAGCAATATGTTCACTTTTTGAAACGTTTTTGCTTCCTTCCTTATTAACTTCCTCAAAGATATTGAGCACAACACCTTTATAGCAATAGTGGAAGAATAAAATACATTTAAGTGTCTCCTGAAAACTTTTTGAGATATGAGATTGCAGAAAATTACCGACGATATGCTTCAATATTCAGAATACCCAGAAAAAAAAATAAACGATTGGTTATTGCGATATATATATTTTAAAATATCTTATCAGTTCACACTTGTTTATCTTTACAGCAAAAGAAAGTCTGTGTAAATTTTCTCACGTCCTTTGTTGCGAGTTGCGACTATCGTCTACGTTCTATTCCTTGAATCATTGACGAACCCACAGAATATATTTTTTCTTTTTGATTAGGTACGATCCTTCTTTCAGTCCCTCGCTCCCTCGCCTCCTTCGTCGGGTCTTCCTTTCCTTCGCGTCGAAAGTGGGATGGGTTGTCGGTCCGAATGGCCTGGACTGGTTTCCTTGGAACCTGTTCTAAATGACGCCCCGGGCCAGTGGCGTAATAGGGACGTGTAATATCCTTTTCTTGGTTGTTTTGTTGGATTCGTTTAACGATCGATCAGTGCAGTGATCCGAGCTATGATCAAACTCTTTCTAATGATCTCGTATTTTCTTTATTTCAAATAAATATTTTTTTAAATATACATTTTTCGTATACCTAATAATAAACCACACATACGTTTTATTGTCATAGTGTACAAGCAGAATTTCCATAATGCACGAATATTGCCCAGATTGAATTCATAAAATGTATTAATTACAAATTTCATTATTAAATTACCACATAAGAAAAGTTAACCAGAGAATTCACTGCGGCCACCAATAGTAAAGTTTTCTTAGTAAATGCAACTGTTATTTTTATCACATCACAACACAAAAATATGGTACGGCCACGAAACATTTCCATAGGACCGCTCGCTGATGTTTATAATGCGGCAACAGTGAACTGAGAACCACTGGTCTAGATCCATACCATGATCCTCAAATACATTCGAGGACTAAATATGTATTGTTATGTTTTGTTACCATGTTGCTTAGGTACTTGCATATTATTTAATGGATAGTAATATAACAATTTATTATAAACATATTTTCAGAACGATGATATTCGTCTATTTTTACTGGAATAGTAATAGTTTGACCAGGATTCTTTGACGCATGTTGTTGAATTAATTAAGTCTTTGATTTATCATACGCCAATCTCCTTTTTTGGATTCCCTCATTAGAGATTTTTTAGTGGACACTCTTGTCCCTCTCAGATTTAAAAATTGTAGTTACACACAATATTCTCGCTTGCATAGACATTATTATGACTTTCTCATTAATTGAATAGAAAAGAAGTAACTTTGGCAATATGATACATATTGAGCCATGTCATATATCACAGAATTCAATAGAGGAAAATACTAGTCCAAGTACTTACACTAGTGTAGTAATTCAACATAACCGATTTCTGATTTGCCCTTTCCACTAGAAGATTTCTTTATTTTACTGGCTTTGGAGTCAACCTTATATATAAATCTTGTGCTATTACTGGTACTCACTAGGATAGCTAAGGATATGTTAATATACAAAATTATTAAGTGAACATTTAGACAAAGTTTTCAGTGTGTCAAAGTAAGTTACTTATTTTAAGATTTCGACTGAAGGTGCTCGGTGGAATTTCAATATTAAATTTGAATCGTTCAAATTATGTTCCATCCCACAGATTTCGTCACTAACGACCCGGGTTTCGCTTTTCGGCATCTTCAGGCGTTCAAGTGCACGGATGAACTTGAACTGACGCTTAGTAAATGAGTGTTTCGTGTTTATATAATAAATAAATGTATCACTGAGTCTAAAGCCATTGCTGGCGAAAAGGATAAGCTCATGGGAATGCCCAAAGATTTGAGTAGTGAGTGGTTTTAAGAATTATATTTATTTGTTTGTCGGCAAAGGTTTTATGATTAAATTTATATAGGGTATAGAAGTGGAGATCCCGGTAGGTTTAATATTTCATTCCTGAAGATGCCGAAAGGCGAAACCCGGGTCGTTAGTGACAAAATCTGTGGGAGTGTACATAATTTGAACGATTCAAATTTAAGTTCCCTATCTTTGCCACAATATCTTCCTTACTAACTTCGTTTGAAAGAGACATATCTTAGTGTTTTACACGCCAGCTTCAAAGCTTAGTAGGTTTGCTACGTACGTATCACTAAAAAAAGTGATCTTCTTGACGTATTATGTTGCCCATTAAAATTTCTCTAAATATTTAGGTCGGCTAGTTGTTTATATTAATTCACCTTACAAGAAAATACAATACATACCGCGCCTAGATTTGTATCACAATATAATATTTGTTGATCCAGATATCACAAATTATGGAGGAGATAATTTTTATTATTGGCGATGTATACCCCCACCGGTATGATTATCGGCGAACGCTGCGCCGTCACTGCCGCCAGCGATGATTACTCAGCCGTCTCAGAATTCTCGGTAGAGACATCGGCGAGACCTTATGCCGGCTCTCGCTCGACTCCACTGCTTTGTGCCCTTTTCACAACAACCAACTGAACCGACATATTACAAGCGCCAGCGTCTCGAGCATGTATTCATTGAGCGAAATGATACAAATAATTAATTCTTCTGCTTCTTCTGTCAATAACAAGTGATGGAATAAAAATGATCATTTTCCCTTTATTCACACTTTTATTATCACGTCATTTTTTAATCACTGTTTGTGATGCCTTTTTGACACCTGTTGTTTGTGTTGGGATTCTCTACTTATGCGAGATCATTGAATATTTTATTTTTGAATTTTCATTGACTTAAAAAAAAACCACATCATATTTAACCCTTCCCTTACCATGCAAAAAAAGCACAAGCTTCTGAGCTGTGTGTCCGTTACACATCAGGCAAACGGGAGTGAATCATAACAATTATATAACACTACTACAGCAGTACTACATATAATTGTTGTGATTCACTCCTGTTTGCCTAATGTGTAACGGATACACAGCTCTGGGGAGCTTGTGCTTTTTTTTCATAGTAAGGGAAGGGTTAACAATGTATTTAGTTAACAAATATTATTGTAGACATAAATTTGCACTTTTTTAAAATCCAGTTCAGCTCCCATTGTGGACAATATGGCATATCATGGAGGTATCTATCTTGAAGTTTTTCTACGAGAACTGTCTGTTACTCAATCCAAAAACCTCTCTTTTCGAAAGAGACTAGTAGGTAAAGAAGGATAAGGTTAGGACAAGACTAGTGGTTAACTGATCGCTATCGTTACGCCCAGTTATTAAAAGAAGAGAAGGGTGGGAGAGGCAAATTTACAAATTTACACTTAGCTTATTTTAACCCAAAACATACGTAAGTATGCTTTTAAAAGAATATACTTACTAAAAGTATAAGTCGTCCAACTCTTGCTCAAAAGATACAAATATTAATTAATCAATCAAATTTCTGTAGGTATGTACATTCATATTTTTAAGTACATATTCAGTTTAATTAAATTAAATCGATATCATGATAAAACTATTTTATTTTTTGCTGATAAAAGATAAGACAATCTGTTCATACATATATATCTTGCATAAATATTAATCAATTGTAAATATTTTTAAAAAATCAGAAGATTTAATGTGACGAAATAACCTTTTCAAGAAACATTTTTTTTTACTTAGAAATTAAGATGTCAGTTCAACTTCTCATCCGTAATTTGATATATTGGTGTAACTCACTCGCTTAACCCTCTCTTTTTCGGCGAGAGTAAGCGGGAGGATAGAGCTAAGACAGGACTATTATATTAGTCAGCTCATCGCTCACCCTAGGCCCCGTTTTTAATATCAGAAAGGTAAGAGGGAAGTTGCAAATCCACGTATTTGAATACAAATTTATAAATCGATTGCAAAATTAATTTTTGGAACTGTCCATACTGGGATGCGAATCCCGCTTGCCCATTCGACATCTCCGCATTTTACTTGAATACAGAAAAAAAACTCGTTTTATTTTTATATTTAAAAGTAGTCGAGTACCGTATTGCTACTAGCAGTAGAGTTTTGATCGTTTTTAAATATTGATACTCGTTACCAGTGGCGGATTACCCCATAAGCGCAAGAGGCGCGCACTTGGGCCTCCAAATCTTGGGGGCCTCAAAGATAGCATGTATTATATAAGCCCTTACATTTTAATTTCAGTTTTCAATATTCATTATTATTCTACGGAGAGGTATGCAGCACTTTTATGTTATTCGAAAAGCAGGACCTCCAAAATTTATTGCGCCTAGGGCCTTCAAAGTGGTTAATCCGCCACTGCTCGTTACACAAATACTTGTTGTTTTCAATTTTGGTAGATCGTGCAGTAAACGATCCCTTTATTTGCCTACGAGTAGTTTTTTTGTAAATTTACCCCATATATAATATTACGTGTCCAAGCATTCAGTCAACTGCTACGCACCGGTAGCATGCGTCGATGCACTTTATCCGTTTTAGAGATTTATTTTACACCACCCTTCACGTATCTATTATTACGGTTTCGTGATTATTTCGTACACAGAAACCTCCGTACATAACTCCAGACACAGAATATGCCGTAAATTTACATTTATTTTATATTTTAGTATTTTTAATGGTCGAGTTTATACACATTTATTCATACTGAATATTTATATCTGTACACATATTATTTCTGAAAAACCCCCTACCTAGAACATTAAAATAAATAAATAAGAACATTAAATTTTATAAGATTTCGAGTTGCTTGATGGAATTTCAATATTAAATTTGAACCGACAGGCGTTCAAGTTCATCCGTACACTTGAACGCCTGAAGATGCCGATAGGCGAAAACCGGGTCGTTAGTGACAAAATTTGTGTGAACGCACATCATTTGAACAATTCAAATTAACGAAAATTAAAATAAATCAATTTTAATATTAAATTTTTTTGAATGTTCGGAATATGCTGTGTCCGGAATTTTATATATACAGATTTTTTTGTATATGGAAGAATTTATTGATAGAATTGGCAGAACTCCATTGTGATACGGTAAAAAATATCAAAGTATTTAGTTCCACGAAATCAAAAATCAGTTTATAGATATTTCGGCTTATGCCATCGTTAAAGTATGTTTAAACCTGCATTTACTCAACTATATATATTGGCTTAAAAAGAATTGCCTGAGTAGCCTTATCGGCTATATTCAATTTATTGGTTGAATTGGCATTTACTTAGTAGAACTCCATTGTAATACGGCAAAAAAACCAAAGTATTTAGTTTTACAAAAAAATTAAAATTAGTTTTTAGCTGTTGCAATATGGAATATTGTGCTTACTTAATTAGTTCGTACTAACAAAACCACCGGTATTATTATTTTTTTAAATGTTACCGAAAAAATCTGTCAGTTGGTAACATTGTAAAACAACTACAAATTGAGACAAAATTTATTTAATTACCATTTTACAAAACGTTTGTGTTAAATGTCAGCCGATACTTGCTCGGATAAAAATAAATATTATAAATCACGATTCATCTTTCGTGTATTAAATTTGTGAAAGTACGCGAAGCTTCGATTGTATTTTTTAGCTTGAATAAACACTTGCAACTATCGCCGTCGTATTGTGCCAATCAATCATTCAAACAGTTCGGTTAACCTTTATTTATATTTTTTTTATCGATTAATAAATTTACTATTAATAATATTTAATACAATGCACAAGTCCGAGAAGCGATTAATTGTTTATGGTGCGCTTGGAAAAAGCCACGATTATGGTTATTGTTATTTTTTGCTTTATTTAAGTGTCACGAATAAATTCTTAAGATAATTGTTTATTAATCTATGTGTATGTACAGTATGAAAAAAACTTACTTTTTACGTTTTCATTGAACAGAAGTGTACAGACATCGAACGTAGCATAATGATATTTCATAGGTTATTCTGTGTTAAAAAATAATAATCAATTCAATTTTCATCCATTACGTTCCCCTGGAAAACCCGGTTTTCAAGGGAAATTCGCGACAATCGAAAGCTTGTTTTTTCAACCTGGTTTCAAATATTGAAAGTAATATTTTGTTATTGTTATTCAATTAAAAACGATAGTATTTTTACTTGAAAAAGGCAGTCTTGATTGAAATTTAAACGAGAAGAAATTTGTAGTTAAATAATCAGTAGACATCAATCACTGAATTCGTTAAAAATAATACATTTTAAACATGTTTTGCTGTGCATTTCGTCTCTGGATACTTGAGTACGGTACAGTACTGTCTCCGGATGATCGAGTACGGATTAGTTAAATAAAAAATGTACATTTTTGTTAACCTATCCTAACGTTGTTTATCATTATAGATCAGTGATGCACAAACGCGGCCCGCGGGCCGCATGCGGCCCTTTTTAAATTTTGTGGCGGCCCTTAAATCTCTTTCTCAAACATATTTTTTTTACGTAAAACATTTATTTTTCTTCAATGAAGGAGAATAAATCGGTTCATAGAAACAGACTTACAAATATTATGTCAAATTAAAAAAAATAGTTAAAAATTAACAAAGACCAAGAACGTATTAACTTATGATTTGCATATAAATGAAACATAAATGTTTCACAATGAAACGATATTTAATAAGCACGTACTCATAATCCTTTTTTTGGATGGCTTATTTATTTTCTAAAAAACACGGTCAAAATAATATAATAGAACCCATTATTCACTTGATCTTTTTTACACGATTTTAAGGCTGTTTTACATGGAACGTACATATGTTCTGTATAAAAAAAGATTGAGCGTACTTTAAATATTTTTTTTCTTTGCGGTCCGAACCCACGATAATTTGTTTTATGCGGCCCGCTAGAAGGTAAAGGTTGTGCATCACTGTTATAGATGATCAAAAGAACCTCTATTTTATTTGGTTCCCGGTAAATTGCTCGAATGGAAATTGCTCGAATAACAAGATAATCAATTTGTTTCCGTTTGTTCTGTCCGTTTGTTCTGTCTTAGCCCTAGTCTTCTATGTGTTCTGGAAATATATAGAAACAGTTTGAGTAACTAATTAATAAACAGTTCTCGTAGAAACACTTCTGTTGAGATAAACTCCATTAAAAGATTATATGTTCCGCATTTGAAGCGAACACGGATAAAATAAATACTTGCGAAAAAAAAAAAAAAATTTAACTCTCTAAACAAGTGTCGCACAAGATAAAAATGAAATTCGTGAAAAATCTTTTAAATAACCAAGCAATTCGAATAATTTGTAATTCGAGCAATTTACCGGCTACCATTTTATTTAAAGTCTCCTTTTCGTAAACCTGTTTTAACCGAATTTTAGGATAATAAAATTCGAAAACAGGTTTTTTTTATTATTTTTATCAGCACCTGTAAAGACCGCTCTATATATACTCTGTTTCTGGGATTATCTGGGGAAGTGCATTCATCCTCTAGACAAAAATCCACGTCATGAGTATTATAAATAAATTATGTAACTAACTCATTAAATATCTTTCGTTGATAATTATGATACTCATTGATTTTGTCTGTTTTTTTAAAATATAATTAATACCGCATGCTAAACCACTGTAATGGTATCCTACACTTTTGTCTTTTATTAATATACCTAGTGCACAAAATGAAATTTATTTATTATAGAGAAATGAATGCTTCAATTCGCACGATTTCTATATTTCTTTATTTAACAATTGAAATAAAACTCATTGCAGGTCAAACCGATAAGTCAGCTTGCCGATGTTATCCGTGAGAACAAATTTCGTTTTACTAATTTAAAGCTAAAACACATCCACCCATGATAGTTTTTACACCAAGCCAGTGAATTTTAACTGTAATTTATTCTGACCAGTTATTTTAGATACAATCCCACGAATTACGCTGAACGTCAAGCGATAAAACAGCTTAGAAAAAAACCGCATTTAATGAGTCGCGAATAGCTGATAATCTGGCCGGTTTTTTTTCTCCCAAAGCACGCTTGATGACATCGGATGGTATGAATTCTTTTTGTTGCATTTTTATTGATGTCCTGGAGCTATCTTCACACGCGTCTTCGTTATCCTACCCGAGCAGGGCAGATGACGTGACGACGTCTCCGCAATGTCGCCGGAGGCTGTGCCGTGTTATGAGCAGCGCTTTTAAAAAGCTCGGCTTTATCATGCTTTCTGCGAGTTAATTCCTGTGATATGATTTTATTGCAGAATATAATGAGACGTTTGATATAATCGATTCAATTATTATTTTGCAGCTTTCGTTTTGCGATTTTACTTCAATTATGATTTCAATACCTCATCATGAATATTTATGAAGTTTTTTTTTTTTTTACCTTTTTTGTATTCAATAGTTTCACATTCATTCGCCGTGAATGTACTATGCAACATATTATAATATCGTTGAAGAACGACTTTATTCTTTCAATAATGTTTATTATTTGATTCCGGTTAAAACTTTGTGAGTATTGACTTATAATGCTACTAATATTTGTTTTCTTAGCAGAAACACGTAACTTACAAAGGTATTGTATATGTATTTATACTTGGTAGTAAAAATCTCTATACAGAGAATCTTATTTTAAAGATTTCTGTTAGTTCTTTGCCAATCGTAAATATTATATATTTGCACATCTCGTATTAGCCTCAATACGAATGAAAGTACTCCTCAAAAACTACCGTTCATTTGTAAATCAAATGTCTCGGTTTTTATTTCATATAAAGAGCAAATAATTATCAATTTGCAAATTTTTTTCGTTGCCTTTGATACCGATAAAAAATCTTGCACGATTTTCAGCGTATCCGTATCATAAACAATAATTTCTTCCATGACATTTATATCATTGGACTAGTGTGCGAAACGCGATTCTTTACCGTGCATAATATGGAAAGCTATTACTACAAGTGGATTAACCAAGAAACTTGTATAAGCTTTAGTTGCTTCTAGTATTCTTTTTCAGCTGCTTATTTAATCACAAACAACCGGAGGGTCAACTACTTCTCCATAATCCAATCTACAAGTCGGCAGCAATGTATCTTCTTTGATCGGGATTACAAAATGATTACATTAATTTATTATGTTTGAATATTTATTGTATTGATACACCTAGTCGCTCAAACGGTTGGAGTCATTGTAAAGGTTACATTCACCGGTTGTGAGGCAACTCGCAAGAAAGAAGGAGTGTCATTCGAGTTGATTTCTTTCTGTCTGTCTGCTTAAAAACGATGAGTCACCGGAGCATAATATTGTAGTTTTGCAATCTCTGTTTGTTCTAACTGCGGCGCCTGAAATGGCCGTTGCATTTTTCCGCATATAAATAACTCGTTCTAGACGTCCGCTCTGTGAATCTTGATTATCTCCTCGCATGCTTCTAACCTTCTTACACGAGACAACGTTTGCGAATCCTTTGTTCTGCCACGCGAACTCTTTGCATTATTACGTTTGTGTATCACGTATTTCTTACAAACATTTCGCGAAGTTTAGGTATGTTTTGACCGCGTCGTGAGACCGTGTGATACGTGCCCTACTTTAAATACTCATTATAGCACGAAATTTTCATAGAAAACTGAAATTTCCAGAACTGCGTTTTGTATCATTTTATTTTTTAAAAAGTCTTTCTTCTCGGGGAGAGATGTCCGTCTTACTAATAAAATTATCAAAGATTCAATTGTGACAAAAACAGAATCTCAATACTTCGCCAAAAAGCAGTGCTTTTTTTTTATTTTAAAAAAAGGTGTCTGAACTAAATTCTTTGTCAAGTTTTTTTTTCTAATTCATGTCCGTTTTCATTGTGGTGGATATGGTTTACTGACGGTGGAAAAACTTATATTTAATTAAGTATTTAACAAAAAAAGAGTATGTTATTTAAAATTGATATAATATGTCAGTTCAAGTTCATCCGGGCACTTGAACGCATGAAGATGCCGAAAGGCGAAACCCGGGTCGTTAGTGATAAAATCTGTGAGAATGTACATAATTTGAACGATACAAATTTAATATTGAAATTCCACCAAGCACCTTCAGTCGAAATCTTAAATTGATATTATAACCACACGTTTGCCAACTCTACGTAACATCAATTAAATATTTGAAAACTGCTATACAAACTAATAAACAAAGTGTTCCAGTCCATCCGTGCATTTGAACACCTGGAGATGCAGAATGCCGAAACCCGGGTCGTTAATGACATTTCTGTGAATGAACATAATTTGAACGATTCAAATTACATTTAAGCTTTCGTTTCAATGCCTTCTCTTAGTACCGAGGCTAGGCTTTTCACCCTCTTGTTAGCTTATTGTTATTAAGCCTTCGTAGTGGTGGTGCTGCTGATGAAGATGATGGTGGTGAAGTGTTGAGATCACGAGGGCAGTTTTGTGAAAGTTAGTTATAATGAATTTAAATGATAACTTATTTTATCTTAGTCTCACGATGAAAATGTGTCACTTTATATTATAAAACGAAATTACGTATCTGTTACTTTCTGGATAGTTATAAATTCTTGAAACTATGCGAATTAAAAAAAAATATGTCTGTATTTGTAGTACGTATGTAAAATTAATTAGGAAAAAAAACTGACAACTTTTATGAAAGACTTTCTCTTGTCAAATGCTTCTTGTCGATTTTAGATAATGTGTAGTTAGAGATACCTTTCACGCATTCATTTTCTTTTCTTTTCGTTTGAATAATATATAAAACCTGGGGTGAATATACGTATATATTATTGTTTCAGACTTAGAAATAAATCCTAAAAGCCCGACTAAGTAAGTGGTGTTAGTAAAAACAATACAAGGAAAGTGGGTACTTAATCTTATTGAAAAAACAAACATTCGCAGAATTGTGAGATTAGTGGCTAAGGGATTTGAGAGTTCATTTTAAAACTAGCGTTTACGGTAGCTTAAAATAACCTCGTTGTTTTCTATTCTGTACCTTATTTTATATCAAGAAAAACATAATTTAACCCTTAAAATATATTGAACTAATTTTGATTATTCTTTTGTTATAGGTAAGAGATACATTCAATGCAGTAATTGACAAGTGAATAATTTCAATGGATAATAGCTTTTTGATTTTTGGTAAGAAAATTTATTATAATTTATGGTAGACATCATTCATTATTGACTATGTATACTGTATTATTACCATGCATGTTTTAAGATTTTTAATTGGCTGTATCATCAATGCCATCTCAATAAATCAATCGATGACGGAATGTCATAAAATCTTTGATGGTGACTTATTTATTTCATATAAATTTAGCAAGAATTGATAATTTTACACTATCAGACATTTCGTAATATTTGTTTTCAATTAAAAAAAACCATGTTGAAGAAGTGATAGAATTCATAGAAAAATTGACGATTCGTTCCCTGAATTAAAAAAAAAATTGTGTTGTAGAAAATCGTGTAAGAAAAGTAACATTGAAGACCCAAATAACGAAAATACAGTAAATAACGCAAATATTATTCATATGTATTTTATTAAAAAAAAAAAAATACAGACTTTAATTACGGACTGGACACAGTCCTCTCATCGTTAGAAATTTCTGATAGTCTAATGTTTGGGATCTAATGAAGCCTTTTGTTTGTTATTACTGTTCTGTGTTTGTGTCTGCCAATAGTGTAAGAATAAATAATTTGGTTGAAAATATCGGATAATATAATGAAAATCCATATTATGTTCTTTTTAGTGGTCCGTGTTATTTCAAAATCGTGTAAAAAGAATTGAAGTATACATACATATTACTTTATTGCTAGTCACCATTGTCTCTAGACTGAGGGATGTAAAGAGAAAGGGAATGTTTAGGATATTTATATTTTTAACAACTTATAAGCACAGCGGGCGGCCCGGCCCGCCCACCTTGAAACAAAACCATAATATCAATCTAACAATCAGTAAGTCTGGTTTTTGATTCGCACGTGATTTGAATACGATAACGTTAACGAGCTACTACGTCACATCGGTGATTTTCAGATTTAAGGCTGTATATAAAAAAAAATATTTTTTAACATCAAACAGTTGATTCGATCTACCGATAAACCAATGGCATTTATTTGGTTAGAAAATTAAATAAGCTATTTAATGGTTACATTCTGAATTTGATACTGCTGAATTTAGACTTCAAGTACATTTAAACCATTAAAAAATTATGCATACATTAATTTATAAAACTTCCCTCTCTGTTATTTTAACGGTGAATGAATTCTTCCGCAGATGAATTTTCCGTACAAATTTTCCGTACACGGATAATTCTGTACATTTAAAATTTCGGACACCGAATATTCCGAACTTTTTTACAAAATATATACTCCAAATTCTCCTTTTGCACGGTCCAATGTAATGGAACGTATCTTTAATTTCTCTATTGACACTTTTTTACACGATTTTTTCCCGGATTTTTAGCATGGAACGTATCCCCCATGCAAAAAGAGAATTAGGTGTACATTACAATTATTGTTTTGGGTGCCAAATATTTTTCAAAAAAAATATTCTATGCATAAAATTAAATATGTACTACCTATGTATTTGTGTATATTCCATACGTTTAAATAATAATATGTAAGTATTGTCTCGATTACGAATTTCAAATTTCAAAATGTACGGAATATTCCGTGTATGGATTTTTCCATTTACGGAAGTTTCAGTTTACGGAAAAATCAATGTACGGAGTTTTCTTGAACGAAGAATTCGTGTTCAGAAAAATCACGCATCTGATTTCAACCAGTCAACACTTCAACTGGGGTTGCGAACCGTCCCGTAATTGGAATCGCTGATGTTCAGTTTTGAGCTATTAAATCGTCACAGAGAAAGTTGGCAACCCTAACTGCAACCGAAGTTACCGAAGTTTATAAGTCGGCTACTGTATCGACTTGTACACACGACTGTCTTTACTTACAAATAAAATATTTCTACTTACATACATAAATAACAACACAAGCCGCGAAAGTTTTGAATACTAACGTAAATAACATCGGTCAATTTTTTTTATTAAAATACAATCCAACTCTATAAAATCCTGTTTACTCGTTCTTCACAATATGATTTGAATATTTCGATTGATACAGTAGAACCTCTCACAACAAGCACCTCTTATAACGAGTAATTCACATAACGAGCAAAACAGATTGTGAAAAAAATTCTCTCTTAACGAGCGACATTTCGCATAACGAGTGACGCAAAGTTTTGGAAACATCACTTTCACATCGTTCTTGCCTCAAGATGAATGACAAAGCGTGGGAAGGGGTTACCAAGAGGACCCTCACTTATGCTTGTAAGAAGCTTTGGCCAGAGAGCGTTGTCGAATGTGATTTTGATGAGTTTGAAACAGTACTTGTAGAGTCTACAGTCAACGAAATTGTATGATTGTGGAAAACAATGATATTGATGAGCTTGTGGAAGAGCACGGTCAAGAGCTGACCACCAAAGAGCTTATGGAGTTGCATTGTTTTTCACAGCAATAATTTGTGGAGGAGAGTTTTTTAGTGGAGGAGAAGTAAGTAACAGAACAAAAATCTTCTGGCGCAATAAGAGAAATGCTGAAAGCATGAAAAAGTGTTCCAGCGTACATTGAGAAGCATCACCCTAATAAGGAGGTGGCTATGCGTTTTAAAAAAATATTCAATGATAATGCTGTCACATTTTCAGCAAAATTTGAAGCGTCGGCAAAAACAGACAGCTTTCTAGTAAAAAATAATAAATTATTTGTCTTATTTTTTTTTTTTTACCATGTCCGCTCCCAATGTGGAGCATATGTACTCCTAATGGAGTTTATCTTAACAGAACTGTTTCTGTTGATAACTGCTTGTTACTCAGTTGCTCAACCTCTCTTTTTCCAATTAACTAGTAAACTAGTAGTAACTAGTAAATTGATAAATTAGTAATTTTTTTTTATTGTTTTTTGCAAATCGAAATCTCATTCCAGGTTGTTACGCTCCATAATAATTTATAAGTATGTAATTTTATTTGAATAAACGTTAAAAATATAAAAAATGTTTATTTCTGTCATGGAACGCATTATTGTATTTTACATTGTTTTATATGGGAAAAATTGTTTCGCTTAACGAATGTTTCACATAACATGTAAGATTCTAGAACGAATTAAACTCGTTATGAGAGGTTCCACTGTATTTTATGACACTCCAGCGAGTTGAATGCAAAATTTTATTTCATGCTTCAAACGTTGCAATATCTTGACGCAGGTACAGTCAGACATTGCAGGTACACAAGCATACCTATATAGTCAGTGGTGTTTAACACGACTCTGCTGGCCTCTGCTCCAAGCCTCGGCGAACATAATAATTCATCTCGCGCCCCCCATGACAGTGAAAGTGGGCAACCAATACGAGATTATTTCTCCGATAAGGGGCAACGTTTTCGCAAGAAAAAAAATGCGATGTGTTTCGTCGTTTTTAATATTATCACACTTCGTCGAATCGGTATTCATGTATTCAATGATTCTGGTAATTGCGGTATTAATAGTAGATACCTGCAGGGTTTGCATTGTTCTGCTCTGGACGGATTGTGTGTATATTTCTTAGAAGATAAACTGCCGTCTTTTAGATGTTTTTTTTTATCCATATTTTGTGTCAATTTGTTTTAACTTCTGTAGTTCAATAAGATGTCGAAAATATATCAAAATGGTAATTATTTGCATGCTTAATTAGGCGGTTAGTATTCTACCAAACTTGAACTATAATAGAGAGTCAGATACTGATAAAACAATAATTTAGTGAATGCGGCCTTTAGAGAAGAAAAGGTTCTCCACCCCTGATGATGGTGGTGGTGCTGAAGAGCAGTAGAATTGTGCAATTTTTCTATGTTGATTCTTCTCATTCAATTTTGTATCATCTGTTTTTTGGGTAGTTTTTCTTATCATTTTGTTAGCTTAATTCTCATGTAATTTCCCACCGATTACTTCAGCTAGAGTTATTTTATTTTTGATTTTGTGCTATAAATTTCTTTTACTGCTGAGTGACTTTATATTATATCTTTTATCTCTCGTTTTCATATTTTTAACATTGACCTTTCGATGGCCTCGTTGCGCTACTTAAGGTACATTAAAGCTATAATAATATATATTCTCCTGCAGTTTTACTAAATACATTAAAGCCAGACGCGGCCTTAATAAGTATTTATCATTCGATGGAAGATAAAAACTTCAACGAAATTTGGCAATATTTATTCTTTGAAGTTTATATATTATAATACTTAAAATAATTAACATTCTTTATGTTATAGTAGTAAAAAAATACTTACACGAGAGTATGTATTAGTAAGTAGAATACATTTATTTTTATTTTTTTAGACATCACATAAAAAATCCCTCCCACCATTCCGATCATTAAAATAACCGGGCGTAGCGAGAGCGATTAGTTAACCACTTGTCCTTTCCTAACCTTATCTTTCTATCCCTACTAATCCCTTTGTAAAAGAGAGGTTGAGCGACTGAGTAACAAAAATTTCTCGTAGAAAAACTTCGTAGATACCTCTATTAGGAGGCCACATATTCTACATTGGGAGCGGACATGGATTAAAAAAAAATACAAAAAAAAAACATTTTAAATCTGTTAATTTTATTTTCAATTTTAATAAACAGTAGATATGTTCCACAAAAATATAATTTAGAAGATAAATTGAAGATTAGTTCCCTGAATAAAAGAAAAACCGTCTTATTTCTCGTAAACAAATAATAATACTATTCATCAGTGGCGGTTCTACGTACTGGGCTAGGTGGGCTTAGCCCGACCTGCATTTTTCACCCAAAATGTGTAGAAAAAAAACTACAGTCATCTAATCGTACACGACTGCGCCTCGCGATACAGCCTGCAGTCATACGTCAGCGGGCTACTTCAAACTAGCCCACAAATAAAAACACAAATACCAATCTAGTTGTACTGTATGACAGTTCTGTCCTGCTTTTTCCAGTTTTTACTATTCTATTATTTCTTACTAACATTAGCGTTGATTTTATTATATAATAATGTATGTTTTGCAGTAGTGTCGTAGTATTTCTTATTTGCTTGTAGATTAATGTACAAGGTGAAGTGAAAACATGCACAATTTCGTAAATAGTATACAATGCTAAACTTTTCTCCAGCCCATCTAGGATTTTAGGTCACGAACCGCCACTGCTATTCATCGCTATTTCGTTATATAAGGACACTTTTATGAGGGTGTGGACATAATCGCTTTCGTCCCTAGAAATTTCTAAAATCCGAAGTGTTCTTATATAATGAAGCCTTTTGTTTGTTATTACTTACTGTCTTATGAAATCCGTTATCCACTTCTGTGTTTTTTGTGTCGAGGGATCGTGTTAAAACTAATTCGTGTAAAAGTATAGTAGTCGTTCTTTTTAGTAGGCCGTGTTATTTCAAAATTGTGTAAAAAAAATCGTGTGTATGTGTAAGCATATTCGTTTTTTTTTTTAAACTTATATCTCAAAATAGGTTATTATGTCAGTAATCATAAAAATAAACTGTCACTTTTTATGATGTATGTTAATTCATTTTTTTTTTGTTTCCTCCAGTCATGTCCGCGTGTTTATTGATTAATTATGTTAATAGAGTTTGACGTTAAAATTAACCATAAATAATATTTTTTCCGACAGGAGAAGTATAACATTATTACAATTTTTTTCCAAGCCCAAGACTCAGATGAAAAATATTGCAGGTAATTTAAGCTGATTTTTTTATTTTTATATTTACTGATCTATGAATATAAATTGAGTTGCCTAAATTATGTAAAAATATTAATATTTGTTATTTACGCTCTTAAGTTTTATCAACAAAATTATTATTCAGAAGTCGTTTTTAAAAGTAAAATAAATATTCATTTTCTCGATAATGCTGTTCCCACGGCCATCTTCCGAAAAATTAAAATGGGAAGTTGTTCGTCAGCTTTTCATACCAGTAATAAATAGACGGCTATGAATTGACGAACGTTTTCTGTGTCATAAAATATCTTGTTCCAATATTTGTTTGGTCTCAATAAAAAAAACTTTGTACGCCCAATCTGATTCCACATGTTAAACAGTGGAACATGTACCGACTTGTAGTGTAAACGTTTTTGCGATACCATATTTTTTTCTTAATATCATGACATCATAAAAAATAGCATAAACTTTAATTATTTCAAATTATCTGTTGTAATATTATGAATTGACATCGTCTTCTGCCTTCTACTCCATTCATAAAAAAATAGTATGATGAGTGGACTGTTGTATATTGTATATCACCGATTTAAATTGTAAAATACGTACAGCCATATCTAGATTTACACGGTAGATAGGTTCCACAAAATTGCGTGCAAAACCAATTCGCGTAACCCGAACACATACAGGGATGGAAAATAGTTTCCAAGAAATATAATTTCGCGTTAATCGAGGCATATTACTCATTCAAAAATAAACGATACACTACAAAATATCGCATATAAGGAACTAATATAATTACATATGCATTCTCATATATACAATAGAAAATTGTAATATGAGGTAAACATATTATTTATCATTACTTAAAATTTTTGTAATGCTAGGCAATAAATACATAAAGTATATACCCTAAAACCAGATAATAATCCTATTATAATTTTCATTTTCGTCTCTGCTATATTCTTGTCTAACCAGTTGTTTCTATACAATTTTTCTAAATCATTAACCCTTATTAAATAATCTGATATTGATTTTTGTGTTTTATTTAATTGTTATTAAAAATTGTATTTTTATTGGGTGTATTTAAGTGAAATCGAGGTATATATAAATTAGGTTACGTTTTGAAACAGAATTGTCTCCCTTTAACACAATTCTTTGAATTTTACGCGGCAAAGATACCGATCGATTGAAATGAATTTTTGAAGTTATGAAAGGCCAGATAATAGTTTAGTTACAGATTAAATACTTGTGCCATAATTATGTTTGAAAATTAACCGTAAATTTTTTCATAAATTTATGGTAAATTGGTATACATAATTATATGATTTAATAAATGACAATTAAATATATGAATATTTTCTTAAACTTTACGTAATCAGCGAAAATTTGACGCGAACTTTTCTTTTCGGGAATAAAGTCTTTCGAGTGAGTGGTCCAATAACTGGGGTGGTAGTTATTATTTTTTGCTAAAATATAATAATGTGTTTTCTATTTTCCGATAACCGTGTAAATTGTACGCATTCCTTGTTGGTAACTTGTACATTTTTATCACGCTATTTCCGGATCTTTCACAGCTTTGTCGGAAGATAACATTCTACCGCCTGCCTGTTGGGGCGTTGAAGCGAGAATTTGATATAAGTGTTCCACGATAAGGAGTTCAACGCTCCTAGTAGCTTTTGATAACAGCCTCTTCCCTCTCCGCTGAGGCCTTGACCCGAGGCATCTTGTAAAGTATTATTTATATCTTCGGCGGCCAGAGGTCAATCGGCACATCGCGAAAATTGGCGCCGTAGTAAAAACTGCGTTGCAGAAATCAGCAACCTTTCGGCGCCGACTGCCCCATTCCACAACGGATAAAAATTGCAGCATAATAATTATCTTTCGTAACATTACTATATAACACAACACTTCGGTAAACAATATCTGAACTCGACGAACTGTGACATCTATAGCATAAGTATACATATTATTTATCTGTACATATTACGTTCTATATTACTGTGAACTTCTCTCATCTCCTATACTGAAAATAAGAATTTGTAAAAAAATAATTTTATCACTAGTTAAGTTATGTTTTCGTCTCAGCTAGGGATTGAAAAACCGGTATTACCGTAACCGGGAACCAAGTATTCATAATATTTTATCAATACCGAAATATCAGTTTTCAAAATGCAAAAAGAATGTTGTTATTTCGGTGTTGAAAATAAACCAAAATCGAATTTTGAATGTATATATCACATAAAATACCACCATTAAAAATATAATATATCCCACTTATAAATTACGTACTTTAAAAAAAATGCATCATTGAAAAGAGCCTCTCATCAATGCTTTCAGAAGATTTTTAATATTAAGAAAAACACAATATTCCTTTGTACTTATTTTCACTTTGTTTTGTATAAATTACACATTTTTATTTCAATTTGTGTAAATAATATTGTTACATTCTATTTATTATCAGTTTATAATGCTCGCCATGAGCGAAACCCGTCCTGATCTTGGGAAATAAGTACAAAGGTATATTGTGTATTTCTTAATATAATACCTTTCAACTTAGTTTTACACACCTTAAAAGAGATTTTTAATACTTCAATTATATAGTATGTCATGAATTGTTTACATTACAAATGTGATAATGTTAAATTTTGAATACCGATATTCTTCTTCTTCTTTAGCCATGTTCGCTCCCTATGTGGAGCATATGGTCGCCACGCGGCATCTCCATGTTTTCCTGTCTCCCGCCAATTGCTTTGCTTCCTCCCATGACATGCCAGCATCCCTCAGTTCCGCCGAGTACATCCTATGGATAATACCCGACGGACGTCCGGGACGCCGGAATCCCACCGGTCGAAAGAAAAGGCAGGCAGGATTGAAGCTTTCCGGAGGCATCCGCAGCACGTGACCCAGCCAGTTCCAACGTCTCTCCATAACCACTGACGTGACGGGACGCTGTCTTGTACGCTCCCTTATCTCTGAATTCCTCACAAAATCAAACCACCTAACCCCCATTATCCGACGCAAGCATCTATTCTCGAAGCTCAGTATACGGTTTTTCTGAGTCTTCGCCAGGTGCCATGATTCGCAACCGTAAAGCAGTACCGGCAGAATGCAAGCGTTGAATAAGTGGCATTTGGTTTTAATCGAGTACAGCTGTGTCCCAGACAGTTCGCATTGAGTTGAATGTGGCTCCAACTATTCCTAAACGAATGGCGAGCTACTTTTTTGTACTACCGTCTTCGGGGATAAGTACGCCGAGGTATCTGAAGCTGTCAACCCTCTCGATGATCTGTCCCGTGCTAGTAAGGGTCCTATCAGAGTCATGACAGGTATACCGATATTATTGCTATTTAAAAAACGGTGTTTCTGTTTTGGGGAAAACTATGAAAACTGAACTCCCGGTTTCGATAATATCAATTTTGTAATTATTATTTCCGAATGAGAGATGCTGCAATTTGGTGTCCAGTTTAGAGAGGAATAATTTATGATCCTCTCGACATACTGCTTCTTCGTCTGTGGTGACCACTTACCTGGTGTCATTGCGTGGTATTCCCAGCTTCAATGTGTTTTGACGCTCATTAATTCATTTTGTCGAAATGTCTTTAACGTATTTCTTGATGTGAACTTGGAATTGCGTATAACAAGTGATATCAGTGCTGCATAGATCAACGAAGGTTAATGCCTTTCATTGGTTTAATTGGCGCCTAATTATTTATTAACCACGTACAGCTGTTTTATTTACATCCATGTATGTTTGTTTTATGTTAAAGCTACTTATTTTGTAACGCAATAAACATACATGAACCTTGTTCGATGCATGTTTTAACTATCGAATATACTACTTCTTATTTATTTGTTTCTTGGAATGTGACAAGATACGTTCTGCGCTACTCCTCGGCTCGTATTTTCAAGTTTCATTCATGAGTGGGCGATAAAAATAGTCGACATCATTAAATTATTTATGAATGAATTTCAGATAGCCGATCGTAATACATATGACGTGTATATGTGTGTTCTTGTCGTTACGTATATGTCACATCATTGTATTCCGCTGATTTATCTTGAATAAATTAATATGTAATTTACTAGTAATATTATGCCATGTTTAGAGGTTTTAATGTTGAGCGATAATAACAAACATCAAGTTTGGCCTCGTCAATTCACAATGTGAAATGAACGTTTCGAAGATTGATGGATTGAAAATTATATTATACATGTTTATTTTTTTTATACAGAAAATAAATTAAAAAATCTATAATTCGATTCAACAAATAAAATGTTCGGTATTTTTTTTTTGCATCCAATCAAAATATTTTGCATTGCATGAATACTTGTACTTTAAATGTAAATTAAAGATTAAATTTGAATCGTTCAAATTATGTACACTCCCACAAATTTTGTCACTAACGACCCGGGATTCGCCTTTCGGCATCTTCAGGCGTTCAAGTGCACGGATGAACTTGAACTGACGCTTAGTAAATGAATGTTTCGTGTTTATATAATAAATAAATGTATCACTGAGTCTAAAGCCATTGCTGGCGAAAAGGATAAGCTCATGGGAATTCCCAAAGATTTGAATAGTGAGTGGTTTTAAGAATTATATTTATTTGTTTGTCGGAAAATTTTATTTATTTGTCAGTCGTTGATCGTTAGAATTATTTATTTGTCAGTCGAAATCTTAAATTATAAATTAAAGATAATTAATTCATAATAGCCCCAGAAGAAAATACACTGGAAGCAATTATGTACTTAAAATAATACACTATTTAAACTTTTGTTGTTTGCACTCATGTTGAAGTCTAAAAATGATTTCTCAGTAGCTTATTAAACATAAGCTTCACTGTATTTATAATTGATAGATATTTTGATGTTGTCTTATTCTTTGTTTAATCTTTCTTTTATTGATAGTTACAATGCATCCCTTACACCGGTGTTCAACGCGAGGCGTACATCCCACCCCACCGGGGGACAATTCGCAAATCATCAATTGTTTTTACAAACAAATTAACCAAATATGACAAATTTATCTAGGAAAATTACTGTTGTCATTCACATCATCATATTTAGTTGAATGCGGCTTTAGCGATGAAAAAATGAATCGTTTGGATATTACATACCATGGATATTTACAATTAAATTTACCAAATTAGTAACATTACCTAAAAACTCTTTGCAACTCATATGAAGCACAAGGTTCGTATTAAATGTTGTTATTTTTTTCTGAGCTGTACGTGTCACATAATGTAGGCAAAAATGTATTTTTTATTGGAAGCATTTATTTTTTTGCCGTATTTGTTTGGTATTTAACATTTTAATTAAGGAGGAGGGCATGTAGTTTTTTGAAGCGTCGAATTGGGGCATGGCACAAATAAAAGTGGGAAACACTGCCTTTTAAATCAATCTTTAACCCTAATACTACGTCAGACCCAAAGCTTTCATATAACATTAGTTGCTTGTCTTGTGTTGTTGAATTTCTCGTTAATAGAAAAACCTTGTTTGTTTTTTGTATCTTGGAATCGTGTAAGAACAAATAATGCGTGTTAAAAAATAGTATTCGTTCATTTTAGTGGACCGTGTAGAAATGAGTTGAGTGTAGTTAATTAAGTTTGTATTAGTTTGCCGTTAATGTCTCAATTCAATCAAAGATTTTTCCCAATTACCGAACACTAATTAAACTACGTGCTCTATCAAACATTGGCAACGTTCATCAGCATCACGTAGTAAAACGTTTTCCAAGTTTCTTGTTAACATTAATTAAAGCCGCGATAATACGTCTTACTTTTTCGAAAGTATTTATTTATTGAGGCTAACACTCAAACCACCAGGAGAATATTATAGTCATTGCATATTTTTCCACATCGACTTGTCATTATTCCATTTAATGAATTTCCTTTTTGTATGTAAAGGTGCTGCGAATTCGAAAGCATACTTTCGGATTGAACATAACTTTTTTTTATTGCGTCATTATTTTTTTTAACGACACAAGTTTTATTGTTTGTTTAATTAATGCACTCTAATAATAAATTAATGACTGTCCATTCGCTAATGAAAGTTTACTTGATTTTCCGGAAAGCACTATAAATAATATAATTTTATTCCATTATTATAATATGTATAACATCGAATTGTTTTACACAATACATATCGAGTGTGGAAAGGAAAAAGGACGTAACCAACACTTATCAAATTTTACAGGAGGCGCAAAAAACGTGTTTTGATGATTTTGCGCCATTTGCAAATTATGAATTATAAGTACACAACCTTGAAGTGCACGGAAACTTCTAAACTAGTGTTTAATTGACATAATCTAATATTAATTAAATAAATTGTCTATGTTAAACCTTTATTTCAGTCTTTTTTCTTGGTTTTTTCTTTTTATTTCTTTTTCAAACATAAAAGCTAAATTTAGATACTAATTCGGCATTTGCAGCTTGCATCCTTTTGATAGAGTGTGTATCAAGTTTGATACATTGTGATTATCGAAAAAAAGCTGTTTTGAAAAAACTGTGGGTTACGTCTTTTTTCCTTTCCACAGTCGATATATGTGTGAAATGGACATATTTCTATCAAATAACCGTTTTGCACAGTTCGACACTTTTTGAAATGATGGAAAGGTTAAAGAAAAGGTTAAGATTAAATCTGTTCAAAATCTGCCATTTTTTTGTCAAAACAATATTAAGTGATCAATCTCGGGATCCCGAAAGCTTAAATCCTGAACAAAATGTAAATCCCGGGATCAAAAAAAGGGGGCGGGATTGGATGCCCTAATTTATACCGTGTTAACTTAGCAACGAATAACACTATGTATTCTGTTAATGATGTTTTCGGCTTACTTTTTTCTGGAGTTTAATTCTGGATAAAATGGAGTTTGACCAAGAAAAGCTATATTTAATGTAGTTGACTCACTTTTTTTCGTGTCGTCATCACTTCTGATTTATACAATCTATATTATTTATTTTGATCTTTTGTGAAATGAAAGTAGCATTGAGAATTGAATGAAACTTGCTTGCGCAGATAAAAGTTATTGCTTTGAATGGCAACGTTGAGCTTTCCTCTTGCACTCTTTCGATCGCACCAGTCTCGGAATCGAAGTCGAATTGAAAATTAATAAAATATTTTTTTTATCAATTCAGTCAATGTTTTATACCAATACAAATAAAGTTTTTGAATTCATTTTTTCTTTGATTGCAAATTTGGTTTATTTATTTATTGAGAGGTCCTAAACATTTTAATTAAAGATAAAAAAGTGTCATTAATTTATATTTTATTCATAATTTATTTTCCTAGTTCTCACTCTTAAGGCGTTTGCTGTCCTAACATAACAATAATAAAACACTATTTTGTACTTATTTCAGAATTATTTTTTGGCATCAGGATTCAGAGCTATTTATTCAAAACCATATTTTATATTTTTCATATTTATATCACAATTTGTTTTTTTTTTATTACCCATACATAATTTAGTATAATTAGACCCGTGTTGACTATGCTCGCTATGAGCGAAACCGTTCCTTATTTCGGATAAATAATTTGGAATGAAAAAAATAGTGTTTTATTGTACAATCAGAGGTCTTTATTTAACACGCCATCACCATTCAATATTTTTATTGTTCTAAAAGAGAATGAAATTTTAGTTGATTTTTAGTGAATTATAAAGTAGGCAAATTGTTACATTATCAATGCACTCATCTGTACACTCAATGCTAACTGATTTGTTTTTTTTTTAAATGCCATGTTTGAGATACATTTGGTAATGTTTTATTTATCTAAAATATTAATAACAACATGGACAAGGTGAACACACTGATAACATTTAAATATTTCTAAATATTTTTAACATAATGCTTAATTGACATTCACGAGGTTATAACGAGGTAAAAATTCGAGGTCGTATAATATTATCTTCTTTAATGGTTTTTACTATCGCCAACTGCACCGCTGTCAAACTAAATGTATTAAACAAAATGCAGTCATTAATATTGATATGTGTTATGAAGGTAACGCTACATTGTTTATAAGTTCAAGAATATCTGAAATGTATTTTTATTTGAAGAATATTTGAGTTACTGTTGTTATTTATGCGCTCATCGCAGGCTTAGCGCTGCAGTGTGGTCCTTGCCTGAATTCGCTACTGTCCCTCCCACAGTGGGTCGGCGATCTTCGCTGTTCTTCGATCTGCGGGCGTAGCCTATAACTTCAACAATGAGCGCTGCTGATCACAATCGGGCTTCGAAGACGTTCTTCACTTTATTGCGTTCCCACCCATCTCATTACCAGCCCTCACACGTGCGGATATTGCTTGAGGTTTGGACTCTAGAAGCTAACCATTGAAATGTGCATATAAGAAATTTCGATAATGTATTTACCGTATCGTAGGTATTAAATGTGCTATTCTGTTTTAAAATAATGTGGTCATGTCACATGTGCTATGTTTGGCATGAAGGAGAGGTTGGCTTGGGTGGAAATGTCTTTGCTTACTGCCTTATTAATTTCCTCAGTGATATCGAGGCAGGAATATTCCAGTTGTGTTTTATAGCGATAGAATAAAGTACATTTATGCGTCTCCTGAAAACTTGTCCTTTTTTAGATAACCATGCTGTGGAAAATTACCAACGATATGCTCCAGATTGGGAGCGAACGTGGATTTAAAAAATATAATACAATGATCATGTTAATAATTGAGGACTCGAAAATGAGTCAGATATGTCATCGTGTAGAGCTGGCAATTTCGCATATAATAAGTTAAATTTAAAAAAAGGTTGTAACATCTATATTTTTGAATAATTAAAATCGAGTAAGTAACAAAAGCGGCAGTTTACATAGGTTCTGTATTGCAAACTCGGCAGTTATTCAATGGATTTTACAAAATGATGTAAATTGCATTCAAATAGCAAGATTATTTATGATTTAACATCGCCCGCTTTGGTCTAGTTGGTAAGAGCTTGCTCTACCGATCGGGTGGGTCCGGGTTCGATTCCCGGTAAGGTCAATGTCGAAATTGAATTTTTTCAATTTTAAATTCAGATCCTGACATGGGTGTTTGTGAAGTCAACTCTCCTTGAGTTAATCTTATGTGACTTTCAAAAATTCTCATCGAGTATATCTCGTATGATATTTCAACTTAAAAAATATTTGACGCATAGGCGAAAGCTTTAATGTCCATTATTTTTTTAATATTTAAAAAAAAGAATATATTGCTTCCCTAAAGCAACAGTGGGATAAATCAAAAATACTGGTTTTTAAATAATTGAACTTAAAAGTTTGTGTTGTATTTTAAAAAATAATTGTCTCAATTAAGCTTTGATAGGTTTTTTATATACTTTTATTTGTTTATAGTTATTCTACTAATTTTGCCGACGGCTTAAAGTTACAAAGCAATATCAATATTTGTATTTTTTTCTTAATAGTGCATTCTTTTTTAATTAAAATACTTCAGTGTTTCATTATAATGGTTTACTTTTAAGCAATCTATTGGCATACTTACTTATCTTAAAACCAACCTTTTTTTCATTTTATCTTACTGTTGCTTTATGGTAGCGATATATATTTCTCCTATTATGACGATTTTCCCAAACATTCAATTGTTTCTTTTTTTATTCATGATTGATATTGATTGCCGACTATTTGTCAATCAATATCAATTATCCTCAAACGTGACCATATTGCATTCGCTTTCAATTAAGAAGCCCTTTGAAAATTCCGATTGTTTGCTGCGTGACGCCTGCGTGGTGGACGGACGAGCGAATATGGAGGTCAGGAAATATTATTGACAAGTGAATGCGAGCCTTATCGACGAGTGAGTAACGTCTTTCGGGATTAGTGCTCGGTGATGCCTGCCCGACCTCAATACGGACCGGAGCGCTAGACGTTGTAGTCATTGTACATTAGCAAAACAATTATTTATGTTGCTAAATAATTTACATCGACAGAGTAATACGTGTACAATATTTCCCGTGGTTAATTTTAAGTTTCTCACAGTAGTACTGCTTTCTTCTATGACAGGCCTAATAGGAAGTCAAAACGATCGACGGACCTCAAAGGCATTATTTTAAGATGTGAATTAATAATATTTTTGAATCATTATCCGCTCGTAATTTGGACCATATGACCTCTTAATGAAGGTATCTTACCAGAAGTTTTTGTTACGTTGATCGATTCTCAGTTGCTCAGCATTTATTTTTATTCAAAGACAGTAGAAAAAGATATGATTAGTCTAGGGACAAGACCAGTGGTTAGAATTTGTTTCTCTTTTCGTGACGTCATTTTACGGTTTAATGTGTTTGAGGGGATTTTTAGATATTACAAATATTCGAACAGAAATCGATAAATCTATATATGCTCAAAATCTGGAGTATATGGCCTCCAAGGTATTCCGATATCTAGCGGGTGGCTAATCACTCTCGCTACACTCCGTTATTTTAGGATTGAAATGGCGGGGGAAATTTTTGAACATCACAAACATCTGATTGAAAAAATGCTTTTCGTACTGGGATTCGAACTTGTGAGATCCGGCAAGGAAGCCAACAATGTTGATTACTGTGCCATGAACCCGACAAAAGTAATAGAACAACAAAATAAATAATTCAAATGGGCTGCACAATAATGCGGATCGAGTCGTATTTAATTTACCATTGCATCTTCTATGATAAATGCATAGCCGGAAACACTAATAAGTAACCACTAAACGTTCGCAAAAAAAAAATGTATCTTCTTTAGTATAATCCAAAAAAAAAACAGTGAACACATTTGTCAAAACATTCGTCCTGAATATTATTAAATAAATGACGGAATTAATAGTTAAGTCTGGATTGAGAGCTTGTTTATGATTATGTCTATCTAATACTTACTGTAGATTCCTGAATTTATTTAACCGGATATTGCATTAGTTGCAAAACGTTGATCAAACCATTAATCATAATTTATTTTAAACACTTAAGCATAATTTAAATCGAGAATCTAAAATATTTCTTTTATGTCTACAATTTACCTGTTAGAGAATCACCAATAAAACAGGTTCAAAATTATATCATTCGATACACTAAATCAAATATATATCGCTCATTTTTATTTAGACTTGCCCGGGGAGCGGAATCTTTAATATTCCCAGTCATATTAACGGTACATAATCGGCTTTAACAGTTAATAAAGAAGTATTCTTTGAAAGTCTCACCGGAAAACAACTTATCGAGACAATAAATCAGCTTTTGGCAACAAAAACTGATGCGAACCTGGATTCATTTTGTTTATCCATTATGTTTTTTAAAAGCGTCGTGATCTGGGATTGATACAGCGCAGGGCCGTATCTTTATTTGCGTGTAAAGAATATACAGTAATAATTCGTAAACCACAAATTTTACGTAACTTTTTATTCACTAAACATTGAGTAAGGAAGGATTTTTCGTTATGGAACAAATTATTGTTCACATACTTGGTCATTTAGACCCTGAACCTCCCGTTTCAGTAAGGGTGTGTAACCGTATTTTCCCAAAGAGAATAACCAACATTTAATTAAAACAAAAATAAACAAATAAGCCATCATGTTTATGCTGAAGATTTGAAAATGAATAGCTTAGAATTCATGACAACCTTAACAGGATTTAAAAACAGTAAATTTTGACGTTTTAAATCTAGCGAGTTACGTATCTCGATGGTTTCCTTCCATGACTCCCACTTCGTCATATTTCATACATTAATTAATATTCGATAATTATTATGGGTTAGAGGTGTTGAATTCCGTGCCAGATTTCACGGATTTTTCGATCGATTTCTGTTCTATGGAATGGGTGTTTGTGATGTCTGAAAATTCCCTACAACTCTTCCGATCCTTCAATAACAGGGCGTAGCAAGAGCTATTAGTTAACCACTTGTCCTGTCCTAATCTTATCCTTCTATCCCTACTACTCTATTTGGAAAAGAGAGGATGAGCGGCTGGTTTAAAAAACTTATTCTTTTACTTCTTATCGTCAATCCCGGGATTAGGACTATCTCAATCTATTCCAAAATTGGATGGAATCCTGGGATTGTAGACCGTAGTTGTCGTTTAATTCTGTGCGTAGAAGATGCTGATTAAATTAGGTATCCAACTGAATTATTATTGCGCGATCAAAATGTACATCATTGACTGAAGTCGTGCAAAATTATCATAGTGCCGGTTCTGTGTCAGGTTTTTTTTTCCACCGTCCACATCGCTCTCAGGAACACCTAAACCTATTAATCTATCACTCTTTTTACGGTCAATTGTAAATTGCCCGTACTAGATTTATTGCACGATTAGCAAATTACTTATTGGATTCAAAAGGAAGTAAGGTGATTCATAGCAGAACACTGTGATCCACATTCGCTAATAGGCCCCTATTATTAATTACTTAGATAAATATGCCGGCTGTGTTTTCCGTAGCTGTTAATTAAACACCTGTAGCCGCGCATTAAAGTAACATGAGAACAAGTTGTATTTATTTTGGCATTAAGTTAACATACATGTAGTTGTTTGATGAACGAATAAACAATATTATTACTAGTAACCCGGTTTCGTTTCGTTTCCCATAAGATTATTTGATATGATGAATCGAAATAAATAAATAAATACTAAAATTTATTTTATTAAGCTGTTTATTTGTCTCCCATTTGAGAATCTAAAATACATCGCAAAATTTACGATTAAACTAAAAATTGATACAAACTCTGAAGTAATACATTACAAAATGAAGGTGTAGAGTTTTTCTTTTATATTTTACGGAGGTTAAAATTAAAAAAATAAATATTTATATTGGGTAAGGTAAATCCCAAAAGTAATAAATTCAACATTGATGAGCCGCCTGTCCTATTTAAAATGTTGTTTACTAATGTTTTAATTTTATTAATAATTTTATTATTCACCAAATCGATTACTTTATAACTAAATGGTATTTTAACACAGTCCAAATGATAGTACATATTATGAGATGTACAGTTTTTATTTTTCATTTATTTGAGGGTTACAGTAACAAGTCAATTTAAATGGTATTTATTAAGAACTGCTTGATTATCAAAGAAAATCTAATGATAAATTTGCAATTCAATCGACCGAAAAAACAATATCTGCATATGTGCATTTTATTAGAATCTAGATTATTAAGATTATGAGATATTAATTAGATAGCTAATATTAAGACACCCCCTTCTAACACTCCGTATGATTTTTGTATTTGGGTTTTGCGGTTAGCTTAAAATACTGGTAATAATTGAGGCTATGTTCACTGTTGTTACAGTCGATCTGTCAAACGCCAACGATTAGCAGAATTTTGTTTTATTAATTCAAGTTTTTTTTGTCTGATTAATCATGTCAACTCGCTTTACATATTGGTGTAATTTTAATAAAGAAAAAAAACGCTTTACACCATACAACTTGACAAGCTTGACTATATGTACAACCAAAGTATATCGACCCGTAACAGACAACGTAACCCTACGACTTATTAATTTTACAGGAGAATGTATTTTTTAATTAAATTAGAAAAATAAATTCCTTAATAACGGTTAGTAAATAGTAATATATGGTCAATGCCTATCCTGATATAATACTGACTTCTTTCAGTTCTTTAGATCGGCGTTACTCAACCGGGGTCCACGTGGAATAAGCGATAACAAGTCAAAACACTAAAATGCATACGGCCTTAAAAAGATCAGGCGAATGAGTAAACGGTCTAAACTTTTTGTCACTGGGCGATATTGAACAATTATTGGTTTAACGCCCAATTTACCCAATTGTTTCGATTAAGCTCTGACCGATTATGGGTCGATATTACTATACGATAACAACAGTGAAGCGTTTGACAGATCGGCTATAACAAGAGTTAACATAGCTGCAATTATTACCAATGCGTTCGAAAAAAATATATTGATTATAAGAGACCTCTCTTGGTTAGTGTCTAGATCGGTAGAGGGGAACCTGCGGTCTCTTGACTATTCTGATGATGCCTTTTGACTTGATCACAATATAAACTTTGATCAAAAAATTATAATACGTAAGCGTAATACGTTGGAAAAACAGCGTAATCAACCAATTATATGTTCGACAGTCTAAAAAAAGGGGGAGGTTCCAACGTTTTCTTTACTGCGCCCTTATGTTGGATCAGATGAATAAATGTGGCCTTTAGAAATGAAAAGGTTCCCTACCCCTGGTCTACATACTATTAAATTTGTGAATAGCCCCGTTGGTGTACTAATTTATTACGAAGATTCATTTTGGTTAATGTACCACCTTTCATCGGACCCCATGCTTTTATAACGATCTCAATTTGTGATTGACGATTAACAAGCGATGTAATTGCGGGACAATCTTTTATACGATGGACTTAATAAATGCTGCAATTCTCTCGATCCAAATCCGATCAAAAAGCAACGGTTTAATCAGGTTGGGGAGACGTACTTATTGATTATTGGCAAGACAGGCTTCGTCGGTCAGATACGTCGACCGAAATGTCAGCCTCGGGCCTTATCGCGTATTCTTTCTTTTCTCAATGTTGGCCGTCGGTGCTTACCTGCTGTATTGATTGCCCATCGTAGTATACAAATCTTTTGATATGATAGTACGTATCACTATATACAGTAAAACCCCCATTTACACTAAAGTAGGGTCCGTGTAAATGGTAGTAGTGTAATTGGGGTAGTGAATCTCATACAAAATTAGGGATTTTGTTTTTGCCGCGATAAATGCAAAACTAAGATTTCCCTTAGTTTTGCACGAAATATTTAGTTACTAAGTGATAGAATGCAAAGCGCGTGCAAAATCCAGCACACAGACAGTCGCCGACTATCCGTGCTGGCACGTGTTGAATACACAGCCGCTAGCCAACATTTGACTGTATGCACCGCACAGACGACCGTCTCGTGGCAATGAAAATAGAATGCGACCGTTCAATTGGGGGATCTGCGGCGAATATTTCAAGCCAGTGCGTAATTTGGAGTAGTGTAATTCGGGGTTCCACTGCATATGGTTTCGCAATAATGTTTCTCTGAACTAAAATATCCGACGAAAAGTATGTTGTAATCTGTGAAAAATCGACTTAATACTCCAATTTATTTATAATATTTTTATTCAATATCGACCGTGATTTGTGTTTTAAATTAAATTATAATGGTTAGAACGACTGACTGTCAACCTTCTCCAGGTCACCACACTGGCAAAGAGTGAGTGTATAATAAATACACACATGTAAGACGATATTCTCTGAGGGCCGGTTTTATCATGCGGACCTTATCAGGAAACAGACTTCTTCCGGTTGATCTCGCCCCGTTACAAATAAAGATATTTTTTTTTATCTCTTTCTGATAGTCATTATCAATATTTTTACTATGTATTTACTTGTTTTGAAAACTATTTTTAAAATATATCGTTGGGTTGCTGCAGTTTGTGTGTGCGCTTTGAGGTAGATTGTTGTCGAATACTAAAATTGTTTGATTCAAATGTTTTCCATAATGTGCAGTACATTTATTTGAACAGCTTTATCATTATATAGTATGACTCAATACTTCCCTTAAAAGCTTTCGGTATTCAACCTTCACACAGATTATCGATCAAAAATTAGAAGTTAGTCTATTTCTTACGATTTTGACTACTTTAACCCTTAAATGCAGGGCTGTGGAGTCGGAGTCGTGAAAAATGAGCGGCTCGATTTTTTTTTGAAAAATATATTTAATGATGTGTATTTAAACAAAATAGTCAAAAGTGTTAACATTTCATGCTTGGCTGACTAAAGATGATCTGATGGTATACATATATGAAGAGCTTTGGTTAAAAAATGACCAGATCCACTTTTACCTGAACAGAGAAAAACACACTTTTCTTATAATAACTTGGACAGTTTTTATTATTTTTATTATATGGTTATATTTTGACCGTTAATTTTATGGAAAATACAAAGGTTATAGCAATGTTAAAAATTAAATTCTGTTCTATTAAATCAGTACTCCAATATAATAGTGATATCTCATTTTTTCTTAAAACCGGATGTGGGCGTGTTTGATCCCAAGCTCCTCATATATTAGTTAAAATGAAATTATTGAAAAATTTCCTCGGAGTTGTTAATTATTTTAAAGATGGAGTCGGAGTCGTCTTCGTCTTTTTTCACGTGACTCCACAGCCCTGCTTACGTACAAACTTTTGTTTTGGCTTTTTCTCAAAACAGAAATCGATTTTACCTTTTATTCTTATACCCAATGGTAAAATACATATTCACTCTTCATATTGTCTAAATAGATGTCTTGTCTACACGTGCTAAACCATTGTAACCTTCATTCAAACAAAGCAAGCTGGAGTTTTGGCGGCTATTGATTTTCAACTGTATAAAAATCATGCTTTATGTTTCTAATGCCTGGCTGCTTTTTAAGAGTACATACTAAGTTTTTTTGACATCACATTTACCCATTGTACATTATAAAGATTCACTGAGATTGACCAACAATAAATAGGCTCTTTATCATATTTGGATTTTCTCTAATCAAATGAGCATATGTTATATTCAGGGTTGTAGTGCATAATGAATATGCTCGTGAAATTATAATGTGTATTGGAATCTAGTCTCGTATTGAATATCTCTGCCGTGTGGGTTTGAAATGCCACTTTGCAATGAGAGACATCTAGGCAGGATGGAATACCAGTTTCTCTGTTCGGTTGCGATTTTCAATTAGATTGTTAAGTGTTAATAATTAATTGTATAATTACCTTGATTGTTTCTGCACGCGATTCATGTGGACTTAAACGTATTGTTTCTGTTCGATAAATAAATTATGTCACCATGATATGCAAAGTCTGGCAATGCTGTATCCTGCAACGCAACAAAATTGATCTTAGTTTTAGGGTGTATTTTTAGACGTTTTTTTTTTAAAAGCAACACCTTTTTGTGTGGTATGTTATTATGGCGTATTGTCAAAACCACAGCTGTTCCACATTAATGACATTCGAATGGGTAGCGACAATGTTTGTATTCAATGATCTATAGCGCTCTCCATTGCATACAACATTCTGGCTGGCATCATTTTTGAAGAAATAATTTACAAGCATTCTTGTGTAAGTCAATTCGTAGTGAAATGGCAAACCAAACTGAGCACAAATCAGCTGTCAATTTAGCTGTCGCTAGAAAAAGTGTTGCTCTTGTACAACAGGTTGAGATGGAGTCCAAACGAGCAGAATTGTTTGCTGTGGTCCGTCCTCACACAGGTCCAATAGGCCACGCTGACTTGTTTGCAACTAAAGCTAATTTCACGGCATTTGAAAAGTTTGCCAATTCATATGGGGATCGTCACAACCTTGATTTCTCTCTAGAGTCATTAAACTCGTCTACATCGACGAGTTCTCAGTATACGGACTATACACAAGACACTTAATATCAAATTGATTTACGTGGCTGAGCTAGTCACATTTTCTTTTTTTTATTTTAAGCACATTAGTGCATGGTTCAAAATCAGTCCCGTGGAGTTCTGCTCGGGCCATGAATGTGAGGGGTAGACTCCTTTTTTTCTGTCGATAGCGTTGTGGAAGGCAGTCATTAAACGTTGGCTGCATATACACAACGGGTGGTGGTGGGAAACCAACTTGTATAACAGGTCAAGCTCCGTTCTACTCGCAGGTACTGGTAAGCTCGAACAGTACAATGCTGTTTCGTCACCGTCCAATTACTTATACGTATAAAAGAAGCGAACGATTCAATCGTTATATCGAATTATGATTTATGAATCACTTTTATCCAATCTTTTATCCAAACACATTGCCCAGGCCTAGTCTAGTGTATCGATTACGGCGGATGGATAGTGATGATATCTTCAAGTCGTATGTATAATCGGGAGTCCTTCTCTCTCCACATTATTAATAATCCAAAGATCATTTTCAATGGCTTGCCAAAGATCAGCATACAAGGCTATCCGGAACAGATCGATAGATACGATCTGAGATTAAAGTTGGCGCCTGGGAATAAATCGTACTGAGTTTATTTCTTCACCATATAGAAGTGCATAATAGAACACACGTTCATTAGAGCCTTTCATCTGATAGCATCGTGATAGTATGCTTGTCTCACCGTATGCTAATCTCATTAATGAGGGGGCATCGTCGTTATAATGTCACAAGCCATTAGTCTATGAATTTTCATGACTCACTAGCCATTATTAGTTTATTTATGTAAGATAATATTCCGGTGGTCAATGTTAATGTTTATTTGTTAATTTTAAACATTTTAAAACGTTTCTCTTGTTGTGTATGTACAACTGACGAAAAGTCTAGAAATTGCAATACCGGTAGTACCGAAACCGGGATCCCGTTATTCATGGTGTTTTTTTCAGGGCTGTGGAGTCGGAGTCGTGAATAATGAGAGGCTTGATTTTTTCTGTCAGTTCAAGTTCATCCGTGCACTTGGACGCCTGAAGATGCCGAAAGGCGAAATCCGGGTCGTTAGTGACAAAATCTGTGTGAATGTACATAATTTGAACAATTCAAATTAACGAACATTAAAATAAATCAATTTTAATATTACATTTTTTTGAATTTTCGGAATATGCTGTGTCCGGAGTTTCATATATACGGATTTTTTTGTATATGGAAGAATTTATTGATAGAATTGGCAGAACTCCATTGTAATACGGTAAAAAATATATCAGGTTCTAGAATTGGTGAGCATTTTACTGATGTATTATTGTTTTAAAACATCTTAAGGTTATTTATAAAAGTCACTTGTTTATGATACAATTTTTTAATTGCAGTATTTTATATGAATGCATGTTGTTTGCAATTTATGTATATTTTCAATCCCGGCATTTAACATGAAATATCGAAAATCCGGTATTAAATATTGCGATCCCTAGAAAAGACCGAGTGTCTCTAAATAATTGAAATTAAACTTTTATTAACTCTCGCGGCTCGGAGACTAGAAAAATACTTCTCTGCCGATGGGGGGTCGTTTAGGGACCCCAGTGGTTTCCTCATTATTGGCCTTATTCTTATGAATTTCAAAAAAATAGGCTAAGGGCTTTAAAATATCTCTCTGCATCATTCCTCATACATTTTTTTTTTATAAAAATACGTGGTTTTTTAATAAATAATTATATTTTAAGTTGCGCGTAAAAAAGACGACATTCCAATAGAAATATAAATTTGCAACTGACGCGTTCAGCGCAGTTATCTTACAAACGATCGCTGATAAGCGGGCGCTTATCTCGTTATCGCATCGCGTATTTATATAAACTACAAAAGGTCCAAAAAACTATGATATAAGAATACCTTAATTATAAACATTGTATCACCCATATTTAAATAGATATTTAAGAAAATGTGGGTATTGGGGTCGCATTTCTTGAGCTTAGAACCGGAAAAGTTAAAGAACGTAAAATATACAATATTACTGAGTAACGTTGTGTATATTTTCATGTTCATCTGTTTTTTGTCCAACTTACACCTTTTTTTAAAACGACGGTAGAGTGCTTAGAGAGTGGTCGAAATGATGCCTATTTATTTTAACGCGAAATAATCATCATCAAAATACTGTTTTAAATGTTTTGAACATTTTAAAACATAAAAAAAACATGTTTTGCTAAAATGAATATAAAAATAACGTTTCATTCCGTTTTAATTTGCATTTTATGACACGACTTCTCGGTTTTTTGCCAACTTTTTAAATATCCAACATATTTTTTTTAAAAACGAGGATTATATGACACTTTAAAAGAAGCTCGTCAATTTTATTCAAATATTTGAAAAAATTTGACAATGAATAAAGAAAAGTGTTTCTATGATCATATCCGCTCTCAATGTGTGACATATGACTCTTAACGAAGGTCATCTGAACGTCTTAAAAAAATAACTGCTTGTCATTCAGTTTCTCAACCATTAAAGATAGAGTAGGAATTTAAGAATAGGACATGAATAGGATTAGTCACTTTTAGGGTGTTCACTGTCAATACTTGGTGGAAAGGCATTATATTAGTAAAAACACAATATTCCTTTGTACTTCATTCCAATTTATTTAAAATGTCATGACCGGTTTCGCTCATTACGAGCATCGTCAACTGATAAGAAATCATAAGATGACTTTTTAATTAATTATATGTTAGATGTGTTAAACATTTTAATTTTGTGTTATTTTAGAATCACTTTTAATGTAATTGGTAATTTCTTTTCAATGCCAATTGTTGTTTATAACTGTTCATTTTTGTATAAATAGCATTGTTAAATTATATTTCTTATCAGTTGACGATGCTCGTAATGAGCGAAACCGGTCCTGACATATTAAATAAAGTGGAATGAAGTTCAAAGGAATATTGTGCTTTTACTAATAGGATTTGTGGTTAGCTTTTTGCAAGATCGGATGAACGAGAGCGAATTTTAGACATCAAGCTTGCATAATATAATATTTGTATAATTCAAATACTTTCATATTTTTAACCTTATCAGATTTTTTTTGGAAATTTTCCAATTAGATCAACAATTTTTTTCCTTGCAATGATTTTTCTTTTGTACAGTTCCTAAATTCGAATTGTTTTGATAAACTTACAGTCACTTGTTTTTTAATAATATTAATTTATATATTTTAACCGCTATGAAATGTCCGCTTTAAGTCTTCGTATGTAAACTAGTTGTCTCACTTTGAATACACTGTATATTAAATTATTATCATTGTGAATTTGAAGTGTCTATTAAAGAACAGACTGTTTTTTTTCAAAGATTAGTGTTCGCGCGTCTTCGAACCAGTGTCAATATCCTTCGACCGGTTCCGAATTCGAATTTCAAATTATCAAATGTCAGAATCGATTTTATCACGGAATACGTTACAATAATAGACTCTTCGAATACTGGATTTAATAGATGCCATTATGTGTGGTATATATATACCAGAATAACTTTAAAGTTGAATTAGTATAATAACATGCAAATCAATTGCTAATGCATCTAATAAATATCTGTCAAATCTAAGAGTGCAGACCTATTAAGTAAATTGGAAGAAGCGATCGAAGTGGTAGTCATTAGAAAAATTTACCTAGTTAGGTATCGGGCAAAAGAAACATAAAATAGTTAACTCATTATCGTTTCACTCTCTTGAAGCTCGAAGATCTTTTTTAAGCTTAAAGCATTTTTCTCTTCTTCGGGGCCGAGTTAATAATCCTGAAATTCTCATGACTATTAACTTACATGCTCCTACTTTATTCTTACGTGGGCGAAACTATGACCAAAGGCTTTTATTTCTAAATATCTGTTCCTCGCTTAGGACGTATGAGTCGCCAGTTCCAAGGGCCGTTCGACTGATCAACTCATTGCCTAGAGAACTGGAAATTTTTGGTGATAGTGTTCGTGAACTGTTGGTTAAGTTTTTCTTTTTTATTACTTGATTTTGTTGTATTATGTAGTTTTATTTTTTGTCTCATTATATTTGTTCAACTACTTGGCGAATTGGCGTCAGCTGTAATGTCATGTACTGTAATTTTGATTTTTTAAACAATTATCAAAAATAAATCGCTGTACATTTTTTGTTTGATTTCCATTAAAACTAGGTCTTCAGTGATAAAGTAGAAAATAACTTATATTAAATGTATTTTGTAAATTAAATCATATTTCGAACGAGTTTCGAGTAACGGTTTTTTTCGAATTAACTAAATTACAGCATTTGTAATGAATGGCCATGGAATATTTTTGTTTGCCGATTTTTATAAAAAAAAACTAATCAGTATCGAGAATATTATAAAAAAATAATTAGCAAAAGTTTACCTGTACAGATCGGGTTACTTTATTTTATATTCTCGAGAATTTTAAGCCATCTGAACATATTGAAGCAGGGATGAAGAAACTTTCATTGTTGAAAGATCGCATTTATATTGCTTGGTCTGGTATCCCAATATTTACAAACTTCGATTGTCAAAGTGTCAAAATTACATGTTTGACTATGCCGGATCCCAATCTGGAGCATATGGACTTTTAATGAATCTTATAACAACACAACTTTTTCCACAAGAACTGCTCTCTATTCAGCTTCTTAGTATTGGTAATGGTTTCGGATCATATGGCGCAACGGTTAACGTTGTTGGCTTCCGTACCTGATCTCACGGGTTCGAGTCCCTGTACGAACATAATTTATCGACCGATTTTTAAAATTCGTGGGTGTTTGTGATGCCTAAAAATTCCCTTCCATCCTTTCAATCCTTCAATAACTGGGCTTAGTGAAAGCGATTAGTTAAGCACTAGTCCCGTTCTAGCCTTATCCTAGCGTAACCCTACTACTCTCTTAGAAAAAAGAGAGGTTGAGTAAAAAACAGTTCTCGTAGAAAAACTTCTGTTAAGATACCTCCATTAAAATCCCATATGTTCCACACTGGGAGCGGACATGGATTTAGAAAAAATACTTTTGTACTTATTTATTTAATATAATCAGGACCGGTTTTATTTATCGTCATGACATGTCCTGTTTTAGCCTTATCCTATCTTACTACTTACTCTCTTTGGATTTTTTTTTATTCTGATCGTTCATATTTTTATTCTGACCAAAAATTGATTCAAATTCTGACCATTTAATTTGTTCCCTTAATTCAGTGATGCACAAACGCGGCCCGCGGGCCGCATGCGGCCCTTTTTGAATTTTGTGGCGGCCCTTAAATCTCTTTCTCAAACATACTTTTTTCACGTAAAACATTTATTAAGCAAATGAAAGCAAGCTTTTTCTTCAATGAATGAGAACAAATCGGTTCATAGAAACAGGCTTACAAATAATATGTCAAATTAAAAAAAATAGTTAAAAATTAACAAAGACCAAGAACGCATTAACTTATGATTTGCATAGAAATGAAACATAAATATTTCACAATGAAACGATTTTTAATAAGCACGTACTCGTATTCTTTTTTTGGATGGCTTATTTAATTTCGAAATAACACGGTCAAAATAATATAATGGAACCTATTATTCACTTGATCTTTTTTACACGATTTTAAGGCTGTTTTACATGGAACGTACATATGTTATGTATAAAAAAAGGATTGAGCGTACTTTAAATCATTTTTTTCTTTGCGGCCCGAAGCCACGATAAATTTGTTTTATGCGGCCCGCTAGATGGTAAAGGTTGTGCATCACTGCTTTAAATCATATATGAGCAACCACCGGCCCGCCGAGCTATTTTGTTCGGCCTTGATTCATCTCTGCGAAGTTATAGAGAAAGAAATTAATAGTTCCAGAGAGGGATTAAATAATGGATATGACACGGGCGCTTGCAGTGGCTCCACTTTACTAGTTTATGATCACCACCGCTTGGACGATATATAAGAAGTAGCAACGTGTTTTATTTAATTTAATATTACTTTATTATGATTAATAATTTGTCCGGCCCTTGACTGGAGACAGAATGATAATTTGGTCCCAGACCAATGTTCCCTCTAATTTTCCGAAGGTTATGTGCGCAAAATACATTGGCTGTGCAACTTTGAAAGGATATTAAAAATTTTGTGCGTCATATAACGGTATTTAGACCTACATAACGAAATGGTTATTTTTGTAGAATGAACATAATTAACAACACTATATAATGACAATTAATTTATTCTGGTGGTGGTATAGCTGGTGTAACTTTTGTGCGCTCTGTCTTAATGCATGTGCGCGCGCTCGGCGAGTTGTGAACACTGCCCCAGACCTAGGAAAGGTTGCCCATGACTGCCTTAAATGAACGTGAAATTGGTTAAAAAGAGTGTTTTACTTTTTAAATTCTGTCATTAGTTAATGCTTCTCAATTCATTGACTTTACAAATTCAAATCAGCGCTTGTCAAAATATTCCCACACGACGTAACGGTGCGTATGGCTAATTAACGATGTATCAGATAGGTGTATCTATTAAAACCAGCCTCTGATCACCGTTCGCGTTGGAGGAAAAAAAAATTAACAGTGAATTTAATCACCTCGGAAACTGGCCGACGTTGACAGCTTCCTAATAAAAACGCGACTTAGTGTGCCGGATTAAGTTTCCGCTGCCTTTGCGCCGAAGTTTAAATTCAATTTAATCCGCTTGTTTATATGATACCTGTGTCTTGTAATAGGTTGATGTTAATTTTTTGTGTTCGCTATAGCCGGCTGCGTGTCAAAAGATTTAATTTTCCAACATCGTATTACTTCGTGATACAGTATTATGTTGTAATTTCGTATTTGAATAGATTTTTTTACGTGATTTATAGGCTTAAAATAATTGTTTATTATCGTCAGATGGATAGCAAATCTTTCTTTGACTGCATACTTTTAAAGCTTGACAGTAGTCTTGGGAAACAACTTTATTATCAGATTTTTAAAAACACTTGATTGGGTGTATGTGGGCTCCGTGGCGAAGTGATTGTAGTTAAAAGTCTAATGGAAAGTTGTACTATTTTGCTACTTGGCTCACTTCACTTGTGACGGGTTCAATTGATGTTAATTCTTGATTTATAAAAGTAGCGATTTTTCATTTTCAATTTGTAACATAACAAGTGGTGTTACAGATTTAAGATTTCGACTGAAGGTGCTTGGTGGAATTTCAATATTAAATTGAAAGGCGAAACCCGGGTCGTTAGTGTCAAAATCTGTGGGAGTGTACATAATTTGAACGATTCAAATTTGGTGTTACAAAGTTATAAAATGAATATAACCTGAAATTCTCATGACTTTTAACTTACATGCTCCCAATTTATTCTTACACGGGCGAAACTATAACCAAAAACTTTTGTTTCTAAAAACTTGTTCCTCGCGTAGGACGTATGAGTGGCCAGTTCCAAGGGCTGTTCGACTAATCAATTCACTGCCTAGAGAAGTGGACAGTATTTATGAACTGTTTGTTAGGTATTACTTTTTTATTTCTTAATTTCGATGTATTATGCACTGTTTTTTTTCATTATATTTGCCAAGTGCATGGCGAATTGGCGTCAGCTGTAATGTCATGTAATGTACTTTTTATTTTTAAACAGTAAGTAAATAAATTTTTATTTTATATGAATCCTGAAGAGGTGAAGAGGTTCCATATGCTCCACATAGGGAGCGAACATGGCCCACGAAAAAGAAGAAGAGGTGAAGTGAGCCAAGTAGTAAATTGGTAAAAAAAAAATCTTGGACTTATATGTACAATTACGTCTTAACTTGGTGTTTTGGTGGATTGCATATTTTTATTTTAGAGACACATCACTTATTGGAATGTGTATTTACCGAACTTTTTACATTTTTTATTTAACCAGCTATTAATTATTATTGTCTAATCTTTTTAGCCGCCTGTGTGGCCGAGTGTTCAGCGTTGTTGGCTTCGGTTACGGAGGGCACGGGTTCGAATCCCGGTACGGACAGTTTTATAAATTTATTTTTCAATCGATTTATGAATTTCTGTTCGAAGGCATGGATATATGTGATGTCTTGAATTCCCCTCTCCCACCCATCCTATCCTATGAACGGGGCGTATCGAGAGCGATTAGCTTACCACACTAGTCCTGTCCTAGCTCTATCCTTCTATCCATACTCTCTTTGGAAAAAGAGAGGTTGAGCAACTGAGTAACAAGCAGTTCTCGTAGAAACACTTCTGTTGAGATAAACTGCATTAGGAGTCCATATGCTCCACATTGGGAGCGGACATGGTTAAACAAAAAAAAATCTTTTTAGTCCATCATTTAGGCATTTATTTTAATTAAATTTAAATTTGTTGAAACGTTGACAGAACATTTAAAACGATATTTCGAGTTGTATTTATATGGAACTGATATTGTTTACATTTCTTTATTTACATTATGCAAACATCTGCCTACCGACAGAAAACTGGTAATCTTTTCCAGTTGTATTTTTGTGCAGCTGCGGTGAGAGATTAGAATATAATGGGTAATATAAATTTTCGACTTTTCGACTATAGAAACTAGGACATCGATTTGTGTTAAACCATATGATATATTTTTGAATCGTCTTCTTCAATGAAAAATGCTGACGCGGGATTAAGTTGATTTTTCACTCTTAGGGTGTTCACTGTCAATACTTGGTGGAAAGGCATTATATTAGTAAAAACACAATAATCCTTTGTACTTCATTCCACTTTATTTAATATGTCAGGACCGGTTTCGCTCATTACGAGCATCGTCAACTGATAAGAAATATAATTTAAGATAAAGAAATATAAGCACTGTTAAATTATATTTCTTATCAGTTGACGATGCTCGTAATGAGCGAAACCGGTCCTGACATATTAAATAAAGTGGAATGAAGTACAAAGGATTATTGTGTTTTTACTAAGTTGATTTTTACTGATATTGCTTAAAAAAAAAACAACCGTCACACTCGCTTAACCAAATATGTCATTGACAGTCACAAAAAAAAAAGAAAACAAACAGGTATCATCATCGTTGAAATGGATATGATGTCATTTTGCTCTGTCCGCGTACAAATTTCCGTTAAGTTTGTTTGCACCAAGCACAATGTAAATATTTGCCATTTCAAAAGCGGTCTGTGTCCACTCGGCCATCATGAGTAGTTTTTAAAAGCAAAATAATTAAAATCTACACTTATTTAAACTAAGTAATTGGAGAAGCGGATAAGTAGACGTATTATATCCGCACAACATCGTATCTTCACAAGAGAGGTTTATTTGTGACCAAATGAATGGTAATTATTTAAATTTTAATTAATTCAGAAGGGTGCGAGGAGAGGAAATTATGTGAATTAATATCACAAACACCCAGTCTTCGATCACAGCTTTAAATTGAATGATTCTCAAATTCACTGTTATCTGACCGGGAATCGAACCCAGACCTGCGTGATCGGTAGAGCAAGCTCTAACCAACTGGGTTCCCGGTAAATTGCTCGAATAACAAGATAATCAATTTGTTTCCGTTTGTTCTGTCTTAGCCCTAGTCTTCTATGTGTTCTGGAAATATATAGAAACAGTTTGAGTAACTAATTAATAAGCAGTTCTCGTAGAAACACTTCTGTTGAGATAAACTCCATTACAAGATTATATGTTCCGCATTTGGAGCGAACACGGTTAAAATAAATACTTACGAAAATTATTTTTTTATTTCACTCTCTAAACAAGTGTCGCACAAGATAAAAATGAAATACGTAGAAAAAGTCGTGAAAAATCTTTTAAATAACCAAGCAATTCGAATAATTTGTAATTCGAGCAATTTCCATTCGAGCAATTTACCGGCTAACAACCAACTGGGCCACAGCAGGCGACAAAAATGTTAATGATGTTAATTCACATAATTTCCTCTCCTCGCATCCTTCTGATCCTTTAAAAACTGGGTGTAGCAATAGCGATTAGCCAATCACTAGTCCTGTTCTAGCCTTATCCTTCTTTCCCTACTATTCACTTAAAAAAAGTGAGGTTGAGCGACTGAGTAACAAACAGTTCTCGTAGAAAAAAACTTCTGTTGAGATACCTCCATCAGGAGGCCATGTGTTCCACATTGGGAGCGGACATGGATTAAAAAAAAAATATAATAATAACATTAGTTTAAATAGGTTGAGAATCATCTACCTACTTATATTTTTTGAATTCCATTAATGACCAACGCCGTTGGGTTCAGTGACGGATCTCAGGGGTTCGAACCCCAGTACGAGCAGCATTTTTTCAATCGATTTCTGTTTGAATGATGTCCACGCATTGTAGGCTCTGGCGCTGTTCTCGGAGGCATTACGAGCATCCGGTTGCCGCGCAAAAGTTGCACTCTCTGCATCCTACGGTTTCCGCCTTTGCAAGTAAACAATTTCATGTTATTTTTGATCTTTGAGAGCCAATACTTAATGCACCGATGGATTGCATCACTGAAAGACTTAGCAGGCCCCCTTTAACGGACAGTTAAGATTTTAAACTACGATACAAGATAAGCAGTTTCCCTTTATTATATCACGTTTACACGCGTAAAGAAAAACAGTCGGTTTCTGAGATTTATTATATTTAGGTTCCTATAAACAATGTTGACAGTGGCAATTAGAACTTGGTCGATATGCTGTCTTGATTTAAACACCAGCATGGTTTTGAATTGGCACGTACTTGGTGGAACTCCATTGCAATACGGTAAAAAATAGCAAAGTATTTAGTTCTACATTGAAAAAAGTGTGCCATCGTCAGATCTGTATTTACTCAGCTATATACATATACTGGCTTAGAATAGATACACAGTACACCTTGTTATTTACCCTTAACATTCTAATTTATTTTACAAATTAAAGTTTATTTATTAAACATGATTTGAGTGTTTCTAAGAACGATAAAAAATGTAAATTAAAATGATATTTATTATTAGTTACGTTATTGGTTTTAGTTGCTGTGATGGATTGATAATTGTTTGTTCATTTAAGATGTCACTGGGTTTTGACTATGCCAAAATCCATCAAATTGAATTCCATTGGAAAATCCACCAATAAAATAAACATTCGGTTAATGTGGCATTCAAAGTTAATAACAATTAAGAAACGCATCTTCAAAATAGTAATGATAAAATTAACACACCTGACAGATTAAGATAAAGAAATATAAGCACTGTTAAATTATATTTCTTATCAGTTGACGATGCTCGTAATGAGCGAAACCGGTCCTGACATATTAAATAAAGTGGAATGAAGTACAAAGGATTATTGTGTTTTTACTAAGTTGATTTTTACTGATATTGCTTAAAAAAAAAACAACCGTCACACTCGCTTAACCAAATATGTCATTGACAGTCACAAAAAAAAAAGAAAACAAACAGGTATCATCATCGTTGAAATGGATATGATGTCATTTTGCTCTGTCCGCGTACAAATTTCCGTTAAGTTTGTTTGCACCAAGCACAATGTAAATATTTGCCATTTCAAAAGCGGTCTGTGTCCACTCGGCCATCATGAGTAGTTTTTAAAAGCAAAATAATTAAAATCTACACTTATTTAAACTAAGTAATTGGAGAAGCGGATAAGTAAACGTATTATATCCGCAGAACATCGTATCTTCACAAGAGAGGTTTATTTGTGACCAAATGAATGGTCATTATTTAAAGTTTAATTAATTCAGAAGGGTGCGAGGAGAGGAAATTATGTGAATTAACATCACAAACACCCAGTCTTCGATCACAGCTTTAAATTGAATGATTCTCAAATTCACTGTTATCTGACCGGGAATCGAACCCAGACCTGCGTGATCGGTAGAGCAAGCTCTAACCAACTGGGTTCCCGGTAAATTGCTCGAATAACAAGATAATCAATTTGTTTCCGTTTGTTCTGTCTTAGCCCTAGTCTTCTATGTGTTCTGGAAATATATAGAAACAGTTTGAGTAACTAATTAATAAGCAGTTCTCGTAGAAACACTTCTGTTGAGATAAACTCCATTACAAGATTATATGTTCCGCATTTGGAGCGAACACGGTTAAAATAAATACTTACGAAAATTATTTTTTTATTTCACTCTCTAAACAAGTGTCGCACAAGATAAAAATGAAATACGTAGAAAAAGTCGTGAAAAATCTTTTAAATAACCAAGCAATTCGAATAATTTGTAATTCGAGCAATTTCCATTCGAGCAATTTACCGGCTAACAACCAACTGGGCCACAGCAGGCGACAAAAATGTTAATGATGTTAATTCACATAATTTCCTCTCCTCGCATCCTTCTGATCCTTTAAAAACTGGGTGTAGCAATAGCGATTAGCCAATCACTAGTCCTGTTCTAGCCTTATCCTTCTTTCCCTACTATTCACTTAAAAAAAAGTGAGGTTGAGCGACTGAGTAACAAACAGTTCTCGTAGAAAAAAACTTCTGTTGAGATACCTCAATCAGGAGGCCATGTGTTCCACATTGGGAGCGGACATGGATTAAAAAATAATAATAATAATAACATTAGTTTAAATAGGTTGAGAATCATCTACCTACTTATATTTTTTGAATTCCATTAATGACCAACGCCGTTGGGTTCTGTGACGGATCTCAGGGGTTCGAACCCCAGTACGAGCAGCATTTTTTCAATCGATTTCTGTTTGTAGGCATGGGTGTTTGTGTTGTCAAAAATCCCTTCACAAATTTTATTTCTCAAATTCGGGCGTAGCGAGAGTGATTGGCTATCCACAAGTTATGTCCTTGTCCAGGCGTGGGGAACCTGCGGCATTTTGGCTACTCTGGTGCGGCCTTCTGGCCAATTCTGTAATTCTGTACGTTTGTATAAATTCGTAAACTCCTGACATATTCTGACCCTAAATTCCTGTTTCCGGCCAAAGATTCCTTAGTCAATGTTTACTGCGGCCTTATGTCGAATCAGAAAAATGAATGCGGCCTTTAGAGAAGAAAAGGTTCCCCACCCCATATCCTAGTCCTATTGTTCTATCCATACTCTTACGCGAAAAAAGAGTTTTATCAACTGATTAACAAGCTGTTCTCGCAAAAAACTGCTCTACATTGAATCAGTTTGCCTATTTCTATGATCTGATTTATTGAGCTTCATCAACGAAAAAGCTTGCTCGCATTCATTAAATTAACTGATTTACGATTTATAAAAGTAATATATTTTAATTTTATGATTAACCATTCGAGGTTCACAAAAATTTTCAATTGCCGCGGGTTGTGCATCGCTGCTTTAGAACATGTGCTCGTATTTGTCTAATTATGCAATCCTGTAAAAGTTTTTAGTTAACCCTATTTTTTTTTTGATTTAGTTCTTTTTATGTTTTCTATAATAATAGCATGGGAAAAAACCCCAATCAAAAACCTACTGCTGTAGCTAAATCCTAGAATTTTCTTAATACATATTTGCCGTTTACTACTGACGCTCTGGCATATGGATGTTTTTGTTAGATTTGCTTGGTAAAAGTGAGCACCCACAGTCGTAAAGCAATTCAAGTCGTTTTGTACTGTTGGCAAAGTCTTTAAAATAATCTATCTGTGCCTTTCTCGATCTTGTGTTGCATACTATTAACTATTGCGTAATTATTCCGATACCGATTTGCCTGTCAACTGTTTATAAGTAAAACACGAAAACGCCATGTGTCATGGTAAAATCTGCCATACAATGCGTACTGTAATTCATTCTATGTCCACGCATTGTAGGCTCTGGCGCTGTTCTCGGAGGCATTACGAGCATCCGGTTGCCGCGCAAAAGTTGCACTCTCTGCATCCTACGGTTTCCGCCTTTGCAAGTAAACAATTTCATGTTATTTTTGATCTTTGAGAGCCAATACTTAATGCACCGATGGATTGCATCACTGAAAGACTTAGCAGGCCCCCTTTAACGGACAGTTAAGATTTTAAACTACGATACAAGATAAGCAGTTTCTCTTTATTATATCACGTTTACACGCGTAAAGAAAAACAGTCGGTTTCTGAGATTTATTATATTTCGGTTCCTATAAACAATGCTGACAGTCGGGCAATTAGAACTCGGTCGATATGCTGTCTTGATATAAACACCAGCATGTGTAATTTACAATTTGATAAGTAGGCAAAATAAATATGGTTTTAAATTGGCATTTACTTGGTAGAACTCCATTGCAATACGGTAAAAAATAGCAAAGTATTTAGTTCTATATTAAAAAAAAATAGCTTGCAGCTATTTCGGGGTGTGCCATCGTCAGATCTGTATTTACTCAGCTATATACATATACTGGCTTAGAATAGATACACAGTACACCTTGTTATTTACTCTAACATTCTAATTTATATTACAAATTATATTATTACATTTATTAAACATTATTTGAGTGTTTCTAAGAACAATAAAAAATGTAAATTAAAATGATATTTATTATTAGTTACGTTAGTGGTTTTAGTTGCTGTGATGGATTGATAATTTTTTGTTCATTTAAGATGTCACTGGGTTTTGACTATGCCAAAATCCATCAAATTGAAATCAATTGGAAAATTCACCAAGAAAATAAACATTCGGTTAATGTGGCATTTAAAGTGAATAACAATCAAGAAACGCATCTTCAAAATAGTAATGATAAAATTAACACACCTGACAGAATCGGTATTTATAAAATGTCCTGCGGCTCTTGTTATTCGATAAACATAGAAAATTACAAGAATTCAATGAAAGGCGAAAATAAAGATCTTAGAAACGACGTGCCATATTTATTTACCTAACATGGCCTGTCCACTCGTGTGGGGAGGTATTCACAAAAATGCGCATATAAGGAAAGCTAGGGGTTCTAGATTTATATCTACGTTGTACTTACACACCGAAATATAAATAATATCACAACACACTAAGCATAATTTGATATACATTTCACTATATTAAGTGGGAAAGTTATTCCGAAAGATTGTAAACAATCGATTATTATAATATTTGTAATTGCAACATACGATCGAAATGTTGAATTCGGATTAAAATTGAATAGCGCATTATAATTTATCCGATATAGTAATGATGTCTAATTAAAATTGTATTCCATGCTCCATTAATAATTCACCGTAAAGCGATTACACAATCCAAACCAATGTCTCGACAATTCGAGACAGAGTTGGCCTTTAATCTGATTAGTCAAATCTCGTAGGAGTTCTCTTCAACTCGAGCTGGTCTCCGTGATCCAAGATTACACCGTTAATGACTATTGATTCGTTCAGCGGAATATCAAGTCTCTGATGTCATGCTGCAATATATTAATAATTTAACATTTCAATTAAAAAAGTATCTCGTGCTTGGGCGGTATTGGGAGTAGTAATTAATTACACATAGACTTTTTTCTACGGTGCTAAATGTACGCATGAATTTGCACAATTTGATTAAGTAGACAGCAGTCACTGCTGACAGAAATACCTGTATTGTTTCGGTGACATAATAGTTTAATTAAGTATTATCATCTATCACCAGAACAACTAATAAGTTTTTCAATATTTTTTTAGTGACAAAGAATCCACTTGAATTTACAGTCGAGCATGGCTATTACGAAGAAGGCGTGATTCAAATTATAATGATTAAAATCTAAACTAACAATGTTAAAGAAATATCTTACACAAGAAATAGTTAACAATTTATAAGCGGGCGTTTTTTAGTGATTGGCGCAAAAATATATTACATTATTAAAATCAACACAACTTCTACACCAAACAATATTTTTGGTTGAAATTTTCAAAGAAATCATATGTGACATTTAATCATTAAAAAAAGTGAAAACATTTTGAATACATCATAATTTCACTACTTTTCTAAGCTAAATATAAAAACCTGTTATTAATTTAGTAGATAGCACTCCACTTGTTATCAATATGAAATATTCAAAATATTCTCTATAAAAATAAACATTAATCCATACCATATAATTATAGTATAAAATTATCATTCCTACAAATTTACAATCACTGGAAGTGTGAAATCTGATGCCCTAAATATTCGAGAAACTGTGTCGTCTTTTTAAAAAAATACTATGTGTGAACGAACATTCAGGGCTTAATAAATTATGAGGTTTATTGCTTAATGTCAAAAAGGGTCACTTGCCGCGGCAGTTATTTTGAAGTAACCATTAAATCATGAGTCAATATACCAACAAAACCGATTAACGTATTTTTACGCTTCCCGCCTATAATGTGTTAAGAAAAAAACTTTCGTTTTATTTTTCATTTTATCACCATATTGAAAGTAAAATATTTTTTACGCCCCGATCGCCAAATATAATATCGTTTACTGAAATCCAACTTGCAGATAGCTATCTCTGAAATCTAAATGATTTATCCTATGCTTCTTTGACAGTATCTGCGTATAATATTCACCAGCAATCATATTCATCAGATATTGACGTCTATGGGAGGACTGCTTTATCAATATACATTGTGAGATGACTTAGCGTAAATCACTTCGTATTTAATTATTAGAATCTCATTATTTATTCAATCTCATCGAGGCGCAGTTGACTTATCAGCCGTTCAATCAATTCAAATGTTCTTTGAATATAATTTTGTATATTAAAAGTCGTGTTTTACTGCTAACTGCTCTCTATCTGATAGCTTGTATTATGGTCTTTGGCTAGGTTTACGTCATGGCTTCAATTGTAATCATATCGCATTGCATCATAACTTTTGCACTATCTAAATAATTATTAATCAACATATTGCTATACTTATATAGAACAAGTTTTTTTATGTAGTACGTTTTGACTAGGGATTTCAAGCGAATATTCGAACATATTTATACTAATTTTTGATATTCGTATGTTCAAATATTTGATAACATATTCGTTCACCGTATAAATCTTTATAAAACCACCGAATCACGTGTAATTCGGCGTGGCATTTTTTTTTATAGAATCTATTTATTTTGATTGGCTAACCACTAGTCCTATTCTAGCCTTATCCTTCTATTCCTTCTTTGGAAAAAGACAGGTTGAGCAACTAAGTTACAATCAGTTCTCGTAGGAACACTTTAGTTGAGATAAAACTCTATCACGAGTCCATATTCTCCACATTGGGGGCGGACATGGTAAAACAAACACCATACTATTTAATATAGACACGTGATAGTAACCAGTAAGTGTTGAGAATCGATATGAAATAAAAAAGCCACGGTTAATGATGATTGGTGCTACAATATTTTATTCGAATATTCGAATACCATCAGGTTTTAATTTTCGAAATTCAAATATTCGTTTTCATTGATTATTAATTTGGAATACATAGTTAGTTGTGACTTGTACTCGTACAAGCAACAAATATCACGATGTCAATACTTACAAATAAATAAATTAAGCCCCAGAAATTTGCCACACACTCAAATTTTCTGTAGGGATTCAGTTTAACAAACTTAAATTTTCATATAAATAAATAAATATTACTTACAATTCCTGATAAAAATTGAACTATTTTGTTTCCTAAAAATATTCGATATTTAATTATTTTCTTTTAATAAACTCGGCGAGCAATAAATGTAAATTAACACTGAATGATATTTCTAAGAGTTTTGCTTTTCTATACTACATGACACATTTATTAAAGAATATTCGAACTTATTTACAAAGTTTCCGCTACTGCGCTTTCACCGTATATATATAAATTTAACATAGTAGTGTAATTATTTTACGCGGATGTGTTTTTTTAAATTTCGATAACTCGATTAATATAAAATTAAAATTCTAAATACTATTAAATTAAAATAAGTATCCAATTTCGTCGTATACCATCACCTGTATATTCAAATAATTAAATATTTGAAAACAAATCACACATCGAGACATTTAATTGGTTGATGTTATAAAAATAAATTAAACGTATGTAGTTAGGATTTTAAAAAAAATCCAATTAAAAGTTCACGATGTTTTCGTTAGCTGATAGTTTTTTTTATATGTTGACATCATCCTGAAACGATGCGGGTAATATAAATTCGTGTTTTATTTCAATATTATTTTAATTCATGCTAATATTGTTTAATGTCGAACTTGGTGTGTTTGCCAAATTCGACATGGTTTGACGCTATTCGGCTTCCGAGATATATTTTGTTGAGTAAATATAATTTTCTACATACATACAATATTATGTGAGTGTAAATATTTACACAGAAATCAAAGTTTTTTTGCCGAATTTGATTGCCTTGGCCTAAAAGTTACTCGGTGTCATATTACAATAAAATCCTAGTTATCGTCTTGTCTCTACACGTAACCTATATTCCATTGATGTTGTATTTTCCTATACAGAGTTTTAACCAATTGCTGATTATAAACGATACCTTCAATTATCATAGACGCCGAAGTTTCTGTAGTGTAATAAAATTGGAAATCAGTGAAGTACAAAGGAATATTGTGTTTTTCTCAAGTATTATAAAAAAGTTCAAATCATTTCCAAAAAATCATGTTGGGACTAATTATATATATTTTTGTCATGATATTCATCTCATTATCTTGACTTATCAGCTAATTGCAAAATTAACAAATATGTATGTGCGTATTATCTTTTAACTACTGATGTGTAGAAGGAGGAAACACATCACGATCATTTGCATATTTTAACAATTCATACAAGTAGTAATTTTAGATAATTAATTACGTGAAGATTTAGGTATTATATATAATGTTGTAAAATTACTTGAAAAAAAAGAAAAATCATCGTAAACACCGATGTTTAAGATCTCTTATCAGATTGACTTGATTCAGAAATCTTTTGATCGATAATCGAAGCTCTCACGTCTTACAGAGGTCGACATTTTACTGGTTGCGCTTGGGTTACTATTAGGGTATCCAATCCCGGAGCCTTTTTCCAATCTCGGGATTTCGGGATTGATAAATTTTCAATCCCGGGATTGAGATTAATTCACCGAGGAATTTGAAATCCTCGTTTCCCTATACTTTTTCCTCAGATTATCTGCAAACACTTTTTTTTTTAGCTCACCGAAGAATTTGAAATCGCCAATTTGGTATACTTTTCCCCGGGATTGTCACGAAACCTCGTTTTTTTTTAGCTCACCGAGGAATTTGAAATCGCCGATTTGGTATACTTTTCCCCGGGATTGTCACGAAACCTCGTTTTTTTTTTTCAGCTCACCGAAAAATTTTAAATCGCCGATTTGGCATACTTTTTCCCAGGATTATCTCAAAAGCTCGTTTTTTTTTTTAGCTCACCAAGAAATTTGGTATCCAAAATTACACAAAATTTCTCAATCCCGAAATCCCGGATCCCGGGATTGGGTGCCCTATTTACTATTTATTCATTTTGTAAGCATTTTTTATTGACAAGAAAGAGTAATGTTGATATTAGACAGTTATTCAAAAGATTTTTATGGATTTCTAATAACGTTAGATCGGCAGTTTCTTTGAAGCAATAAATCAACAATTCTCCCCTAATAAAATATTTTTTCAAACCATCTTTTAAACGTTTTTTGTCCTGTAAGCTAGCAATTTTCTAAAAACTAATAAAGGAAAACTTAATATTCATTTTGTGAGTCCTTAAGAGATGTCGGACCCTTTTTCAATGACGCAAACTCTAAAAAATATTTATTGACGACGTAATAATGACAACACACTGGTGGGTAGCGTGTGTGGTTAGTAAGTATGCGACACACCGGTGGGTCGTTAGCTTTAGAGTGGTTAAAACACTCAATAATTTCGTTATCCACTTCAATTTGATCATCTTACGTATTATCTACAAGTCAACATTGATCAGTGATAGTTGCTATGCTGTGTAAATATTTACCAAAAATGTTTAAATGAATTAATTCACAAATTTCTCTATACACCACGTTCATCATGCACATTTAATGATAAGATAAGTTATCAGTTTGCTTAGAAGCGTGAAATGAATAAAAAAAAATGTATTTTAAACACTCTCAAACGCTATCAGCACTATGCTGAAGTTGTTAAGATTAATGTTATCATTTCCTGGGTTTCCCCTCATTTCTTTTTACATTAGTGATTCTGAGATAATCATTAATATTATTTAAAAAAATATATATTTCGAAACACGATCAAAAAAATAAGCACCACAGACAACTTTATTCAGCGAAAATTGAAGCGAATCCTTTGATTGTTTTACTAGTTATATACTTGATAGAACTCCATTGTAATTGTGTATTGTATTCATACCGCCTGTGTGGTCGAGTGGTCAAGATCGTTGGCTACCGCTACGGAGGGCACGGGTTCGAATCCCAGTACGGGCAGTTTTATAAATTGATTTTTCAATCGATTTATGAATTTCTGTTCAAAGGCATGGATGTATGTGATGTCTTGAATTCCCCCTCCCACCCATCCTATCATATGAACGGGGCGTACCGAGAGCGATTAGCTTACCACTAGTCCTGTCCTAGCCCTTTCCTTCTATTTCTACTCTCTTTGGAAAAAGAGAGGTTGAGCAACTGAGTAAGAAGCAGTTCTCGTAGAAACACTTCTGTTGAGATAAACTCCATTGGTAGTCCATATGCTCCATATTGGGAGCGGACATGGTAACAAAAATCATACCATCATGTCACCGTCAGAAATGTCTATCTAGATATGAAACCTTAAACATATTGATATGAAACATTAAAAATGTCGAGGGGAACAAAGATGCCGGAACGCTGTTCCACCGGGTTACATGGAAAATAGCACTGGCTATAATTATTGCCACTTGGACGGTCAAATCATTGATGTCGTTTGACAAAACACACTGCGTAAAGTAATTTTACTATATTTTTTAAGATTTCCAATCTATTGGTATAGCACATATTTTATTAATATATATTTTATTAACTAATAAAAAATTCAACCAAAAATTCACTTAGTCATTGAATACCAGTGTATGTGGAAATTGCAGTATCTTACTAATGAGATAGTGCAATTTCTGCATAGATACTGCACAATTGAGATTTATTTATTTTTATCCCACGCAAATATTACATACCCAACAATTTTGTGTAATGGGCAATAGGCAATTATTTGACCAACAGATGGCAATAACACAGGTGGGCCATTCAAACGACGCGGAAAGAAATTTTTCCCGCCCAAACCTAACCATATCCGATATTGATTACTAAAAGGCTCAAGATGTTTGACCTTTTGAATGGATAGTTTTTATTTTGAGTAGTAATGCGTCCCGTTAAAACCGCCAACGTCCATTTTTTTAATTAAATTTTTGAATGTAAAATCGTTTACAAAGTGTTTCATAACCAACTGATCTGTTGCGCTATTGATATTAAAAAGGTAAATATATTGATTGCAACGCTTTTCTAAAAAAAAAATCAATTACTTTTTCTTTTTAATAATAAAAGACTTTCTTACTCTTTTATAATTTAAGATTTCGACTGAAGGTGCTTGGTAGAATTTCAATATTAAATTTGAATCGTTCAAATTATGTACACTCTCACAGATTTTGTCACTAACGACCCGGGTTTCTCCTTTCGGCATCTTCAGGCGTTCAAGTGCACGGATGAACTTGAACTGACTTCTTACTCTTTGTTAATAAAAACAGTGAGTACTTGACAACATTTCTATTTGTCATTAATTTCAACGTAATAGTGTATATAATAAAAGAGGACTAAGATAATCTAAATAGAAAAAAAAAATTACATGGTTTCTTAACACTTTATAAGCGGGCGTTTTTTAGTGATTAGCGCAAAAATATATTACATTCTTAAAATCAACATAATTTCTAAACCAAACAATATTTTCGGCTGAAATTTTCAAAGAAATCATATGCGACATTTAATCATAAAAATAAAATGAAAACATTTTGAATACATCATAATTTCACTACTTTTCTAAGCTGAATATTAAAAATCTGTTATTAATTTAGTAGATAGCACTCCACTTGTTATCAATATGAAATATTCAAAATATTCTGTATAAAAAGTAACATTAATCCATACCATACAATTATATAAATAATTATAGTATACAATCTTTATTCCTACAAATTTATAATCACTGGAAGTGTGAAATCTGATGCCCTAAATATTCGAGAAACATGTGCGCCTTTTTTAAAAAAATACTATGTGTGAACGAACATTCAGGGCTTAATAAATTATGAGGTTTATTGCTTATTGTCAAAAAGGGTCACTTGCCGCGTCAGTTATTTTGGAGAAACCATTAAATTATGATTAAAATAAACGTATTTTTACGTGTACCGCCTATAATGTGTTGATATATTAAATACTGGAATAATTCTAGTTGTAGTTAACTAATCAAAACTTAAGAAATTACCAACAAACGTTATCATATAAATAATATATCGAAGGCTTAGTATCATAGTGGTCTTTTTACAAAACATAGGTAAGTTCACTAATTTTTTTAAATTGCCTGTCTGCTCCCAATGTGCAGCATGTCGATTTCTAATGGAGTTTATCTCAATATAAGTGTTTCTACGAGAACTGCTTGCTGTTCAATATCTCAATCTTTCTTTTTTCTAAGTAGAATGATTAATTGGGTGTAACAAAAGTGCTATTTATATACTTTGTTCTGTATATAAATAGCATTGCATAAATGTATTTTATCGGTAAACAATGCTCGGCATGAGCGAAACTGGTCCTGATAAAATAAAATTGGAATTGGTTTTGTTTTTTTTTATCAATTCACATTGTCATAAATGAATCTATATTTGTAATAAATCTATTTTTTTAAAAATAATTTTTTAAAAGATAACACCGAAGCTAGAGACTTTTTTCTAAAAGCTGGATTTTCTTATTTTTTTTTACTCAAAATTATCAATATGTTACTTACAAACTTCTGCCGTAAGGTGACGAAATACAGCTGAAGTTTCATCTCAGTCCAAAATCTCATTCCACTTGTATACCGACTTCTATAGCCAACGGGCCCTGATCTATGGTTCACTCGTCCGGCATATTTTATTGAGGATAACATTGCTGTATTTTGAAACACTTGCCGTTTCGCAGGTGTAATATTAAATTGTAATAGAACTCCAATCATGGCGATGATGCTGCGGTTAACCGGAGGCATGCCGACTTTTGCCAAATCTGATCCGCGGATGTGGGATATTAACTTTCAGCATGTCGGCCGCTGCCTGCAGTAAAAATTGTAATTGTATTAGCCGTGTCAGGGATGGCCCGCGAGAGTCGAGCTATAACCATTTATTTTTTTAATTATTATGATTGTAATTAAAGCTTAACACATCGATATAAACAAATAATAAAAGAAGAAAATTGTATCATGCGACATTTTCAACATATTAGAACAAAACAATCGATCAATTTAAAAATGCTCACTCACCGAGCGAAACCGATCCACATGACTTTATGAAATTTACTATGCCTATAACCTTCCCGGAAGTGCAAGCTAAAAGTTTGTCAAAATTTTATTCCAATCGGATGAGCGGTGAGGCAACGCATAAAGTACGAATATTCATTTCTATATATTAGATCAGTCGTGGGGAACATGTGGCCTTTTGGCTTCTCTGGTGCGGCCTTTTGATCTGATCGGCCAATTATGCAATTTTTTGTAAATTTGTAAATTCCTAAGATTTTAGATTCAAAATTCTCGGAAGACCTTAAAAAAATGCTCCCACGCTGGCAATTTTGGGATATACGAAAATTTCTAGGCTTTACAAATTGGCATGAAATTGTTTCCGGCCAAAGATTCCCTAGTCAACGTTTACTGCGGCCTGATATCGAATCAGAAAAATGAATACGGCCTTTAGACAAGAAAAGGTTCCCCACCCCTGTATTAGATTGTATTTAATAGTTCACTTCTTGTACAACTAACCACAACGTCGGGTGTATTTCATAGATTGCGTACAGGTGAAATAAAAATCCATATTAACATAAGCAATCAATATCACTTTTACTACCTGCGGTCTCAAAGCTATTATGGCCACGCGGTTTTCGTAGCACCATCGCGTGCTGTTTGTTGTTGTTTTTTTTTCTGTACCGATTGCATTGATTATTGGCATCAATGCATATTAGAAAGAGGTAAGATCTTCGCTGTGGGGTCTTTTTAATTTGTATGTTCAAATTAATTTACAGCTGTGAAAATTGGAACAAGTGAAAAAAGAGAGTTTGGATTTTACTTTCGATTGCAGTGAAGTCGGTTTTCATTTTACTCAACGGTCGACCACATCCATGTATTACTGTTCTTTATATTGATTACTTTTATGAGGATTTGCTGTTAATTATTTTCATAATTATATTTTTTCTATGCATCAGGGTTTCCCAACTTATATTCTACGGAACACTATTGTTCGAAATAATACATCAATTTTAATTTCATTCTACTTCAATTTCCTTAGCATTTGCATTCAACTTTGCATTAGCCTATGTTGACTGCTCTTTTATATTATATATATATATATTTTTAAAAAATTCATTTCTTTTGCAAGAATTAATATGTTTTTTTAAAAGTGTCTTTTTCAGAATCTTCATTGCTTTCGATTTTGTTGAAGTACGCAGACTTATTACTTGGAAGCGGGAAAAACACAAAGTTATCATTAAGTTATTTAGTTCAGTAATGTCGAATTTCATTTTGTTAAAAATTTCCCAAATTTTAATTGTGTTCATAATGGCAATCATTCACCACTTAGAATTTATTAGCCTTTGATGATTTTTTAATCGTATGTTATAGGTGTTAAGCATTTTAATTGTGTGCAATTGTAGAGTCACTTATACTGTAATCTGTAAATTCTTTTCATTGTTAATTGTTGCTTACACCTTTTATTTTAATTTTATTTTGTATAAAATAGCACTGTTATATATTTTTCTTATCATTTGACAATGCTCGCAATGAGCGAAACCGGTTCTGACCTATTAAATAAAGTGGAATAAAGTGTAAAAGAATATTGTGTTTTTATTAATATAATGCATTTCCACCAAGTATTGACAGTGAACAAATGTGAGTTGTAATATAAATTTCCAGTTTTATAGAACAGCAGTTACTCTTATATTATCCCAATCGCATATAATAGGCATTATAGTTTGTTGCTGTTTACCTGTTTAACAAAAATAAATCACTCTTTCAAATACGGGAATATTTATTTTTAATTAAAAACAAAATGAATAATCGTCAGTATTTAAGCTTCACATTACTGACACAATCTGATTTCTGAAAATTTTATTGAAATAATATAACCGTATCATTTTTAGTGATATTTCGTTTCTTATCTATACCGATAAAAACACAGATTACTTTGTGAACAAATCATATAACATGTTTTGTCATTACATATAATTAATATTGTTTATTTTTTTATTGTTTCAGGTAAGAACACAATAAATACGAACCGCATCCTAAGCTTTAAGCGAGCCAATTAGTTTAAGAAATGGAATCGCATGGTATGTTAATACATTTATCTTGACTATGTATTAAAATTTGAAATGTATTTGATTATAATAAAAATGAATGCTATCTTATATGTACGTATAGGCGACATGAGTGAAACATCGATTTATATTCTTTTATGACAGTTTGCCTGTGCCAAACAATTTTAAATTTTAAAAAAATCGGACATCGAGTCCTGCTAAAACTCTTAAAAATCAATAATAAAATATACATCGCTTATGATAAAACGATACCTCACATCCCACAGCGTTGATAAAAATATGTTTCAATCCATAATATTTAACTTTACATGATCTCGCATTGCAAAAATGATTTTTACTAACCACATGTTTTCCAATTTGAAGCAAAACAATTAATATCTGTATTCTTACTTTTATAGCTTTTTACATAAACATAGTTAATCTGATTATTGTATTAAAATTATGTTTGGTTAATGATAGGCAATTTTTAAATGACGAAAATATACGCAATAATAGTGACTATTTTTAGTAGTAGTAAGCTTTCCTAAGTTTCTGTAAAATTTGTGTCGTGTAAAATACAATGTATTTTATGATATGTGACATATTTTGATTTTACTTTAAATACCGACTTCATTTTTTATTCTCATACTAGTTATTGTAACGTAACGCGTGATTGGCTGGCAGAATAGGCATGCAATGAAGAAGCTCTTACTAATTTAAATATAATGACAGGTGTATTAAATGAAAATGTGGTCAATTAGTCGCCTACAGTCTCGGTGGACTTAATTCCTCGGCCCTGTCTTAATAAGATCACTTTACACGAGCTGTCTTGTCGGCCGTGTGTGCTTGACCAGTTACTTGTTTGACTCGAAACAAGGTGTTATGAGTTCTGTCAAGTGTAAATGACCGTAAAATGGCAGTTAGGGAAATATATCAAAGAAGCTATTACAAGATAAAGTTGATAGATATTTTGGCTTCGCGCAATCGCCGGAAAATGTCTTTTGATTTTACATATTTATTAGAGATATAATTATTATGAAGCGAATTGTAGAGACTATAATCATTTAAATTACTTTAACATTTTCATTTTATTTCAGAGTATGTGTTTTGTAATGACTACTCCGGTTTTGGTTATTCTTGAAAACAAACAATTATTTATTACATTTTTTTTGTATATACTCCCAATATTATGATTTTACTTTTTACTCGGAAGTTATGAATTCAAGGTACAAAGCAGTGCTATGTATATTTATTAAATATCTAGTGATGTATACGACATATGACGGTGTCACCTGTCAACATTTTTTTCTCGTACACTGTCTGAGAACTATGTGAAAGTGCGGACAGACATAAAGGCAAATAAAATGCTGAATGTTTTCATTGTTTATCCAATTGTTTTTGTCGTGACCGTCGTCAAAAGAAACGTTAGCGCTTGCCAGATCGAGTGTTTCCTGTACTGTTTTTCTTCGGCTACAGTTTGGTTCGCTATTTCGTATTGAAATATATTATATAAATTCATAAAAAAATATTGTCAACTATTGTTTTTTATCCAATAATTTATGAAGTGGCTATCGATGACTTTTTAGGCATGCAGTAAAGGAAAACACAAAATTTCTATATTTTTGTGTGATTATGATGTCTCTATAACAGTTTCTTCCAAGCAGTTAATAAAAATATTTTAAAACTGCTAAATAACATCCGGGCGTATCTCGATTTTCGCCGTTATGAGATATCAGTTTTACTGAAATATACATCTTTATGGACAATGCTAGTTTATAACAAGGCTAAAATTTTGCACATTTTTATTTTATTTTCTATAATCCTTGCCGCCTGTGTGGTCGAGTAGTCAACGTCGTTGGCTTCGGCTACGGAAGTCACGGGTTCGATTCCCAGTACGTACAGTTTTATAAATTGATTTATGAATTTCAGTTCGAAGGCATGGATATATGTGACATCTGGAATTCCCCCCTTCCGTCTATCATATCCTATGAACGGGGCGTATCGAGAGCGATTACCTAACCACTAGTCCTGTCCTAGCCCTATCTTCCTACTTTCTTTGGAAAAAGAGAGTAACTGAGTAACAGGCAGTTCTCGTAGAAAAACTTCTTTTGAGATAAACTACATTAGGAGTCCATATGCTCCACATTGGGAGCGGACATGGTTAATACTTGTAAAACTGCGGTATCTAACAATTGCAAAAATCTAGATACGCCCGAATGTTATCAAGTATGCCTTTATATTAAATGTCTTATTTCTTTTTTTTTTATTATTATGCTCATTGTTACCACAAATATCGTTTCGGAAGTCTAAGATTACAACAGTAAAAAAATCAACACAAGAGTGTCGAGTGCAAACATGTTGCATGTGTACCCACCCTACAGAGCAGGTAAATCCGTGGCAGTGCGAGGCATTTGCATATCTAATTACATATCTATTACCTGTCCAGTCTCCAGTCGATACCTTGGGAACGGATACCACACACTGCATACCCGCTTCATATTCGTAATCGTTCGTCGGCACTTGTCCGGATTCCCGCAAGAATAGTCTGTACTTACCCAATAAAGCCAATTTAAGTACGTGACACGTAGGTATTATAATATCGTTGTCAAGTGACAGGTGTTTTCTTAATCCGACCAATACACCTATACAATATTATATAATATCATAATAATAAAATGTTTTCTTATTATATATGATCGTGGACAATGTCTAGGCGAGAAATTAGCTATGCGAACCAATGCAACAAATGCGCGGTATAATTTTTCATATTTGATATTAAAAATGTGTTTTTTTTGATGTTTTGATTTGCATAATAAAAATAATATCAGTTGACATTTTATAAATAAGTTTTTAATAATTAGTGGTATAAATAAAATATAACTCATTTTATTTTTTTAATATAAAATAAAATCAAACTCAGATTAACAAAATTAGTAGAATAAACCTATAATCAGTTACTAATGAAGTTAATAAAATATTTTATGAGTTTATTCAAAATTTTCTAGTTTTTTTTACGTCGTTTACAATGAATTATAGTATTATGTACTCAATTTAGATCAATTTCTTGTTCTGATAATAGATATTTGAACTCAATTCCATTTAAATTATCAAACTGTTCAATTTCTAATTCATTGCGGCCAATTACGGTTATTCTAATTAATAGTTGTATTGGAGTGCATGCCAACCAGAAGTTAGTGCGCGGGGGTTTTGAAATTGCTGCGCGGCCGCGCACGCTCACAGCTTGGAGGGAACATTGCTTGGACCGGTTGCGTTAATCACGTGCACCATCAACTGAAACACATAACAAAAATGTATTTTATCTTTAGAATATATATTTAAAATGCCTTTTCACCAAGTATTGACAGTGAAGTTTGATATCTCAGTAATACAAAAGGACTGTTCATGATTTATTAACTTTTCCGGTTCTAAGCTCAAGAAATGCGACCCCAATACCCACATTTTCTTAAATAACTATTTTAATATGGGTGATACAATGTTTATAATTAAGGTATTCTTATATCATAGTTTTTTGGACCTTTTGTAGTTTATATAAATACGCGATAATGCGATAACGAGATAAGCGCCCGCTTATCAGCGATCGTTCGTAAGATAACTGGGCTGAACGCGTCAGTTGCAAATTCATATTTGTACTGGAATGACGTCTTTTTTACGCGCAACTTAAAATATGATTATTTATTATAAAACAACGGATTTTTATAAAAAAATATATGAGATGCAGAGATATTTTAAAGCCCTTAGACTATTTTTTTTTTGAAATTCATAAGAATAAGGCCAATAATGAGGAAACCACTGGGGTCCCTTAACGACCTCCATCGGCAGAGAAATATTTTTCTAATCTCCGAGCCGCGAGAATTAATATATCGGAGTATTGTCTGAAGTTGGAGCTTTTTAAAAACAATATTTTATTTCTTCGTACTTAATAAATATGTATGCATATTTCACGAGGTTACAATATGTAGAAGCGCTGAGTATAAAATAATTCATTTGTATTAAAATATCAATTTCGTCTTGAATGATTATCGAAATGCGAATACTATCAGCAAAATTTATCAATAAATCACCTCGAAATCTTTTACCAATCTCGTTCGCAAGATTATTGATTTATCAATATTTTTAAACGACGTTCACGAAATTAAGTTTCGCGATATGAAAATTAATCGCTCGTGTTTCCATACAATTTATGCCCCTCGATAATTACGGCAAGAAAGTTGGTCACCTTTGCACGCAGGTTGCTTAGCCTGCCAATATATAAGCCAAGGTTCCCTTCATCGTCTAGAAACGAGGCGTGGTTGTTGCTCCATCTCATTGTTAGGCGAAATCGGTTAAGTAAGACTACAATTGACAATACATGTCCGTGTTGGTCATTGTAATCTATGATAGATTGCGTTCGGTGCATGTCATATTAATAAATGGATTTCATACTGGACTCCGTAACTCTGAAAAAAACTTATGAAAAACTTGCTCTATGTTTTGTGAAGTACAAATCTTTACTTGGAATAATTTTATTATTTTTAGGTTAATGCGGCTCTGTCAAGAGTTAAGTTGTGCACATGGTGATTATCAAAAAAAGCTGGCATAAAAAAACTGTGGGCTACGTTCATTTACCTTTCTACAGTCGATATAAATACATCTATAAGCAACGTAATCAACGAAATCCTTGTTTGATCATTTTCATTGATTGCCTATTAAATTAAATTAATAATGAATTTGTATTATTCACGCGTTTAGTGACCTTATAACTCTCGTAAATATACACATTAGATTCAACAAATTGTATTCAAAATTTGTCCTGTTTGCAGCATGATTAACAAATCTCTTAAGTGTAGCTCCATTTGCACATATTAACTCTACTTTAAAACGTGTGAACTGAGTTTTCATGTTTAAATGAGAACATTTCTTTAGTCTGTTTGTTTTAAATTAGTACAGCCAAGTGTAATGTGGGAATTGATTTCACTTTTTAGCTAGCGTATACGCAAAGTTTCTTGACTCTTATGTGATAATTAATGGAATCCAGTAAAAGAAGAATACTTACCCATTTAGCGCCTTCGGTTTACAGTAAATCACTAAACAGGAGAACAAACGGAGCTGTGATACACGTCGAAATTGATTCTATACTAAATATCTCTACTTAACTGGACACATGTATTCTTTAAAATTGTTAAGACGAGAAAGATATCGAACAATGGATTCCCGAGATCTTTAAAATAATATTGATTTTCGGAAAACTTTCTGTTTCAGTCTAAAATGTTTTTATGATCAATGAAATCAGTTTTATGCTTAATGATAATATTCGAAATAATATAGGTATTTCATGACACATTTCCACAAAGATACATAAGTAAATAATATTTAATATATACATTATGTACATTCAATAACTTTACCGTGTCACGTTTTACACTATTGCTGTTGTCAATAGTACGGGCATTAACCAGTTTGATGCCCATGCTGTATGTATACGGAATCAAGAGTTGGACTTCACACGCCCGCCGCATAAATATACACATAATCCGATATTTGACATATAAATGAATATTTCAATAATATTATAATGTACTGTCCACTTATACTTTTTATTTTTTTTCGAACGTAAAAAGTAAGTCGGATTCTGTAACTGGGTAGGCAAAGAGTAAATATTCATGTTGGGAAAGACACTCGAAGGTTGAGTTTAAGTCATGGAAATTTTTAGTTTCATATTTTTCTGAATACAATCAATGATTTCAAAATATTCTGGCTTTTCTCACTATCCAAAAAGAAATGATGATTGACTAAATTTCGTTCATTCTTTACTGTACCCATAATGATAAGATACATATAATATTTATCAGTTTATATAATCCACAGTAAGATCGAAAAAAAAACACGTTTTCTCAGAAGCTATAAGATTTTGTCTTGTAACATAATATATCATAACCATTATTAGACAAATACTCACTAATTACTTATGTAAATAAAACTGAATGAGGCCATGAATTGTATCTCCTGAACTTTCTAAGACTATCTCACGAATACAATATATAATTTTAAATATTACGCTACATAAATATTATAATAACACTACAAAGCACCGGTTGAACATACTCATACAAGTGTCTGAACTTGCCCTAGCGAATTATCTGCAATGATCGAATCTGCATTATAAGTAATAGAATCAACCAAAAAAAAAGCATGATTCGAAACTTTCGAGTCTCGAATCTTCGTGCGGCTCCTGATAAAATCGGCGCCGAATTGAATCGATCTTCAATCAAACGCAATGGGTTCTAAAGTATTAAAAAAAACTCATATTGCAATTATCCGCCACTATGAATTTCGACTGGACTTTGATCTTTTTGGATCGTTTGTACTTGGAACTTGACATTTGATCCGAGCCAAATAAGGCAAATCATACACTCCATATTATATTATCAGGGCTCGATGTGTGTTTTTTTATTCAGGAAACGGAACGAATTTTTCGTTAATGAGAACTTTCAAGGTCTCTTCTAGAAATATCCAAATAATTACTATTTTTTTTATTTATTCTATTTTGGTAATTGAAAATCGATGATTAAATCAATGACTTATTCCTATTTATATTTTAAATGTTTCAGCGAAAGTGTATTTTAAAGGAAACAAATTAAATGGTCAGAATTTAAATCAATTTTTGGTCAGAATAAAAATATTAAACGGTCAGAATATTTAATAACAATTTTGGTTAGTAGGTTAGTTTAGGTTAGGTTTTTTTTTTAAATTTCATTTAAATTATTTATTCTGACCGATATATTCTGACCATTAATTAAAAATTCTGACCAGTGTTATTCAAATTCTGACCAGAAAAATACGAGTCTATTTTAAATGTAACGACATTTTCCATGCATATTTTTATTGATACAAATATATTCTTCTTAAAAATTGGCAGTTGTGAAATGACTAATCAAATCATATAATTATTAATCAAGTGACATCTAATCTCTGTGTTCTGGCACTGGCTTATACTGTTAGGCTATTTAAGGTTAGGTTAGGTCAATTTCGTGGTCACAGACACAAACGTGGACAAATATAGTTTCACCGATAGTGGATTTGTAAATCCATTATATTATATAATTTCGCTGTCGTGAGTGAGGGAACATGTTATATACACCCAATCCTTTTTTACGCATTTTTTTTGGAGACACCGTTACGTTTTTTCATACATTTTTGATACTTTTTTTACGCGGATTTGGAACCGATTTATCAAATTATATGAAAATTTGGTTTTTTTTAACGTACCACTTTCTGAAACCAACGTATTGTGTAAAAAAAGGATTAGGTGTACTGACACTATTGAAAATATAGTTTTTCTTAACTTCTCTTTTGCTGTTATATGTACTGTATAGTGCACAGCACATTTCTTTGTTTTTAATAACCTAATGAGGAAAAGCTTTTTTCTAATTCAAACTTTGTCATTTTTTGTGATTTGAAACCAATAGAATTGTTTGTATTCGAAGAATTTGGATATGATTTCTGAAGTATAAACAAAAACATTTTTTTTGTGTTATATGTCGAGTGCGAAAATGACTTTCAATTAGCTTACCACTCACTCTATGTCCTAGGGTAGAGATGGGCGTATAAACATCACATGCCTTTAGCCATAAATTCATCGATTCAAAAATCAATATAGTGCACGTTCGGGTATTCGAACCCTTAACACCAGTTGATCATATTGCGGACGGCGGTACTTTGTCGTCGCGTCAAATTTACTTTAATCCGGATTCCCGTACATTCCGGTTCATTTCGGGCTCTGAAATTGAATAATAATTACTGTTGCATGTGATGCTGGGCACAGAAAATGCTCCGAGGCACTTTTTTATGAGTCTGTTCCAAATTGAAACCGAATCTTTTCGTGCGGGAAGCCACATCGTGATCTTGACCGTTTGTAAACAAAACTTAGCCAAAAAAATACAAAAGTATGAATAAAACAATTTTATATACATATATCTGTGCGAGACGATGTATGAAACCGCGATCCATTGTAAGTATTTTGTGCTTTATGACGAAGAAAATATTATTTTATTATTTTGTATCAGCAGGTCTGCCGCATATAGGGTATCCAATCCCGGAACCTTTTTGTAATCCAGAAATTTCGGGATTGACAAATTTTCAGTCTAAGTTTGGCGAGTCATTTTTTTTTTAGCGAGGAATTTGAAATCCTCAATTCGCTACACTTTTCCCTCAGATTATCTCCGGAACTCGTTTAGCTCTTCCTATTACAAAATCCTATCAATTTTCGGGATTTGCTGCGGATGGAGTGGCGATCTTACGAACTACATTTATTGATTGGGATAGTATTTAATTGGTAGATCTCCATTGTGATAGGGTGAAAAAATATTAAAGTATTTCCTCTACAAACATTATTTTATGTGGTGGATAGTTATTTCGGTTTATGCCATCATCAGAACTACCATTTCTGATGTAGGCATTAGCCAAAATAACTATCAACCATTTATAAAATAATATGTGTAGAACTAAAACACTTCACTTAATACTACATTAACTCGATGGCTGCCACAGACGAGATATCTCATACAAATTTTCGTGCTCAACACGCCAGTGACGAGTTATCTCTTCAATAACTAATTTAATTAATAATTGCAAATTATAGCCATTGTGCTCGGTAATTACTATTAATCATCTACGGCAGCTAATAGGTTAATGCATTTAAAAAAAGGGTCGAGGTACTCGCTTATTCTATGTTTTTTTTTCCTTAAAAGTGTAAAGTGTTTGTTATATATTTTTATCGAAAAAAAACTCTCGTCTCTGGAGGGTTAATATCACACCTAATTCTCTTAATTTTGTATTATGTGAGTTTACCGTTACGAAAACGGAATAATCCGGTAGTAATGTCTTTTTATTATGTTCATTATTTTTTGCAATCAATAAATAACTCAAATTGCAGGTGACCCCACTTGACAAGACCGTAGTTATATCGAGTTGGTTTATGTATATAAATTAAAGAGTTATTCAAATATATTAAGAAATCCGAGTCTTATTATACTGAGGAGAAAATGTTAAAAATCTTCTTCGATATTCTGCAATCAAACATCCATAACAAGCGACATCGTTTTCTTATCCAATCTTTTGAAGCTTTACAATTCAATGAAATACTGTTGCCATAATGCACAGAAATTATTTTATGTGCCCATACGATCAGCCGTTCATTCATTGCGCTTAGTGCATTCACAAATCCCTAAGGCGTCTTTCTGTCTTGTGATTTTATACGTACAGATTCAGGCTTCATTGATTCGGACAACTCTTCAAAAACATCAGATCGCGTGCCGTGAGTGCACTAGTATAACAGTTTAACTCAACCGTGTTGAATTAAGTAAACTGTAGATATGACATGGAAGGCATTGCAAATTATTTGTTCGCCTTTTAAGTGTACGGGTTTGTACACAGTGTTTTTTTTTTTTTAATATATTAATCGATTCATCATTTTTAATCAGAACTCTACACATAAATTCAACCCATTCGCTATTTATTTTCTGTGTGATTACGTTTAGAAATTGTTGAATTTATTTCGTTACTTTTCTAATAGAAGTGAGTAAGTAAGAGACTGCTAGTTCTGATTAAACAGCGAATGGAAATTTTCGGGTTTAATATATAATTAAAATATCAAAATATAGATGCCTTAAATTTGAATCGTTCAAATTATGTACACTCCCACAGATTTTGTCACTAACAACCCGGGTTTCGCCTTTCGGCATCTTCAGGCGTTCAAGTGTTTCAGGCGTGAATGTTTCGTGTTTATATAACAAATAAATGTATCGCTGTGTATTAAGTTCATCCGTGCACTTGAAATCCTGAAGATGCCGAAAGGCGAATCCCGGATCGTTAGTGACAAAATCTGTGGGAGTGTACATAATTTGAACGATTCAAATTTAAAATTGAAATTCCACCAAGCACCTTCAGTCGAAATCTTAAATAGATGCCTTAATTAATGAACAGGGACCTTCCTTAAAATCATCATTAATAACAATTGCCAATAAATATAAATACCTGTTTTGGCAAACTGGTATAATTTATTTACCAACTGAGTTATTCCATACAAATAATTTATCAAATAATCTCTTTGTAGATTAAACTCATTTTGTCAGTTTTGTTAGCTACCAACTTCTGCCAGAAAGATGACGATTTGTAAAATTGTATATGCATAATAATTATTGTTATTCAGTGTAAGTATGTATTTAAAAAAAAACACTTCTGTACCCATTACACATTGTTTTAGAAAAGGACTGGTTTCACTCATGGCGAGCATTATCAACTGATAATTATCTGTAGATAATGCACTCCGTGAGCGTAATAATATATTTTAATATAATGCTTTTCCATAAAAAAAATACAGTCAACAACTTAGAAAACCGATCAGCTTCATAGTTGTCGAGAAATATCTAGGAATAATTCAACTATGTTTTAAGTCATGGCTGTTTTGTGATTCTATTTTTAAATAATGAAACCCATTTATTTCATTAAGTTTTACAATCATTTAAGATTTCGACTGAAGGTGCTTGGTGGAATTTCAATATTAAATTTGAATCGTTCAAATTATGTACACTCCCACAGATTTTGTCATTAACGACCCGGGTTTCGCCTTTCGGCATCTTCAGGCGTTCAAGTACACGGATGAACTTGAACTGAACTTGAACTTGTCAGTTAAAGTTCATCCGTCCACTCAAACGCCTAAAGATGCCGAAAGGCAAAACCCGGGTCGTTAGTGACAAAATCTGTGGGCGTGTACATAATTTGAACGATTCAAATTTAAGTTTTGCAATATTTTGCGTCATTAGAATTTGAACGACAGATTTTAATCATATTTAAGTATTTGATACTTTTAAAGGTTGCAAGGATAAGTATCCATTGGAAGCTTTATGAAGTTACAATTTAATTACAGAAGATTTATATAAGTCACTTCACGCATTATCTCTCGGAACAAACGAAAAACATGCATAAAATCTTTGTAAAAAAATCCGTAAAAAAACATATCGTAATTTGAAGGGAGGGATTCATGGTTTTTGTTGTCAAATACGTAATATGTGCACATATTATTTTGTCAACTCGTCGCATCATCACTGGACTCACGCACGGCATGCCATATCCTTATTCTATCAGTGGTTGTGCAACGACATCTCGGTGGTGTATTATGACCGGCACTCGACCCACACCGGTGGGCGAACCGGTCCACGGCCCAAGGCGACCCGCCCACGCGTGACATGCAGCAGAAAGGCGTAATGCAGTTGCACCGGCGATGATGCACTCCTGGCAGCGTCACTTACCAGGGGAAATTTTTTCATGTTAACTACATCTTTACGATGCGGTCGGTGCATAAAGTACATCGAGTCCAGTTTAATTATTTATTTATTAATGTTTCTCCTCGTAAACTAACAATGCTCAATGGAGAAAACACATTGTTTAAATACTTATTATTAATGACTTAATTATATATATATTATTACAATTCTATTTAATGTTTGTATATACATGGAACTCGAGTGTGTCATTAAAGAGATGATACATTTTTTTTATTTAATCCATATTCGCTCCCAATGTGGATCAAATCCCAATCACAAAACCAAGTATTGACATCACAAACACACCCAGTCTTCGATCACAACTTTGAATTGAATAATTCTCAAATGCACTGTGATCTAACCGGGAATCGAACCCAGACTTGCGTGATCGGTAGAGCAAGCTCTAACCAACTGGGCCACAGCAGGCGACAATAAAAAAGTTTTATCGAATAAAAAAATACAACTAGTATAAAATTTGAATCGATCTAATTATGTACATTTACACAAGTTTTGTCACTAACTTGTGTGAACGTACATCATTTGAACGATTCAACTTTCATATTAAAATTCCACCAAACACCTTCAGCCGATATCTTAAATTACAACTAGTATACATATGTATGAATATAAAATAAAAATTGACAATTTAGTTTACCTGATAATTGAGGTTGTGTAACAAATTGTGACACGTGTTTCGCATCATTGAGAAGCATATTCAGACATACTATTAATGTAATGCAAGGTAAACAACCTGTGAAATATAAATGTTTTTAATTTAATATTATTTATATTATCGTCATGTTATTTACGAATAAACTAAAAATTGATTCAAATTCTTAAGTTATAAAATTGAAATTATTTACAAAGTATCGCAGAATCCATCTAAAATAAAACTGTTAAGATTATTCAGTTCAGTTCACTTGTGAAAACATAATGACGAGTCTGATGTAGAATGCAAAAGCTTTAAATACAATTTAATTAAGCACACTTTTCAACATAACTTGCATGTTTAGTTCAGTAAAATTCGAAACCTGTACAATTTACTTTAACAAAATGTATAAATCAAACAAAAAAAAAATACATTAAACAGGGCTGTGGAGTCGGAGTCGCGGAGTCGCGGTATTTTGGCCGGAGTCGTGAAAAATGAGCGGCTCGATTTTTTTTGAAAAATATATTTAATGATGTGTATTTAAACAAAATAGTCAAAAGTGTTAACATTTCATGCTTGGCTGACTAAAGATGATCTGATGGTATACATATATATAAATTATTGAAAAATTTCCTCGGAGTCGGAGTCGAAGTCGTTTTTTTTTCACGCGACTCCACAGCCCTGCAATTAAAGTTAATTATGCCAAATAAAACTAACAGTTCAGCGGTGTGCCAAAAATGTTTTTCTACCGCCGTAGCCCAATGGCTAACGTACTGTCTTCATTCTACTCTGATGAATAAAATAAGAAATTGAACAGTCAATATTAAATTGGTTTTATTAACTTTGAAAAGGCGACACTATTGTTATGTGGATCATTGTGCCATTGTCTAAAGTCAGTGGGTGGTATCATGTTTTATATGTAAGGAACGATTCAAAGTTGTTTGAATTATTGCTTCAAATATGGTAATAGTTTAACTTATTACACTTCTGTTGCTGGTGGACCACTGTGGCTTAGTGGCTAACGCATTGGGGTGCAGTACGGGTATCAAATTTTATATAGCAGCTGATTTTCAGTATAATGTATACAATGCAGTCTCTATACTGACACTGGCAAAAACTTTCAATCACAAGAGGCGTAGTTTATAATAAACTATTATATGTCGGTTCAAGTTCATCCGTACACTTAAACGCATGAATATGCCGAAAGACGAAACCCGAGTCGTTAGTGACATAACTTTTGTGAATGTACAAAATTTGAGCGATATTTTTTTTTATAGAAAATCATCAATTGAGACGCAATTAAAAATGGATATGGGGCAGCCTTCTATAATGTTTATTTTCGGTGCGAAAATTCTACATGAATGAAACATTTTCGATAGAATATATAACAGCTTTTATCGATGAAGGAGACTGGAAGAACCTTGACGCTGGCGCGTCCTGGTACTTGAAGCTCCATAAATTTGATATCCAAAAAAAACAGCTATGCTTAACGTCGGGTCATATGGCGCAGCGGTTAGCGTTGTTGGCTTCTGTGCCGGATCTCACGGGTTCGAGTCCCAATACGAGCAGCATTTTTTCGATGGATAATAATTGGGTGTAGTGAGAGCCATTATCTTACCGTCCTGTCCTAGCCTTATTCTTATATCTCTAATGCTCTCTTTGACAAAAGAGAGGTTGAGTGAGTAAAACGCGCGTAAAAAAATTCTGTTGAAATACCTCCGTTAAGAGGCTATATGCTCCAAATCGGGAGCAGGCATGAAAAAAAATGCTTAATATGTAAGCACCGAAACATTGAAAACAAGATCGAGGAGGGACGGAGTACAAAGTGACCCCAGACAAATATGCGTAATATTCCCATTGCATTTATTGAGGTGTTCATTGAAAATTACAATACATATCAGCTAGGTATTATTTGTATTTAACGAATGGTTGAAATATAAGAATTTTGTAATACGAATGCACCCCATAGGAACTCAAAGGTTAAGGCGGTAGAAAATATTTTTTTTAGTAATATGATTATTGCTGGAGGTAAACTGAAAAATGCAGGCCGCGGTTTACCCTTGCCTGTTCTATATGTACTAGAACTGGATCAATATTAGGATGGATGTGGGTTGTGACCTTACGTTGTGGACGTCTTCTACGACAGTCGGATACGCCTAAGTGATGACAATGCAAACAGGAAGAACATTCTAGAAGAGATTTGAAACGAATTCAACAAATTTGCTTAATTAAATTCGACGACTGCCCACCAGTTATTTGCATGTCACTGTTTTGTAGTGTGTGGTTGGTACTGGTGATGAGGAAAAGTGCGCGAAATTATTCATTCATCGAACGCGAGTACAAGTTTTCCCGCCCCTTTCCGCCACCCTCGCACAGATTCATTCTGTCAGCGGTTCGGTCACTGGCGTACCGTTTTTAAATTCGCCTCCTTGGTTTTGTTTTAAATTGTTTTTTACGCTTTTCTTTATATTGGGCTTAGTGTAACATAATTTTTAACGCTGTATTGATTTTTTTACAGTTGATAATCTCACGAGATCGAGTTCAAAAAAGTGTTTTTATTTATTTTGTATCTTATCCAACTAAGCTTGATTCCGTTTTCCATCAATGCTTTTAAACTGAATGATAATATTTTCTCATAATGCCGCCTGTGTGGTCGAGTGGTCAGCGTCGTTGGCTTCGGCTACGGAGGTCACGGGTTCAAATCCCAGTACGGACAGTTTTATAAATTGATTTTTCAATCGATTTAAGAATTTCTGTTCGAAGGCATGGATGTATGTGATGTCTTGAATTCCCCCCTCCCACCCATCTTATCACATGAACGGGGCGTATCGAGAGCGATTAGCTAACCACTAGTCCTGTCCTAGCCCTATCCTTATATTCTTACTCTCTTTGGAAAAAGAGAGGTTGAGCAACTGAGTAACAAGCAGTTCTCGTAGAAACACTTCTGTTGAGATAAACTCCATTAAGAGTCCATATGCTCCACATTAGGAGCGATTCAAATTTGAGGCTATTTCTTGCAAACCCGGCTCATTCCAAAATGGTTGAAAAATAAAACTTGAATTTCACTTTGTAAAGTAATATACATTTTAAAAGTATTTTTAATTTTAAATTACTTTTGAATGATATTTTGTATGTTATCAAGCCATATTTGAGATTGTCTTCTAAAAATACTTTTAAAATGTATTTTAATTTACAAAATTACATTCACGGTTCAGGTTTCACCAATTTTGTAATGAGCCGGGTTTGCAAAAAATAGCCTTATTTAAGGCAACTATATTTAAAGTTAAAATACTTCTAATTTTTCCTAATGAAGCATATTTTATTTATATGTAAGAAATTTTGCAGTGGTTACATTTATTAAAATTGTTTGCAAAAATATGTCAACGGCTTAAAGTTATTTATTCATCTTAATAATAATATAAAGAAGACTACAGTTATATCGTTTTGAAACAGACATGCAAATAATCCGGATATGTAGAAAGTATTATACACCTATCTGCGCAAGTTTTTTGCACACCTTTGCACGGGTAGCGCAAAACCGATTCGCCCACGCACGGTAGTTTAGTTACCTGTAGCAACCCGCTGCCAATACGTAGACTCGCCTGGTTTATCAATGAATGAAAATATTCACTTCATACGGTTTTGAGTTAACATTATGATCTTGGAACATTAAATCGGCAAGGCGTGACGTCACTAGTCGACTGGTCTTTTGATATTTCATTTATTTTTATTATTCCAGGAGTCAGAAAAAAATGAATTAATGTATTGATTGTAATTTTAAATGTTAAACTGTGACCTGTTATAGTTCATAGTTTTAGTTGAAGCTTACTTGGTTCCAATTCACATCAACTTAGACTAGAACAGTGGTCTGCAAACTGCGGCTTTTTGCCCCCTTGAATGTGGCTCATCCACAAAGTACTACATACAGTCAGTTTGAAACTTCGTGCCCCACGCGCAGAAGTCGGTTTTCGGTTCGCAGGATCTTCGCCTCAAACACTTGAAGCTTCTGATAGTCTTTAGAGGTAATCGTCCAGGTCTCTGACCCATACGCCAGGACTGGTTCTATGAGGGTTTTAACTCTCGCGGCTCGGAGACTAGAAAAATACTTCTCTGCCGATGGGGGTCGTTTAGGGACCCCAGTGGTTTCCTCATTATTGGCCTTATTCTTATGAATTTCAAAAAAAAAAAGTCTAAGGGCTTTAAAATATCTCTGCATCATTCCTCATACCTTTTTTTATAAAAAATCCGTGTTTTTTTTAATAAATAATCATTGTTGCGCGTAAAAAGTCGTCATTCCAGTACAAATATGAATTTGCAACTGAAGCGGGCGCGTATCTCGTCATCGCATCGCGTTATCGCGTATTTATATACACAACAAAAGGTCCAAAAAACTATGATATAAGAATACCTTAATTATAAAAATTGTATCACCCATATTAAAATAGATATTTAAGAAAATGTGGGTATTGGGGTCGCATTTCTTGAGCTTAGAACCGGAAAAGTTAACTTGGTATTATAATTGATATAAATTTATAATATATCTGTGCTATCTTCAAAGCTCTCGCTCGGCTACAGATCTTCAGTTTTATTTTAGCCATAGTAAAATTTATTGCATACGTATCTGATGACGATTTATAGCCGACCTTAAATTAAATGTCCAGGAGTATTATATATTGAAGACTTTTCACAGTATTTGAGCGATTCTTCCTTACAAAACAAGCTTTTATTTTTAGTGTGTTTTATTTATTAGATTTATATACACGTTGTTTTTTTTAACCTTCACGCATTTTTTAAATGTTCTCAATATGGAGCGTTAAAAATAATTCAATATTTGTGTATATTATTAATTTTGCAGCGATCACGTATTGAATGTTGTCGAACAGGTACGTACCCAGTAGATCTGGTTGGCACACACGAATTATTAATAAACTTCATCGGCTTATAATAAATGTCCGGAGATATGAATAAATTCAATTTACTAATATGAAAACCTGAACATTATTTTTCATTTTGTTTTATTTACCCATATGAGTTGTTTGTTGGTGTAGCACCCACGCATCTAAGGCTGTGTGCACTCAAAAGGTTTTTTTTTTTTTTAAATGGAAGGTATGTATATTTCATCCATGTAGTTATTTGAATAAAACTTACTTTTTCGTGATGTTACTGAAGAGAATGTTCTAGAAAGTGATGCTTCAAATTGATAACCGTCTTTGTTGGGTTGGTCACCATGTCGTGCTACAATTGAAAGTATTAACAGAGAATCGACTTAAACTTCAATAGTATATACCACGGTATTTATTGTTACTATTAAATCCGCAGTAAGATAAACCATTATATTATTGTTTGGCATATATAATTTAATCACGCACCCGGCGGCCATCTTGTAAACTCGTGCGGCCATTTTGTGTGGCTGAATTATTGTTATCATTAAAATGGACGCCGAGAGACTTTTACGAGGCGTTGCGATCTATTTTTTTCGACTTTGATGATCGGTTCACGACTGTACAAATGCTATTATCACAATTATATGTCTGCTTACAGCTAATTTCACTTACGAACATCCTCTGAACGTTTTGAAGCGTCCATTAGTTGCGGAACTTTCTCGTTAATAATACATATATTTTATAGAAGATTGTTTTAAACCATTACTTACACCTGATGGTAAATCATCATATTAACTCTTTCGTTTCATACAATTATAACAAATGTGATTTGTTTATTGCAATTTGCATTAGTTATCACATGAGATAGTAAATTTCAAACAAAGTAATATTATATTTGAAATATTTTCAAAATATGATCTGTTTGATTAAATAATATGATAATTAACTTCTAATTAAGTGAGAACTACTTCGAAAAGAAAACGAATTTCGGCAGAATAATTTTAGCGAACTATTCTTAAAATGAGTTGAATTGCCCTAATTTAACTTTCCTGGCTGGATTAAATCATTCCTTATACGACGTTTTAGCGGGTTCCTCGGGTTCCCAACCTGTGGGTCGCCAAGGGATCCCTGGGGGGGTCGCCATTTTTTCTTTGTATTTTAACAATATAGCCAATCGAGGATTTGAAATTCCCAGTGAGCTAAAAAAAAGAAGTTTTGGAGACATTCCGGGCAAAAAGTATAGCAATTCGAGGATTTCAAATTCCTCGGTGGGGGTCGCTAGCCACATGGCTTTTATAAAAAGGGGTCGCGACCCGAAAAAGGTTGGGAACCTATGGACTATACGGTATATTCTTACACTGATTTTTCATTGATAACTTGTCGTCATTTTGTACTCTGTGGTAGAAAGCATACTATTATAAGGAAGCGATTTTGTGAATTGATTGATAGCTTTTCACACAATTGAATTTGATAACTTTGTTATGCCACTGATTGTGTTAAAAAATCATCTCTATGAGAAGCATCTTCAAATATTATATTATTACAATATTAAATCATTAGTAAATATATTTTTTTAATAGGACAGGCGCCTCGCTACTGTTAAATTAATTTCATTTAAGACTTACCATTCTCAATAAAAGTTATTAATTTGTAATTAGTACTATTATTGTTTGTATACATTCCTACATTATATAAAAAGAAAAAACTCCATTATAAGTTAAGAAATTGATTCAATGTTTTTTATTATAAATAAATTAGGATACTTAATCTAAAGTTCTTTCTCAAATAAACGAAACGCGAATTGTAATAAATCAGTAATCAAATTCAATTTTATATTAAAAATTAAGTTCTACAAAGTAACCGCTGAATCCGTAAAACATATTGATAGTTGACCGTTACATACTTTGCAAAGAATCGATAAATTAATATGAGTGTAGGAATTACATCTGGAAACGATTCATATACTTGTAACATTGCCAATTCGTACCATTGATCTGCGGGAGATACATATCGTGTTCGTCTACGCTGATTTGTACATGGATGATGTATGATAAATATCTTCCTGGTAACACTGCTATGATTTTTTTTGTGAGTAGACATACATGCATATAATTTTACGATATTTACACAATGAATTGTAACTCTGTGACGCATAATAGCGTTTAATTAACTCCTGACATTAATTCCACAGATTCTTTTGTGATGATAGTGTGGCACTGGTGTCGTGTTGTATTATTATGAATTAAGTATTGTGTGCATTTCCTACTCAGCGAATAATTCGCTTATTTTTCATACAGAAGCCGCGTCATGGCAATTTTTGCATTATATTCGTCAGAATATGTGCAATCAATAAGCGTTTCCGTTTCCTGTGCTTTATTTAATTAAAGCTTTATGGTTACTGATAAAATGATGACATACCAAACATGGTTTTTAACCAGCGTTCAGCTCGACAGTCTGCATTATAATTATCCTTGTAATTCCTTGTAGTAATAAGATTAAAGTAATTCAAAGTTTAAACAACTGTTTGTTACTCAGATGTTCATCCTTTTTTTTTAGAAGAGATTAGAAATAAAAAGATAAAGCTAAGACAGAAATAATGGTAAATTAATCAGTCTCGATGCCGCCGATATTTGACGTATAATAAACGTATTAATTATTCTAATTAAAATCAGACACTTGACAAAAAATGCAAATCTTTCAGATTACATTTTGCGTGTTTTCAAACGCAAAAGAGTTAATTGGTTTTGTCTTAGTTGATAGGTGTTTCAAATCAATAAACGCTTCCTGTTCTTTCATGATTCTGAGTGTGCCGGCGCCTGGGGTCTCCCGCAGGTTCTCAAAATATTTTTTTATCTTAAACCCTTCCGTACGAGTTTTTTTGCTGCTCTTAATTGAACATATGGATTTTTCTTTCGTTTACCAACATATGTACATACTTCTTTTTTTACGAGACTGATCGTAAGTCACATATGAAGAGGGTAAAAGCAAATGGTTGGCTTTAGGAAGAGATTTCTAGGTAGTTTTTTGCTCTTTATGCCACGTTGTTGGGATTAAATAGGAGGTGGGAGTAGAGGTACGAAAAACATCACGAACATTCGTGATTTTTACTACCGCTACACAAACACGCTCAAATTCGACGAGTGATCCTTAATTGATCGAGTGAATATAATAGATAACGTTTTTATTTCATCGTCCGAGAGGATACCCCCACTACATGTATAATGCCGCATATCTTATCATACAGTAGCTCTATCGTCGAAATGATAATTCGATTTACAAATTCCTTGATTTTTTTCACTTTATGATAGCTGTATCACGTTTTTTACGTCTTAGACCAAGCATTTGACGAATGTTAAACGAAACGCCCGTAAAAATGAACTGAATCGCTTAAAAACAATTTTTATAAGTGTAGACCGGGCATACCCAAACCTTGGCCCGCGGGCCATATGTGACCCTATTGGAGGTTTTGTGTGGCCTTTTTGAGGTTTTAAAATTTCTGATGAAAATGATATATCTGAATTTTATGATCAACAGTGGCTTTAAACTTATGTTTTCAACAGATATAATAATGAAATTTATCAGAAACTACATGGTGAAAATAAAACTGATTTCAGAATTTTATCAGATTGCAAAAGCTTTTGTAATACAATTTAAGCTTTGTGAAAAACAACTTCTGAAATTTCTAAATTAAGGCAAATAGCAATGTGCATTGTAGCTGTATTTGGCACCACATATCGTTGTTAAAAATCGTAAAATGGAACTGTCGAAATAGGTTGACTAATGAAAATTTAACTAATATACTGTGTTGCGCGACGTCCAAATTATCAGTCGACATTAAAAAATATCATATACATAATAAAAATAAATGGCAAAAGAATTAAACAAAATAATTTAAGTATTTTAATTGCAAGGTGTTTGCATATTATTATTATGGCTTACAATATGTATGTGTAGCCCATCAGAGACGTGCAAGTGATTTCATTTGGGCATTCCTAGTGTAGACGCTTACTCGGTCAATATTTTTGCTCTGTCTAAACGAGGTTTCAATTTTTGGAGGCTCCAACTGTAAGTAAGTTGAAAAAGCTCCGCGCTTTGGTAGCATTGCGCGTTGTGACATCTATCTGTCTGTCGGCGCGTGGCATGAATCACTAAATCGCGATTTGTTTCAATGTCAAAGGCGTCCGAGTTAGCAACAGCCATTGTTCTATTACTTATCTGTTACCTTCTCACCTGGAACATTCACATTTCATTAACAATCGCATTATTTATCGTAGAAACGGTTCAAGAGATACGACTCGTTAAACATAGTTAGTCAGATTCACAGTAGTAGACTCGGGTACACGATAAATGGGTCGGATACGCAACATGTTAATTACTTACATATTGACCATGGAAGGGAAAAAAGACGTAACCCAGACATAACAAATTTTACAGGAGACACAAAAAACGTTTTTTGATGATTTTGGCAAATAATGAAATATGTTACCACAAACTGCTTATTTTGTCTTGTTGTTAATTTTCATTAAAATCTTTTAAATATATTTCCTGTGGTCTTTTCAATCCGTTATTAACGGTAATCGAAAAAATGTAAAATAATATTTTGGTATTACAGTCAATCCTGTTTTATGCTGTAGATGCGTTCCAAGAAATATCGCATAAAAAAATCGCACAAAGAAGGACATGACTTCTATACAAAAAGTGGGGATGCGTTCCATGAATTTTAAAATCCGCATTACTTTGAAACATCGAGTCAAAATATACCAAAAATCGTAGAAAAAACATGACTTCCATTGAAAAAGTGGGGATACGTTACCTTAATTTAAAAATCCGCATAACTTTGAAACAGTGAGTTGAAATATACACTAAATCGCAAATTATAGGAAAGTTAGGGGAAAACATGGCGTAAAAATATTCAAAAATATTCAAGTACTGTATGACAATTCTAAGTGTGTTTTAAAGCATGTGGTTCTAAATCACTCTTTTTCGAAAAAAATAGTCATGCGCATCAATTGTATAAAACTATGGTTTTTTTCTAACAGTGAAATTAATGATCAGAGTTTGTTCAGATTTTCTTTTTCATTACTTAATTGGTTATGCAGTGTGTTATACCCATAAATATTTTTTATAAGATATTGAAACTTCAATGCGCGTTCAGATTTTTTTTCATTTAGAATGAAATGATCTTCTAATTTACTGAAAAGTTGGAGACCTTCTTGAATTATTTTCGCAGTGAATGAACTGGAATTTCTTCCAGTTCGTCATCTATTTCTGGTCCAAACAGTCCAAAATCGTATTTTTTTCCAAATATCAGTTGTGTTTATAATTCATTCTCTATTCTATCCAAAATATAACGATACAACGATACATGCTCTCGATGTAATATTTAACATTTTTATATATAGTAAAATACGGTACATTTTTTAAAAAATTGCGTTTCTAAAAACCGCATAACTTCGAAATCACATAAAAAAAACCGCATAAAAACAGGATTGACTGTATTGTATAGTACTAAAACAAACAAGTAGCTTGACACAACTGGTTGATTTGTTAATACGTAATATTTTGTATTACATCGATATTATGTTTAGTGTAATATAATAATTACTATGTAGTTATAGCAGTCATATATAAACTATAAACTTTTACGACGCATTACGTACCGTGTTTAATTTTAAATGATCTGGTTGCATACTATGAATTTCATACAGTGGCGCACTAATGATTGTTGGCAAAGAAATAAGATATTCGGTGGTTGAAATTCGACGAGGCGGCAATTTGTAAAAAATATTCATTAACAACTGCGAGTTACGCCCTTTTGCCTTTTAGGGTGGATATTGCTCGTTGATTTTCCACAATCTGCTATCTCAAATAGTACAAGTTTTCATGAGACACATAAATGTACTTTATTCTACCGCTATAAAACACCACTGAAATGATTTTGTCCCATATATCTGTGAGGAACTCAATAAGGCAGGAAGGAAAAACGTTTCCATCTGTGGATATGCCAAACATAGTACATAGACAATATTTTTTGACAAATATTTTTTTTACCAACGCTTTTTGTATTCTATTAAATACAGCATGCTATTAAATATATTTTTGGATAAGAATAAATGGAATATGTGTGTATTGAAATTCTGAATTCATTACACCAAAAAAACTCAAAATTGGATACCATTATCCATCAATATCAATCTAGAATGTCAATTTAACCATAATTTTGTTTTTCTTGAATATCATTATTTCAATATTTTCGATAGATCGGCGGTAACTTTGTGGAAGTTCATTTTAATATAAAATAACTTAGATTAATCCACGTATTGTGCTACAAACTGTGACACGTGTTTCGCCTCTTTCAGAGGCATCCTTGGACAGACTACTTTCAATTATTAACAATGAAGACATATTATTCAATAATATCATGAATAAAACAGGTGGTTCGCCACTGTTAAATTTATTTTCCAACTGTCCTAATTTATGCAACTCATTAGTTAATCATTTCTTAATGTAAATGTCATTTATGTTACCATTATCGTTTATTTGTTTTTCTATCATCCCCTCCTTGCCTCCTATATTTATTTGATTTTTATTATAATATATCAGAATAGTAAAATTAAAATCATTCTTACTTAAGCAAGCATTTGTGAAAGTAGTCTGTCTGAGGATGCCTCTGAAAGAGGCGAAACACGTGTCACAGTTTGTAGCACAATACGTGGAATAATCTAAGTTATTTTATATCATTATTTCGGTACTGAATTTCCCCCTTTTCAGGCACGCTCTAAGGCTGCATTGCAACACTTGCTGAGGGCATCCCTTTCCCCGTCGTCACGTATCATTCGTTTATTAATATTCCTGCCACTGTGTAGACATATGATTAAAAAAATGCAGCAACACATTGTCATAATAGCATACAATTTAGTCGTATGGAATTCCAAATGGAAGGTCATTCTCCTTTCAAATACAAATTTTACCTGCAAACTGTATACGAAATAATAACACGCTCAATAAATAGATAAATAATTATTTCAGTGGGGCATAGGGATTGCAATACCGGACGAATATATCACTACCGGTATTTTAAATGACAAAACCGGGATTACAAAAAAAGTTAAAATAAAACAAAAAATACGTTCAATTAAGATCTTAATACCCATAAAGTAATTCAAAATCGGTATTTCGCTATTTCATATAAAATACCGTTTCAAAAAATATATGAATTTATGAATAGTGAAAAATATCTCTCGTAAAAAAGAAAAAACAAAAAGTCTACAGCGTGATTATAAATTCGCCAGTACCGTTAGGCGGATTATCATAATACATATCGACTTTCGAAAGGAAAAAGGACGTAACCCACACATCATTTTTTACAGCAGGCCCAAAATACGTGTTATTATGATTTTGGGCCATAGGAGAACTATGAAATATACACAAACTTGAAGTCCACGAAGACTTGTAAACTGGTGTTTAATTAACATAATCTTATATTAATTTTCTAATAATATTAATCTAATATCACTGTTTCATTGTATTTCTTATTAGTTGATAATGCTCACCATGAGTGAAACCGGTCCTGATCCAATACATTTTATGTGGAAAAAGTACTAATTTTTTTTTATTATTTTTATTATAATATTTCATAATTTGTTTAAGAATAACCTTTCTTTAAGTCTTTTTTCCTATTCGTAATTTTAACAGGTCCAACTTTTTTCAAACTTAAAAGTTAAATTTTGATACTAATTCGGCATTTGCAGCTTACATCCTTTTGATAAAACGTGTATCAACTTGTATGCATTGTGGTTATCGAAAAAAGCTGTTAAAAAAACTGTGGGTTACGTCCTTTTTCCTTTCCACAGTCGATATACACATAAGAATTTAATACAAACATTACTCGCCATAATATAATGATGATATCATAATCATGGACGGTTGATTTTCATGGATATCTTGCGGTTTCTTAAAAAAATAATACATCATTGAAGGTTTCATGAATTATGGAATTTTTCAGTAATATTCATACAACTTTTGACAGCTTTAAAATATTTCAATTCGCCGCAAACAATTTTATCAAAATATGTGGTGTTTTCTTTACATTCACCATAATAATTTTCAATACCGAAATGCCGGTATTTTTAACCTGTCGAAACTGGTATTACGATATTAAAAAACTACCGCGAATATCGTAATCCCGGATTGGGTATTATCGGTAATGCATTCCCTAGTTCGGCATACTTAATATGTATTCGGGCAGGTGCGGTCTGTCATGTTGAATAACATAACCATTTTTTTCTATTACGATAAAATATGACGTTATGAGATTTTATTTCGAGCAATACCCACGTAATTTGTACAGCAATATGTTATTATGGTAGAAAATGTCTCGGCAGTTTTTTGCATACTCGATGGTTACGGTGACCACATTTTTTCGAAATTTTCAACGTTTCAAAATACGGTGGGATTTTTCTTAAAAATGCCTTCAGCTGAAACACTTTTTGTACTTATTCCACATTTTTAAATTAAAGATCTTGACCAGGTTATCACAAGCTAATTTTGAATAATAGATTCTAAAATTAACACTTAACGCCGTGTATTCATTATTTTCGCCAGTAGTGCTCCACACTCCTTAGTGGGTACCGAGCTTAAGGAGTTCGTGAACCACTGAAAGCTTCTGAACGCTGTCGGTTATCTGACGAACACAGGGCAGCACAATGTATTTGTGGACAAGAACAGTGTACGTCGAAACCAGGTAATGAATGAAGGTGTATATGTACGTAATGTTCGTGTTGCAAACTAACAATATTAATACAGTAAAACCCTCATTTACACTAAAATCGGGACCGTGTAATTTGGAGTAGTGTAATTGGGGGAGTGAATCTCATACAATATTAGGGATTTTGCTTTTTCCGCGAAAAATGCAAAACTAAGAATTCCCTTAGTTTTGCAAAATAAAAAAACATGGACGAAATATGTATTCGAAAATTACGTCGCCATGGCAACTGTTACATGTTTACGGAACGCTACAGGTTGGAAAACATAGTTGGATACGCAGCATAAAGATAGGTCGCACTCGAGCAACTCTTGGAAGACAGTTAAGAACTGGGTAAAATCAAGCAAACTCTTCGTGCTTAATATCGCATTACGAAAGATTCCTTACACTTAACACCCACACTTGGTATTCGTACGAGTCTTTCTTGATTTTTTTCTCTTTTCAAAGCCTTTAGCTGTCATCATTTTTAAGAAAAAAATCTAGCTAAAACAATGTTGCGTGTAATGATGAAGTCTGTAACCATTATATAAATAACAAAAAAAACCTGGAAGCCGAGAGCCAAGCTTTCATGTCTTCGCGATATTAAAAATATTATGGTCACCGTATCGATGTTCGTCGTGGGAAATATCATTTAAAAATATACTTTTGATGTTTTAAATTTGAAGATATAATGTTCAATATAAATCTTCAGCAATAATTATCAATGAGTGAATTCTTATGGCCTGTTTTTCAATATTTACGTTTGTCGGCTGACCTTTGTTTAATCCTATACTTATAAAACATGTAATTCACGAAAATGCTCTTAGCATTTTAGTCCAAAACGTGTCTTAGTAACTGATAAAAAAACACAGAAAACAGCCAAGAATTTTTGGGATGGCTTAAATATTTTCGTGAACAAGAATCTCTCGTTTGAAGAATTGATAATTTTATATCGCCTAAAATTGCCACATTCGTTTTTAAATAACTATTTATCCTTAAATTATTATTCAATACTTTGTATAAATATTTTTTATGGGAATATTGGCCAGTGGGTTCTCAAACAAAGATGTCCTGAATATTGACCGGTTTTTACCGATAACCCGAGAAGGTATTTCTGATAATTCACGCTTGAGATAAGAACGATCTATTATACGTACTATATTTAGGTGTGTTGTATAATCAAGTGAGCTAAGATAACGGTTTAAGAATCTGTGTTAAATTATTATTTGGTCCTAAAAGTTAGCCATTCTTATGCATAAGTGTATGAGTCCATATTGTATTTAGTTACTCTTTCATTTTTTAAATGGTTAATCAAACAAGCTATCAATTCGTTTTTTAGTAATTAAAATAAATAATTTCTAAATAAAACTTTTGCCAAATTATAACAATTTTTAATTTTAAATCTAGTACACAAGGAAATGGCACGTCATTCATTCGACGTTATTTAATAGTTTGTTATATTGTATCAATAAAATTTGCGGTCAAAAATAACTGAATTTTTTAATAGTTAAGAAAAATGTCAAATTATAAGCGAAATAATAAATTATGACCCCACGATTAGAACGTACATATTGCAATGTCTGCCGTAAAAACAATGTCCCACATTTTAACGATACGTATTATTGATTAATGTTTAATGAACTCATGCTCGCATACTACGATTAATATATTATATTATTACGTTTGTTAAATAATTTATGACTAATTTTATTTTAAATGTATTTTTTATCGCTAGTTATTTATAGCTGCAAACAAATCTACGAAATAATATATGACTGTCAAATTAATAGCTTATTAAATATAATGCAAAATTGAAATCGATTAAAAGTGATTAACTTACTTCACCAACTACAAATTATTATATTAAGTCATCGTTTTGCATTCAAGGTAATAAACTTCCTACTATTATTAATTTGATATAGATATGTGTGTCTATTACTTATCTCAGAATGAGTAGTATGAATATTAATTAAATTTTAATATGACATCACAATAAATTGAATTATTTCATGACTTAGATAACTTTTCTATTACGGGCATGTTTTTGAATAGTGAGACAATGACTAGGCAAGATTTTTACGCCGTTCGTCTTATAAAAATGTTCAGATAGAAATAATTGAAATTGTTATGTTGGTACTATCATTAAAAATATTCTTAAAAACTAATGTCGTTTTAGTTCAAAACTTCGACCGAATAAACTTAATCTTCTACGGTAAGTGTCCAGTTGACATATTGTCAACTGGACACTATGTCAACTGTGTCATTGTTGTTGACAGAAATCGAAAGAGCTTTTTTTGGTGGGCATTATAGAAGTAAGGTAAAAATTCTAATTTGAACCAACACCGCCTAACATTCATGGTCAATTTATCATACGGTTTATCGCAGTGTTATAATATTATAAAATATATCACCCGAATTTTCCTGCTACCACCAGATTTTCATAACACCGACACATCTAAAGTCCTCCCTAAATATCAGCGGTGCTATTCCCACATGCATACACTTATTTTGTACGTTCTGAAATACTCAACACGTGATTGTGTTGGACTGTCTGTGTACTAAAAAAGTGATTGTTTTGAGTATTGCTTACCTTTTAAAATACGTGTATGTACGCGGGGAAAAGCACTGCAGATGAGATAGCATACGTATTATTTGTTCATTATGTATGTTCGTTTCGTTATAGGCTTAGGACAGTGGTGGGGTCTTGACTAATCTGATGCAGCCTTTCGACTTTTGCCAATTTTTATTTTTTAATGAATATTTTGAATATTTTTTTAATGAATACACAATTTTATAATACAATATATTCAATTTGATCAAAATATTATACGCAAGCGTTTGGAAAATGACCGTAATCAACCCATTAAATGTTCGACGGTATAAAAAAGGCTGGTGGGGGTGTCAACATTTTCTTTACTGCGGCATTATGTTGAATCAGATAAATGAATGTGGCCTTTATAAATGAAAAGGTTCCCCACCCCTGGTTTAGTATGACAACAATCAAACTTTCAAGTAAAATTCTGTTTTTTTTTCATAATCAGTGTGTGCATATAAACAAATAGGCATTAGTTTCGCGCGTCTCAATCTTTCAATACGACTCCTGCGAATTCGTTTCGCGAAAAAAGTGGACGTGTCGCAAACCGATACTGGGCTGACTAGCTGCAGTCCCATCTCCCGATTGGCGGATCTCGATCACCGGCGGCGGAGTGGTTGACCGCTCCGACGGTTTTTTCGCGCGACAGACTGTCGGGTCGAGACCCGGCTCGTCCCTCCGCCCCCTCGCCGACCCCCGGAGCCGCAGCTTATAAATACGCCGGTGACTCACCGTTCGCAGGTAACACCTTGACGCCGGCAGACACCTGGTGAAGGTGTATTTAACTGTATCAAGATCGTTATGCATGGAATTGCGTTACTATTCTAATTGCCTTCGCAATGGGAGGAAGCGACAAAAAATATTGTTAAAACAGAGTCTGAAGAAAGCTAGCAAGGTGAACAATAAGTTCACTTCAAGTCTATAATACTAGCAATGTTCTTAGCTGCGCGGAGGATGCGGGGACCGATCAATTATTAATTGACCAACTGTCATGTAGTGCGGGCCAACCCGGAATGAGTGCGCGGAGGCTTCCCAATTGTTGCGCTTAGAGCAGCGATTTCCAACCTGGGAGGCGTGGACTATTGCAAAAGGAGGCGCGAACAATCCAAAATATATATTTTCCCTTTAAAACATGTCTTCATATTACTACATGAAATAACGGATGGGGAGGCGTGAAGATACTTTTTTCTTCTAAGGGAGGCGCAGTAACAAAAAGGTTGGAAACCACTGGCTTAGAGGGAACGTTGCCCGCAAGTATATTTAATAACAACCGCTACCGATGTGGAGCCTCGGTGAATCGTTTCAACAGTAAGTTATTTAACCTTCGATGGCTGCCACAGACGAGATATCTCGTAAAAATTTTCATGTTCAACACACCAGATATAAGTCATCTCGTCAATAACTTATTAAATTAATACTTGCAAATTATAACCGGTGCTAGGTAACTACTATCAATTATCTACGGCAGCTAAAAGGTTAAGGAGTTTTGGTTGTTGTTCAGTCGTCCATTTTCTCTTTTCAGTGAACGTGAAGATGGTATGATGTGAAAAGGAAAATGATTTGAGTAGCTTTGTAACAAAAAGCTAAATTCATGACTACATAATCTAGTACAGGGGCGGGGAACCTTTTAATTTCTGAAGGCCACATTCATTTGTCTGATTCAACATAAGGCCGCAGTAAAGAAAACGTTGACACACTGCCCCCCTTTGTTTTCGACTGTCGAAAATATAATGGGTTGATTACTCTCTTTTTCCAAAGTGAATATTTTGATCAAGTCAAAGGGGCGAAGGTTCCCCTCCACTGATCTAGAATAATGTATTTTTAAATTTACTTTAAACACTGTTAAAAAAACGTCTTAAGATCACTAAGTTTTATGCTTAGAGAAATGACAAACTGAATGAGATATTTAAAAAATATATTACTGATAGTATTCAATCGCTTTTTATCTTGTTTTATTCTGCAGGTAGGAAAGGAAGGGTTGGTTACATCAGACATGAAATCCGTTTCACTGAAAACACATGTCAATCGAAAGTTGTAAAATATGAATACATGTAATATTAAAACGATGGATCAAGCTGTATTGCCAGTAAATCGTTTGTAAATTCGTATCGAAATCATTATAAATGTTATATTTTGTTAATTTAATTGGCTTTAAAATGTATTATCTCGCCGAGCAACGAACGGGCTACGTGGTTCTTTCCCTGTTCACTCGGCGAGAGCAGTCTGGTAAGCAAGTGCAAGAAAGAAGTTTTCGATAGCAATAAGGATGCCAGACTGAGTTGGTATCTAATACCCGAGTATTCAGTTCCCGTTGGCTGTAGATACAGTTGGATGTAGATACAATATATTATAGATAAAAGAGAATATTTAAGGTCTATTTTATTCACGTCTATCAGGATTATATTCAAAGAATTGCCCACGTTGTATTTTATTTTTATAAATATAATGTTTTTCTACCAGGGCTGTGGAGTCGGAGTTGGTTTCGAAATCGGAGTCGCGAAGTCGCGGTATTTCGGCCTGAGTCGGAGTCGTAAAAAATGAACGGCTCGACTTTTTTTTGAAAAATATTTTTAATGATGTGTATTCAAACAAAATAGGCCAAAGTGTTGACATTCCATGCTTGGCTGACTAAAGATGATCTGATAGAATACATATATATAAGTTGAAATGAATTTTTTGAAAAATTTCCTCGGGGTCAGAGTCGGAGTCGTAAATTATTTTAAAGCTGGAGTCGGAGTCGTCTTTTTTACACGACTCCACAGCCCTGCTTTCTACCAAAAGATTAGTATAACATTATTCATTTGATATAATAAATGTGTTGATCTAAAATACTTTAATATTTATTACACTATACTTTTTGCCATCGATGAGTGATATTGACGATTAATAGCAAGTTCTACAGCATTTTTTTTAAAGGGTTGATCGAGAACCAGAACCAGATAAGTCAGAAATTGTCTTTTGAGATACAGCCAAAACAAAGTTCGAAAAAAAACTTTAAAATATTTTGAGCCTGAAAATTTACCTTCTATATACTATAATCTACGACTTAACTGTCTGCACACATCGAAATACATAATTGTTTTTAGTCGATTTGCATTCATATCTTATTTTCAATGTTTTGTAACTTATCTGACTGCACACCCTGGCCTAAGAATTATTCATATAAGACACAAATTTCATACACTAATTATAAAATAGATTTATTATTAGATGTCACTTTTTGTGTTAGCTTGATTTTTAATTGTTGACTTTGTATACAATATACACTATTTGGTATTATATGCATAACTTAGGTGATCGATGGATTTCAATAAAAATAGTCTGATGTAATTGTCTTTAACAACCATTCTACTTTCCTCTCATACCATATCAATTTCTTTAAAGAAAAACAAGCCTTCGTTAAAAATATACAGCTTCAAATCGTTTGATTCAGCAAGTAGCCAAGAATCCACCAAGGGAATAAAAAAATACAGTGTCTATTCCCAGAGCGTGATTCAGAAATCACTTCAAAAGGTACTCGGTTACCATAAAAAATCGACTGCATTATACGAAACCTCTAGTTGTCAGCGAAATGTACAAACGTGTTTCGATCGAAACTTCCCAATACGGGCAGAGCGGAGTGGCCCCTGCTTATTGGACCGACTGGCCTGCGATTCGATACCGGGAAAAGGAAATAAACAAAAAGCCGATCGGCCGGTAATAATTATAACGATTAAAAACAAACACACGGCTCCGGGACTGCCTGCATCGTGCTGATGATGCGTTATGGAATTTTAATTCAATGCCAGAGTTCTTTCGATCATCGTACAGTGATTTTGATCGATTGGAAGGTTCTGAAATAAAACGTCTAGCCTCGATGAAACAGACATGTTCATATCTGTTAAGAATTGTTGATTTTTGAAATATTCATTTTTTTCTCGGATTCTTCTCGCTGTCTTATTTTTACATGGTTTTGAAATAACACGTTCCACTAAAAAAAGCACTACTTTTTACACTAATTATTTGTTCTTATACAATTCGATGACACAAAAAAACATAGAATCTAATAACACGAAATACGACAACACAGTAATAACCTTCATTAGATCTTAAAACATCAGACGTGTCAGACATTTCTAGCGATGAAAATAATTTATGTGTCCAGTCTCTCATAAAAGTCTTCGTATATAATTAATTAAAATACATATTATGAATAATATTTTTTTTGTAATTTGCTTATTGAATCTCTTTATTAATGCTCTACTCACCACAATGTTATTTTTTCATTTTTTTTAAAACACGGATTATTCTGAAAAACAATTTAATTTTTTAGACGGCCTTTTGTGGAATGTATCATCCAACTTTGTAAAAAAAATAGTTTAGTGTACTAGTTCTGACGATGGCGAAAGCCGAAATAGCTATCAACATATAACATGTAAAAAACTGTAGAACTGAAATACCTTGATATTTTTACCCTATTAAAATGGAGTTCTACCAAGTAAATGCCAAATCAATAAATAAATAAATAAAAAAAATAGTATACTTATTTGTTGTAGATCCTCCAAGCGTTTCTTTTATTTACCCTGAATTGTCGCCATCTTTCGTGTTTACGAATTATGTATAAAACACGAAAGAAAAATCTTATATGTTCCACGGAAGCGCTCACTACATTAATGTTTTACAAAGCTTCAAAGTTATCACAATAAAATATAATCAATACAAATTATCTTAGTCAAAATATGTAACGATTGTGCACTATATGAAGACGTATTTTTTTATCAATGTATTAATTAAATAATTTGTGTTGATTAAGTTGTTTAAATTTCTGCAAATTAAAACAGTACACCTATCCCTCGATTTACGCGGTAGATACGTTCGAAGAGATATCTCGTAAATCGAAACCGCGTAATTCGAGACTTCGAGTTCATACAAAGTAGGGGATAGGTTCTAGAAAACCGCACAAAACGAGAGATTGTAAATACACATTATCTGCATAAAAAAAGAGAATTTTATTAAATAGATTTAATAGCTCGACATAAATTTATAACATTGTCATAGTCAAAAGCATAATTATTTTTTTTTTTTTTTACAATATTTCATTATAATATGATGTTGGATAGTTCATTAAAAAAACCAACGTCGCTATTAGGATTTTAATCAATTAATATATACTACGTATAACCGCCATACAATTTGTTAGTAAAGGCTGGGATTTCACGGACCGCTCATATTTTGCTTATTTCTACAGCACTGCTTGGAACTTAATACTGATATGAACATACGCGTTTGTGTGGTTTTTCTGACCCCGTAAAAGTGAAACCGCGTAAATCGAGGGATGAGTGTATTTATGAATTTTGAGAAATTGCGTTCTGCCAATTTTGAAAGGCGTTTCTCAATATCTTTTTAAATCGTAATTTTCAAGCCACCCGCAGATTTTGCTCAGGATTTACCCTTATTATAGGATATACAATGGAATACCACACCTGTGTCACGTTTACGATGATAGCCTGCCGCCCATGCAAGTGGACCTGTTTTGGCCGCATCCGTTCAGTTTGAATATGCATTATGATCAAACGCTATGTTTAGATACGCCACAGGAGACTTCTCCGACTAATTAGGCTTGAAATTACCTTTTCTTATTTATGCGCCGTGTAACAGAAATAATATAATAACAATGGCAATGTCGCCGACTTTGCGCTGTTGTCAATTTGTGCAGCCATTTACCGTGAAGCGAATAATAAAGAAAAAACGTTTTGATACGTTTAAAATAGGCATCTGCTATTTGTTGTTCTACGGAAAACATCTTATCAATATTTAAGACTGTTTGCAAGTGTTTGGTTAAGAAAGACGGAGAATTAGCTCTACTTTACGTCCTTAACTTAACTCGCTGTTGCTTGCTATAATAGGGTAGTGTGTGTGATTGAAAACGAGAAAAAACGTGTGTTAACGAGGTGTGTCAAAAGTTCTTTCTCGTTCTAAACCATACACACCACTCACTCACCATGAAAGCGCTTGTGTTAAAAATAAGAAATGTGTAGAGAGAATCGACTACATCACAGACAATAATTCCTTTTCGATATAAGCTTTTATTCGGAGATTCGAACCCTTGTCAAGCACAGCTGGGTAAACTAACGCCCAACAGCATTCACCACTCAGCTACGAGACTCCCATTGTATCACACCGAAGATAAAATCTCCTCAATGCAAATTGCAAGTTGCAACAGAATGAAACCAAACCACACCAATTCAAGTCACGCATATAAATTATTCTGAAAATCACAAAATAAGTTACTCTAATTTAACTTTATTTCCTTTTTGTTTCAGGTAAGATGATTTCCGTAACTTATCTTAAAAAGCTTCACTGATGAAGGAACACACAAAAGCTCTTCGGTAAGAATGACATTTAATTCTACTCACACATTTAAACATTAGGAAATATTTTTACCATCACCAATATTTCCGAAAAAGATTTGTCAATTACTTAAGTTTCTCAGCTTTGAATATTCAATAAAATGGTGAACATTATTATTTTATAACATCAAAGTTTATTTATGTCAGGGGTCGTGAGATTCGGAGTGATATTATTATACTTTGGTTTTTAAAAGCTTCACTGAACTTCCTTTAATTTACATAACAATTCGCAAGCGTTAACTAGTGCTAGAGTTTCACGCCGAAAAGGATAATTTAATGCGATTATATGTGTTGGCGGCATTTAACGCTTGCTTGCACTTTAATATAATGGTATCCACAGCCTTTTTCTGCAATATACTTTTAAACACAGTTATTTTATTTTATACAATTCATATTGAAAACATAAAAGCCAATAATAAAACACTACCTCTTTTCTCTACAAAAATATGCATCATTGTAAAGAACAAAGTATCTAACTAATTTAATTCTCTATTATGTTTATGACATTTTTTTAAAAATGACGCTGTGATGTAATTTAGTAATAATATAGGTATAGCGGTTTATGATCGAATTTAAAACAAACATATTTATGGATTGATTTGTCATTTACCTGGTATAACTTACATTACTTACAATAAACTCAAAAATATCAATGTATTTTCTTTCTACAAAATACATACATATTTTTGACCTATCTTACAAATAATATTATTATTTCAATAGCATGATCGGTTTTTCATTTGTTTATACTTTTTATTAAAAATGACTAATTTGCAAGAAATCTTTTTACACATTTTTTGAAAAAATATTTGGCATTACAGCTAATGTCAATGCACCAAATATTTTAAAGTTGATATACGAGAATTTATTGTAAGTCACCCGAGAACAACTCGAGTTAAATTTGAATCGTTTAAATTATGTACATTCACACAAATTTTGTCACTAACGGACCCGGGTTTCGCCTTTCGGCATCTTAGGGCGTTCAAGTGAACGGATTAACTTGAACTGAATTTACATAATTTGAACGATTAAAATTTAATATTGAAATTCCACCAACCACCTTCAGTCGAAATCTTAAATTAAACAAACACCCGTGTCTTAAGTCTCAAATTTAAGTTTATAAATCTAAATTTGACTTTTACTTCACCGGTTATCGAATCCAGACCCGCCTGATCGGTAGAGCAGGCTCTAACCAACTAGACCACAGTCTATGAAAGCTCCGTGAAAACGTGAACATGTGTGTGAAATCAAAAGGCAGCGCAAAATACCGTAACATTCTGATATAATATTTTGATTTTCAAATACAGGCGGACCTGTACTTTCGCATATTCTACTTTCGCACAATTCGCTATTTTGCACAAACGAAAGTGTGGAAGAAGAACCAGAAAAAATCACCAAGACTTTAACAATAAAAAATATGTACGAAGCTTTTATTCATCTCGATACATTTTTGAATATTATGGAAGAATTTGATCCCAATGGAGAACGCATAAAAGAAAATAAAAAAGAGCAAAATACAATTAACTCTTGACAAGTTTACTAAAAAATATTTAATTTTTATCAAATACATAAGTAAATTTTTATAAATAAAAATTTAATGGACAATTTTTGGTGTTTTTTTACATTCCTCTACTTTCGAACATTCAACATTCGCACACATTTTCAGGAACCAATTGTGTGCGAAAGTGGAGGTCCGCCTGTACATATGTCAATATACCCAACGGATCATCACTTGTCGGAGGCGCGATGAAAAAGGGCTTCAGTTTTGTCCTGTACGCAATTTTATTAACTGAATTATTTGCCAGGTTTCGTTATCGCTGAATGTGGAACTACATCAAACTGACTCTTCCTAGACACGATTTGGCATATCATGAAATCAGCTAATGGAGCGTATCGGTCGGCGATCATCTAGGTAACTCCGAGTCCGCCAGACTATGTGAAATGCAATGTTTTCGATATCACCGTGTAATATGTACTCGCCGTGTACTTCGCTCATTGTGGGAACTCGGTTGCATTCATTGTTGCCTTAATCGACTTAGTTTGTATTATTACAATATTGTCTCCATCGGCAAGTCTCGATTTATCCGTCACACTTTGTTAATTGGTTGCCAGGGAAACTATTCTAGCGAAAGAGCTGTATCAATATCGAATGTTTTCAGAATTGATGAACCTTGCTTTTTTTCAGGGCTGTGGAGTCGTGTAAAAAAAAGATGACTACGAGGAAATTTTACAGGAGGAACAATAAACATGTTTTGATGATTTTGAGCTATATGCAAATTATGAAATATACACAACCTGGAAGTGCACAGAGACTTCTAAACTGATGTTTAATTGACATATTCTAATATTATATTAAAGAAATTGTCTCGGAAAAACTATTTTTCAGTCTTTTTTCTTGGTTTCAATTTTCACAAGCTCATCTGTTTTCAAACTTAAAAGCTAAATTTAGATACTAATTCGGCACTTGCAGCTTACATCCTTTTGGTGGAACGTGTATCAAGTTTGATACATTGTGATTATCGAAAAAAAGCTGTTTTGAAAAAAACTGTGGGTTACGTCCTTTTTCCTTTCCACGGCCGATATGTATACCATCAGATCATCTTTAGTCAGCCAAGCATGTTGCAGAAATGTTAACACTTTTCACTATTTTTCTTGAATACACATTAAATATATTTTTCAAAAAAAAAATCGTTAACGCTCATTTTTCACGACTCCGACTCCACAGTCCTGCTTTTTAAAAATCCATGTCCGCTCCCAATGTAGAGCATATGTACTCATAATGGAGGTATCTTAACAGAAGTTTATTCTACGAGAATTGTTTGTTTCTCAGTCGTTCAACCTCTCTTTTTCAGAGAGATTAGTAAGGATAGGAGGGTAAAGCTAGGACAGGACAAGGGATTTACTAATCGCTCTCGCTTTGCCCAGTTATTGGAGGATTGGAAAGGGTGGGAGGGAGCTTTATGATATCAAAAACACCCATGCCTTCAAACAGAAATCGATAAATCGATCGAAAAAATGCTGTTCGTACTGGGACTCGAACCCGTGAGATCCGGCACAGAAGCCCACAACGCTAACCGCTATGCCACAGTATTTTAGGAAGCCGATGTTATTTATGAAAATCATTACTTTATGATACGGTATTTTATGTGAAATTTTGAAATACTGATTTTGATATATTTACTCGCTTGGTGTAAAGATCCAATTTGGTTGTATTTTTTTTTTGCTTTATTTAAACTTTTTTTGTAATTCCGGTATTGATATTTTCGTCCAGTACTGCAAACTCTAATCGAGTCCACCGATGCTTAGTTACGCAGTAGAAAGGCAATATTTTTACGGTATAATTGACTAGTGTAAATCGAACAAAAGATTACCACCCCGAATCCGTGATTGTGTAGCGTTACCCTTATGATACCAAGCCATCACTATAATTGAAGCCATACATATACAGCAATTGTGTGATCCAAAAAATTACCCAATCTATTGTTAAAGAATTCTATTATATGTGTGACGTGGGCGTTTTTTTTTTTTGAACAACTCACTTACAAAGTAACAAAGTCCATTATTCGATGCTACCAATTGATAGAGCAGTGGCGAGGTACAATTCTTCTTTGGATAACATCACAATTCACAAGCATTGTGATAATTGAATATTGATCGGTTTATCAAACCGGATGTGAATTGATATCATTATTCTAATATAATTTTCAACGAAACCAGCTCGTAAATCTTACATCTATTTTAATGCTGACGACACGATTCGATAATTGGAAAACGCGAAGAACTCACGTGTTATGACTTCTTCATACTCGAAATAATTTTTCACTTTCTACGCATCACTTTCAATTAAATAATATCAATTTACTTTTGGGAAATCATCATAACATAAGCTTTGGCTGCACACTCGTCTAGGCGTGTTACTAAATCTTACCAGTGGAGATATTCTAATGTGAATAAGCACTGAGACCAGGCATGGAATTTTTCTTTTAGAGATCCGCCTTAAAACAGATTATGATGGTTTCGGGCCACTTTATAATAATTAATGTGACGCTTGTTTTTGTATATTGTTCGATATTTTCTTCCTATCAACTGGTAGTCTAGCTGGTGCGCATCGCAATTGATTAGTTGTGTTTTCATTGAGCAACCTGATTTTCTACTTTTAAATAAAAATATTTTCATATGAAATGGGTCGGTGCGATTGAAGGAAAAAATCAATATTTTTTTAAAAATATATTTTTATCCAAAAACATACATCTTAGTATATGTATAGTTAGAGGCATGAAACATGATTTTCATATTTCTTTTTTTTTAACTCCATCGTTTTGAAAAGTTACGTCTGTCAGTGACTAAGCGTTCCTGTTTGCGCCTCCCAGTTTGAAAATCGCTGATCTAGACACTAGATTCTAAAGCTAGATGCAACCAAGTTGACATGCTCGACATCTTGTTCAATACATTCCTTTCGTTGTTAAATACTTGAACATTCCCAGACTATTTTTTAAGCTTATTGTCTCATTATCTATTTTTACAATGATTATAAATCAGAAGTCAAATCTCACTCAAAGGCACTCGCCATTTTGCAATTGTAAATTTCGGAATATTACCTTTGTCGTACACATGAACTCACCGCCACCGATTCTAACCCTTAGCTTTAGCGACCCTAATAGCGAGTCGGCTGACCCCAAGGTGATCATCAACGAGAGGGGTTGTAATTATTGACCTACGAGTAAATGTTAATTACGTATGAAACATCAATCTATTTGTCTGTCGGCGGGAAGGTCGGTATTATTCACAATGCGTTTAATTTGATCTATCTGCGTACTGTAAGTTCCGATATGCAGTGAGCTTAGAAAACAAACCAATTGGTCAATAAATTCCCGTATTTTTAATCGTGCCAGGATTATTTTAAAGTGCAAACTTTGTCGAATTTATGCGAAAAGGTGACCATTAAATGCGCAGTCGGTTATAAATAATAAATATGCTTCTTTCAGCTGAAATCACTTAGTGGCCACTGGGTTTCGCATAAGCCTTGTAGACAGCGGTTTTTAATCCTTTTATTGCAGTCTCATATATTTGAGACGCTCGTAAATATATGTTTTAAAATAAATTATTCTCTCTTACCCATTTCCACCTTAAAGTGTTAATTATATATAAAAAATAATAGCGCCTGTCACTAGTTTTCTTCAGAAAATTTCCAAAAGTATTAAGTTTATAACGGCTGTAAATGTTTACTGCTTATTGGGAAAGGTTATCTATTCCGGTAATAAATAATATTGACAATCTATTGAAGAATTATGGAACCGTCACAAACGTATTATCTCTTTCTCTTTAAGAGAAAACACTGATTCGGCTTTGTTTTATTGACGTAATACATATTGCTGTATATTTGTTTTAATGGAGGCTTAAAAACCTAACTGTTAATATTTACTGTTTGTATAAATATTATACATATATTTTATGGTTTAACTTAATCAAGATATTCCCTGCCCGATATTATTCCGCATACATTGTGTCATAAAGTTTACGGCAATAGTGGCGAAGAACCAACAGTAGACAAGCAAGGCGACTTGAACTTCGGTTTATTTGAGTGAGCATGATAAATTCTGGGATAGATTTCCAAACATATATCTTCTTATTCTTCGTCGAGAATATTCGCTCCATATGTATGCCACTCGGCCGGCACCTACATTTCCCCCTGTCTCCCGTCAATTGCTTTGCTTCCTACCTAATATGCCAGCATTCCCCAGTTCCGTTGTGTACATTTTACCCAATTCAATAGTCGTCCTGGACACCGGAATAACACCGGTAGGAAGAAGAGGTATGCAGGTTAAAGGTTTTCATGAGGCATCCGTACCACGTGACTTAGCCAGTTCCAACGTATTTCCATAACCTAACCTAACAGGGCGATGCCTCGTACGTTCCCTAATGCCCTCCGAGTTAAGTTACCTGCGAATAAGTTCCCTGCGAGTTCCTCACGAAAAAAACCACCCCACTCCCATTATCTGATGCAAGCATCTATTCTCAAAGCTCAACATACTCGAACAGGAATATGTATTTTTCATTCAGTTCGTTTCTTGAAAGGTCTGGTGACCCCTGCATTAGCTTATGTTACTTGTTCGTGTGACACTGTTTGAAACTCTTCCTACTTTTGATAAAGGGTTAAAATATTTTTTATTACACCAAGAAAATGATAGATTTTATTCAAATGCGGCAAATCGCGTACTACCAAAGCCCCCTATGGCCCCCTTAAGACTGCTATGGTACTACCCATCTCACCGCATCCACCAAAAGCTTGAAGTCATTACAGTCAGACATGGACGGCTCATTATTATCATCTTTTTGCGGTGAAAACTTCATTATCATTTCCTGTTCAGCAGTGCGATTCTCATTTTACACGTGTTCATGCTGTGAGCAAAGCCGTCGATAGATTATCACGAGTCTTCCTCGCGAAACTTGTCAGATCGAAACAAAGATCAATAAAATATGAAGAAGGTTTATTATTTGTGCAGCGATTCCATTCGTGTCAGTTCTAATAGAAAATTTATCTGCGTTTTGTGCTCGACGACTGCGCCTAACGGTGCTATTATGTCAGTCATACGAAACCATGTTTGAAAAACAAAAACATTCACAAACGTGTTAAGTTTGTTTATTTAACATGCTCGTATTTTTTTATAGATGATCATAAAAAACGAAACTAAATGTTTGTTTTTTATCGCTGATTTTAGAGTTATAAATATATAATTTATTTAACATAACATAACGGCATTTGTGTCTTGACTGTTGTCTTTCATCGTTTACAGAGTGAAGAGGTTTTGCTCTGTTTTCTTTTCTTCTCCTGTATTATTTTGATCGTTTTTTTTCCAGTGGAGATTTATCATCACTAGATTTTAAATATAAAGTAGAAGATGTTTAAATGTGTTTCAGAGTATATTACCATTCCATTTTTTTTGCGGAACACCTATGAAACCCTGGTCTATGTAATCGCCAAGTTATGCTTTTATCGTTTAGTTAGGATGATCAATCGTGTCTGCCAATTTTAATTTGCGAATCTAATACGTGTCCAAGGAATTTCACCAAGGCTTTTGTGGTCTGTTGTCTAGTGTTAAGAGTTTAAGTTCCGACAAGATAAATATATTTTTTTTCAATCTAATATGGAAGTTTGAGATGTCTTTTCTCTTTTTGTTTATATCGAAATACTGAAAATTGTCACGTAATTTAAAAATATCCAACGCCTTAGATACTATAAATTTATGAATCTTGCTCGAGCGGGTCTTGCCGATTTCCCAGGACAGCCTTAATCTTATCTACATGGGTCTCACTGAAAAGGTTCCTTCGTTCTGGAAGGTCCTCCAAATAATTTCTATATGATTTACCATAGCAGTCTTAAGTTCCAAGCAGTGCTGTAGAAAATCAGCAAATTCTGAGCTGGCCGTTGAATCCCTGCCTTTACTAACAAATTGTATGGCGGTTATACGTAGATCAACTCTAAATTCCAATTTATGAGCTTATTTTTCGTTAAATGTAACATGTATGTTTGAAAGATTTCTCGTATGGATATTCTGTGATTCGTTGGTGTTATTAATTTACAATTTACGATACATCGGAAGGGCCATATATGCAAATTAAGTAATGATTGTAAGAAATATAGCGAATGGCAAGATATTTTACGTGTGTTAAAAACCAATAAAATTTAACTTCCCACTAGGGCATCCAATCCCGGGATCCGGGATTGGATGCCCCGTAATCCCGGGATCCCGTTCAATTTTCTGATCCCGAAATCCCGGGATTGACATGGTCGCGATCCCGGGATTTCGGGATTGAGAAATTTGGAGTAAATCTCGAAAAGTGAGATGAAATTGGCAAATTGTCGATTGAAATTCCTCGGTGAGCTAAAAAAAAAAAAAAAGAGGTTTCGTGAGAATTCGGGGAAAAAGTATACCAAAATGAGGATTTCAAATTCCTCGGTGAGCTAAAAAAAAAAACGAGGTTTTGTGAGAATCCGGGGAAAAGTATACCAAATTCAGAGATTTCAAATTCCTCGGTGAGCTAAAAAAAGAAAAAAGAGGTTTTGTGAGAATCCGGGGAAAAGTATACCAAATCGGAGATTTCAAATTCCTCGGGATCCCGGGATTGAAAATTTATCAATCCTGAAATCCCAGGATTGGAAAAAGGCTCCGGGACTGGATACCCTACTTCCCACTATTAAGTATCACAATTATATAAAATATCTATATATTAATAGTCGATAATGTCCGTCCGTCCGTCCGTCCGTCCGTCTGTAAATTGTCCCCGATTTTCCCTCCCCCTCCTCCGCCCCAACCCCGCTGTCAACCATTTTTTTATTCATACTAAAGAGATACTTTTTTCGTTTGTATATTATATATTATGGTCGCGATTTCGCCTTTTCGATGACGTCAAGAAAGACGGTCCCCCTCCCCCCCATCCTGCCCCGCTGTCGTCATTAATTCTTTTCTTCATATTTCTCTGACGTCATGAGTGAATTTTTGAAATCATGACATTTTTATTTTATTATGTGTAAAAACAATTAATTTTCAAAAAATATTCTGTCAAGCTGTGGGATTCGATACCATGCCCCAATTTTCATGCGCGACGTTCGGACACCTAACCCACTGCTCTACAAGTCCAGTTGATGGTTACGAAAAAAAAACTCTATTTAAAGTTTTAGTTAACTAATAATGACATCTGTGGGTGAAATCTTGCACTAAACGAATTTGACCGTTCTGCAGCGTTTTGAGAGGCTATATAAGGCTGCTCAATTAAATATAATAATTTAATATATAATAATTTGATTAACTATTTATTTATATATATACGAAAAATGGTTGTTAGCAAGCTTAAACATTATTCCAAATATTAAATAATTTACGAGGTCTATTTCTGCTAATACGAAAAATAATTGTTAGCAAACTTAAACATTATTCCAAAAATTAAGTAATTTACAAGGACTATTTTTGCTACTATGAAAAATGGTTGTTAGCAAACTTAAACATTATTCCAAAAATTCAATAATTTACGAGGTCTATTTCTGCTAATACGAAAAATAATTGTTAGCAAACTTAAACATTATTCCAAAAATTAAGTAATTTACAAGGACTATTTTTGCTACTATGAAAAATAATTGTTAGCAAACTTAAAAATTATACCAAAAATAAAATAATTTACGAAATAGGAAAAATAATTGTTAGCAAACTTACGAGAAATTAAATAATTTACGAGGTCTATTTCTGCTAATAGGAAAAATAATTGTTAGCAAACTTAAACATTATTCCAAAAATTAAGTAATTTACAAGGACTATTTTTGCTTCTATGAAAAATGGTTGTTAGCAAACTTAAACATTATTCCAAAAATTAAATAATTTACGAGGTCTATTTCTGCTAATAGGAAAAATAATTGTTAGCAAACTTAAACATTATTCCAAATATTAAATAATTTACGAAATTTCCGCTAATACGAAAAATAGTTGTTAGCAAACTTAAACATTATTCCAAAAATTGAGTAATTTACAAGGACTATTTTTGCTACTATGAAAAATGGTTGTTAGCAAACTTAAACATTATTCCAAAAATTAAATAATTTACGAGGTCTATTTCTGCTTCTACGAAAAATGGTTGTTAGCAAACTTAAATATTATTTCAAAAATTAAGTAATTTACAAGGACTTTTTTTGTTACTACGAAAAATAGTTAACAAACTTAAACATTATTCCAAAAATTCAATAACTTACGAAATTTCTGCTATTACGAAAAATAGTTGTTGGCAAACTAGAACATGATTCCAAAAATAAATAATTTACAATTTAAATACTGCAGGGCAGGGCTGTCGATATACGCCCCCAGATATATTTCTTTTACTATCAGAATTTCTGGATTATTCAATAAATAGGTTAGTAATTTATTTTTGACGCCTGTAAATTTTCTGACTTCTTAAAAATGCAACAAAAATCCCCCCGTTGAGGTCAACGGGCTTACAGCTAGTATATTATAAATTACATAAACGACGGGGACAAGCGGAATTCATATTATATTATATAAGATTTTGACGCCTATTGTGATATTATGAAATACATGCTGCGTCTTTTATCATATAATAATGGCAATATACCAAGTAAATGATGATTTAATCAATAACAATATAAAAAAATAATGAAGTGAATTGTGCTACCCTAGTTTGACTTACTGATTTTTGATTACTGATATGACTTGAGAAATCGTATGGAAAGATTGAGTGACGAACCAGTGTGCACAAATAAATTTCGAGATTAATATTAATTGATTAAAATCCCAATAATGACGTTGGTTTTTTTAATGAACTATCCAACCTCATATTCTGTATTGAAATATTGTAAAAAAAATAATTTAAATAAAATGATTTGGCATCTTTGTTTGCTTTTGTTCTCAGAGATTTTTATTAAAAAACCTTAGAAAATGTGATTTTTTCTCATTTAAAAAATGATTTAATTGAAAAGATATATAATTACAATATATATATATGTATTTGCTTCAAAATAATAGTAATCAATGGTTTCATAATGATGTGATATTACTTTGAAAATTATGACGCCGGCCCGCTCATCTGAAAAAAGTACCTGTTTTCAACTCAATAGCATGGCTTTGACTATAGGGGGCTTTGGATTTACTCATTCTGCTTAGTAGAGTTATGGAACGCCGGCGTAATTAGGGACTGCAATACCGGTGTTAACGAAAGCGGGTTCTCGGTATTCATGGTGTTTTTTCAATACCGAAATACCGGTATTAATTGATTTAAATCCTTTTTTTAAATGTATATTGACATTATATATATTATATCTATATATATAAAACAAAGTGGGGTTAGTTACACCACGTATATCTCGAGAATTACTGCAAGGATTTCAATGATATTTGATTTATAAAATTCTTATTTACCTAGAATAGCAGAATAAGCATTAAAACATCGGAAAAATATCACGGAAAATAAATTATGAAGAAAATTAATATCTTCATACAGAACAAAATTTTCAAATGAGGAATAGGTCAAATAATGACATGTTGTTTTATGCTCGGTTCAGGTAGATGACACTAGATGGCACTGTATTTATACGATAGACTTTTAAATAATTTTGAATTTAGAGTATAATCGATGATATGAAATGAAAACGAAAGAGAATCGAATACTATTGAAATGAGGTTATGTTTATAATTCGGTATGATACATTTTTTGACAACAATATTACGATGTTTGCACGAACGTTTGTATCGAATTGACAATTCAAATTTGATGTTCGATTGTGTTCGATTGTTTCGATTTCATATCTGTCAAATCTCTGGTCTAAATATTGACATTACATTTAAATGTGTTTCGTGCATTAGGTGTGATTGTTTGTTTGTTATTTATTCAATGTTCTTAGATTAGTTTTATTTGGAATTAGAAACTGTACTCTTTTCACTTCAATTAATACTATACTATTTATATATAGAACGTCAAAAAAATATTTCGTGATATTTGACAGCAAAAGTACATTGTGAATTATATTACATAACGTTAGTAAGCCATTACTTTATGGTTATTTTTAAATGCATACTGCTACGTACGTAATTCCTGTGTCCACTGTCAATACTTGATGGAAAAGCATTCTATATTTAATTAAACGGCTTTTCTCTTATATAATGTCGAATGCGAAATTGTTAACAAAGAAAGTTTCAATTGACTATTTTTATGAAGTTCAACGAAAATTGTACAATTTCTTTTTTATGTTTTGTCAACAATTATATCGACTATGGAAAGCAAGAAGGGCGTAACCCACACATGCGCAAAAAAGTGTTTTGATGATTTTGGGCCATATGCAAATTATGAATTATACAAAAACTTGAAATGCACGGACACGTCTAAACTGGTGTTTAATTGACAAAATAATCTATATACATAAAACAAAGCGGGGTTATTTACACCACATATATCTCGAGAATTGCTGCACGGATTTCAATGATCTTTGATTTATTAAATTCCTCTCCGGCTAGAATAGCAGAATAAGCATTAAAACATCGGAAAAATATCACGGAAAAGAAATTATAAAGAAAATTAATATTCTCATAGAGTTTTCAAATAATGAACATTTTGTTTTATGCTGGGTTCAGATAGATGACACTAGATGGCACTGACACGATCGACTTTTAAATAATTTTAAATTTAGAGTATGGATTAGAATAAAAAAATCGATGATATGAAATGAAAACGAAAGAAAATCGGATAATATTGAAATGAGGTTATGTTTTCTGACTTGGAAATTCTTTCTGAATCTCCAAATCAGATACGCACATAATTTTCTATCATTATTTTGACATGCTTTCCATCGAATCCATGTGAACTGTGGAACAAGGTACAAGGATGACATGTCAGAAGACATTTTACATCAAATTCGTGTCAGTTCAGGGAATCCCGATCTCGAGATGAATGAAGAGATACATAACCAGGCTTTGCTTTAGATCGAAGACATGTGTTACCTCATGTGCGGCAGTTTGTTAGTCAAGTTAGGAATGCCAACGCCAGATCGTGGAATGAACGACGCTTTCAATCGAAAATTGGAACGTGAACGTGAATATTTTCGAGATGCATTGAACCAATCAGTTCAAACGAATTTACCACTGTTGAACCCACAATAGAGGGAAGTGTACGATACGTTAATGAATGCAATTTATGATGGAAATGGTGGCTTATTTTGCCTTGACGCGCACGGTGGAACTGGGGAGATATTCCTCATGTCATTGATTATGGCTACTGTTCGTGCGAGATCCGAAATTGTTGTAGCAGTTTCTTCTTCTGGAATAGCGGCTACGTTGATAAAAGCATGCCGAACGGCTCAATCAGCGTTGAAATTTCCGTTAAACCTCCAAACGACTGAAAAACCGACATGCAATATTGCGAAACACTCAGCAATGGCCGAAGTTTTGGAAGCGAGTAAAATCATCAACTGGGATGAATGCACAATGGCACACAAACGCGCATTGGAAGCACTCAACCGAACTATGAAAGATCTGCGCAGTGACTCAAGATGTTTTGCAGGCGCAATGATTCTACTATCTGGCGATTTCTGCCAAACACTACCAGTCATTCCAAGATTGACCGTTACCGATGAAATAAACGCTTGCCTCTGCTGACGACAAACATGCGAGTTACATTTCTAAACGATCCATCTGCCGAAGATTTCTCCAAGCAATTGCTGACTATCGTCGGTAACGGCCGTGTTCCTGTTGACGAATCGAACGGATTGATTTCGATTCCGCCGAATTTTTGCAATTTCGTCTCAACGAAGGACGGCTTCATCAACAAAATGTTCCCAAACATCTAATCACAAAAATCACAATTGGTTGATTGAACGAGCAATTCTTGCGGCTAAAAACAAAGATGTGGATCATTTAAACTTCGCAATTCAAAATCAAATCGTTGATTTACTGCATTCCTTTAAATCTATCGACTGTGCCACGTGAATTACATCATTTCAATGTAATTTAAATACTTTTCATTTTGAATTTTGCCCATTTATTGAACTTAATTCATTTTGAGTATTCATTCAAACTGAATTTAATTCATGCAATAAATTAACACAACATTTATTGATCCTGAGGCGGTACGAAGTTCGTCGGGCCAGCTAGTTTCATTATAAAATTGTTCGCAATGCATTGGAATATTTTAAATCTGCTAAGAGTTTTGTCAATTTCGACAGGTGTCAGAATTGATGATAATTGTATGGTGAAGTGAATTCCTAAATACAATAAAATGTCTAATTTATAATAAATTTTTGCGTCGGCCATTCGAGCGTTGTCTCTCTGACCGCAGGTTGTAAATAACTTTATAATATTATTACTCAGTTTGTTTCTCGGGTTGCGTTCATCTACGGACTCGCTCTGCAGACTTCTTCTTCTTCTTAGAAAGGCAGTTAAACAAGTGCGGGTAGTACTTGGCTGAACTCAGTCATCTTTTATGTGCTGTTATATACCAGGTCACTATTTCAGATGAAATTGAATCTAATTGAATACAGGTTCATCGCGCCTCGGGATTGGAATACCGGTAATATCATTAATAGTATCCTGGAATTCATGGTGATTTCAATACCAACATACCGGGCTTAAAAATTGTAAAAAATACTTGTACTTCAGTATTGAAAACTAACCAAATTCGACTGTTTAATTCATAGAAACCACTACATATTTTATGAAAATTGTTCAAGGTATATTTTAATAATTTAAACCTGTTAATATTAAAATCAATATTGATAGATTCCAGAATTGATAACCCTTTCAATTATGTATTATTATTTTAACCCTTTCCTTACTATGCAAAAATAAAATCACGCGCCCCTGAGCTGTGTATCCGTCACACATCAGGCAAACGGGAGTGAATCATGACAATTATATAACACTACTACAATATTTCTATTATTGCATTACTCAATGCGTAAATGTATAAGGGAGGAATACCTGAATTTTAGCCCGAATATTTATTATATATCCAGAGAAATGTAAATGATTAGAAGGTATGTGTAATATTTACACATCTTAGTTAAGAAAGGGTTAATAAAGCTATTTATGAAAATCATTCGTTTGTGATAATATACATATTCTTAATTACGTTGTTTTTTGATTTTTTGTTGTACCAAAAGCTCCTCGTACATAAATGTTTTATCTGTCTTTCGATTTAAGTTGCTCAGAAAGTCTCCGTAAATTTAAAGTTTAAAAACTTCAAACAAAGGCAGATTTACTCTGCAAAGTTAAAAAGGAGCTTTTTGTTAATTAATGTTCTTCCTTTTAAGTAAGCTTTACAGCTAAGCTGTCAACTGAGAGCTTATGGTCAATTTATTGCTAACAACTTCAACGACTAAAGCCGAGTTTACTTCGGTCGAAGCTGTTTATCCAGCTTTTAATTGTTGCATTCAATATTTTTTCTGCAGGTATGCAATTTATTGTATTGCAGCTTAATTACGACAAACCTTTTATGTTGGTTTTCAGCCGGATAATGATTCAAAGTAGTCAATTATTTTATGATATTGCCAATTATCGATTTCTGTAACGAAGTTTATTTTACTGGCGAAAAGGAATTAATTGGTTACTTCGACCAGACGTTTCCGAAACTTTCTGCCTCTAGTTTGGAGGTTGTGATTTATCGAGATATCAGGGAAATATTTGTCGGTTTTTTGATAATTTTCTGAAGTCTCAAAAGTCTGGAGGCATGCTGTCAATTTGTCCTTTTTTAATTACGGTGTCCGCGGGTTCGAATTCCCGTACGTACAGCAAATGATATATTATACATTGATATTTTAATTTCAATCATATCTTCATTCAAACATATAATACTCATCTCTACTATTTCCATTATCATTTAATTTGATCATGACCGGTTTGGCTCACGACAAGCATTATTACTGATCTAAATTAAAAATTGAGCGAAACCGGTCCCGATTATATTAAATAAAATTGGAATAAGTCCACATGAGTATTATATTTCATGAATATAATGCCTCTCCTATGTCGGGTCCTATGGCTCAGCGGTTATTAGCATCGTGGGCTTCCGTGCCGGATCTCACGTGTTCCAGCCCCAGTACTAACAGTATTTTTCGATCAATCAATCGAGTTCTGTTCAAAGGCGTTGGTGTTTGTGATGTCTAAAAATTCCCTCCTTCACTTCCAATCCTTCAATAACTGGACGTAGCGAGATCGATTAGTTAACCACTAATCCTGTCCTAGCCTTATCCTTCTATCCCCACTACCGTCTTTGGTGAAGAGGTTGAGCCACTGAATAACAAACAGTTCTCGTAGGAAAAAGTTCTGTTGAGATACCTGTATTAGGAGGCCATATGCTCCACATTGGGAGCGGACATGTAATTAAAATGCCTCTCCATCTAGTGTTGACAGTGGGCATCCTAAAAGTGATCATATCTTTATGCTCGGAGGGAATGGATGGGATGTTTTTTAATACCTTCAATACAGTTGTGGGCTGCCAATACGTTAAAATAGTTATCGCTTACTCTCAGAGCTATTCACGGTGTTCCGAGGAAAGAGCATATTTTTTTCTATCACTCTTACACAGTTCATTAAAAATAGCCCTGTCGTAAATAATATCTGTGGAAATTGTCATTTTATTTAATAAGTTCTCTTTAGTGGTGCAAGTCAGTTGTTTTATTATTATTATTTAGAATTTATTAATGCTTTTGAATTGTTAAACAATGCAATATTTTATTATATGTTTGAAGTATTGCTTTTCAAATATTTTACTAATTAAAATATAAATAACTAATCCGTATCTAATCAGATATTTCATGCGGTTTAAGTCGATTATAAGCCAGCTTAGCCAACCAGTAATCGGATATAAATTGTAGGGTTTTGTCTCAAATCTTAAAATAAGTGTAAAAATTAGACTACTCTACGAATAGACGAGCAAAACTAACTAACGTTTGATATTATTATTGTTAGTTTTTTGTTGTACCGTCAGCAACCCGACTCTTCACTAAGAGCTCCAATCCCGCGATCAAGGATCCTATACATATTGCTATCCTGTAATCCCGGGATTGTCTTAGTAGTAATCCCGGAATTTCGGGATTTGTTTTCTGTATTAAATCTTTTTGTTGTACCAGCATTGATATGCGTAATAATCGATATTTAATATGGAAGTGACGGTTTTGTTATTCCTAATTAAAATATTTGAATAAACAATTAAAAAATATATCGCTAATGGATTTTTGTTACATCGGTTGTTACACTGATTGTTAATAAATATATATATATATTATAAAATTTATTATATCTACAATTTAGAAGTATCAAATTGTCTATGCCCCGGAGACATACACACTGTCTATGTGCATTTGATTTTCATTGTATGACTAAGTTGAACATAACATTCTGTAGAGTTATAAATTTCAGCTTGGACATGAGATAAGGGACCTTTTCATATTTATCTAAAACAGCATCGTAAGTCAATTCCTTTTGGAGGCGGGATTAATCCTATCAAGCATCCTTTTAACACGTATAGTACGTGGAATAGTTGGTAGTCTATATTTTTGCATTTTTTTTTAACAACAAATGTAATAAACCTACAGTTATAATTTAACGAATTTAAAAAAATCATGACAGTTATATGATTACTTTAGGATGGGGTGGGGAACCTTTTCATTTATAAAGGCCACATTCATGTATCTGATTCAACATACGGCCGTAGTAAAGAAAACATATAATGGGTTGATTACGCTCTTTTTCCAAACGCTTGCGTATAATTTTTTGATCAAAGTTAATATTTTGATTAAGTCAAAAGGCCGCAGGTTCCCCTCCACTGTTAATACATATCGTCTTCTCTATACTCTCTTCTAAAAACAGAGCAACTGAGTAACAAGCAGTTCTCATTGCTCAAATATGCTCTAAATTGAAAGCGGACATGGTTTCTATAAAAAGAAGTAAAAAAACAGTGAACTCAGGTATTTATTTTAATATTTAAAAAAAACATATCGCATGTGTTTATTTATTTTCGTGTTTTCTGTATTTTTTATCAAAATAAATATTTTCTATGGACCAAAAATATATTTCTCGGTTGTTACATTAAAATATGTATATTCTATATAAAGATACAAATTTCGAATTCCAATAGCCGCAGTTCCTCTGATTGAATGTCTTATTTATGTAGATGCGTTTCTAAGATTCAATAAATACGAGAAAGTTCATCGAGTTGTAAGGTTACGAAGGGTTAAAATAAACGGACGTTCAACTCTCGTCGCAGCAAACAGGTTCAAACTAATATATTGTATAAACTTAGGGACAACTATTTTTTTAAATTTATTTATACAAAAAAGTCGCGAGACATGTTTAGGTGTAAACATATACGTACCCTTTCACAATATTCTTATTTGTTTTTCAAACTGTTGCTTATAAATTTATACGCCAAGTCGATAATATTTTGTATACAGTCCTCGATCTTTTTTGTCTGGCATATTTTTATGTATACCCTTTTGGGAATTCACACTCAAAGCTTTAAGTGTGTCGAGTAAGCTTCTTTCATATCTGACTCAATACAGCACGCGCTATTTCAGTCTTGAATTTAATAAGATACTTGCAATCAAGGATTGCAATATCGAAAAAATATAAGAGCCCTCGAGAAGTGAAGTTGTATCAAGTGGCAAAATAGAATAACTTTTCTTTAGGTCTTTTGAGTACAATAACTTTTTTCTTCTTCTTCTTTTTCTTTGGCCATGTTCGCTCCCTATGTGGAGCATATGGCCGCCACGTGCCACGGTATGCACTTCCATGTTTCCCTTCTTCTGCCAATTGCTTTGCATCCTCCCATGCATGCAGCATCCCGTCCGCGAGAGTTAATAAGATACTTACAATCAAGGATTGCAATATCGAAAAAATATAAGAGCCCTCGAGAAGTGAAGTTGTATCAAGTAGCAAAATAGTATAACTTTTCTTTAGGTCTTTTGAGTACAATAACTTTTTTAATTAGTGTTTTTTTGTGTATTGCATATTTTAATTTTAGGAAGACATTATTGCAGTGTGTATTTACTAAGCTCAATTATTTTTTACTATATTTAAAAACATGTAGAATCTTATAACGAATCGAGCTCATTATTTTAAAAATACCACTTAGAATTTATTAGTCTTTGATGATTTTTTAATTTTATGTTATAGGTGTTAAGCATTTTAATTTTGTGTAATTGTAGAGTCACTTATAATGTAATTTGTAAATTCTTTTCATTGTTAATTGTTGTTTACACATTTTATTTTAATTTAATTTTGTATAAATAGCACTGTTTATATATTTTTCTTATCAGTTGAAAATTCTCGCAATGAACGAAAACGGTCCTGACCTATTAAATAAAGTGGAATAAAGTACAAAAGAATATTGTGTTTTTATTAATATAATGCCTTTCTTCCAAGTATTGACACTGAACACCCTAAAAGTGAAAAATAAATTAGTTTAATTACGCCCAATTAAGAATTTGCAGTAAATTTTTCCAATATAAAATAAACGTCACAAACCAAATTCAACACGTAATAAATAAAATATTAAAACAAAGATATTGCAACAGTAATCACGAATTCAATAGCAAGTTTTGCAAGGTTCAACACGTTACTGAAAACAAGGGATACAACTTTTTGCCCTCCTCTTTTTGTAAATTGATGCTATCACACAAAAAAATCGATTTTGCTTAATTTTCAATTCAGCAATACCTTTTTTTGTACTGATAAAACAAGTACAAGTACCAGGATCACGGTTTCGACAATACCCCTTATAACGCGATTAGTATAGAGTTTTAGTATTGTCAATTTTGAAAAAATATAAAATAATGATACACGCTAATATTTTTCTTGCTATTAAAATTTATTGCACAAATATGAACTTACGCTTTATTTATTACATATTATTTTTGAAGCTATTTAAATTAGTTATGCGAACAAATTTGAACTGTTTTAATTTTTGTGTTTTGCAGGCTTACCCAATTAAACATACTAATAATTAATCAGCGAATGGGCATTGAAATTAATGCCAAATTTACTAAAGTAAAGTACGTTATTTTCAAACTTCTTGCTACTTATTGAAGATCCAAAAAGCTGCAATCTATCGATTTGTTCGAATCTATTAAAACGTTTAGGTAAGGCGTTCAAAAGAGTTAAAAATAATTTATTCTGGGGCACCAGTATGAACTCTTCCCAAAAAATAGTCTAGTGTATAAAGTTGGGATTGTAATTAATCTATTCTTACAGAAGTTAAGAGCAACACAACCAAATATACAATAATTAAACACCGATGCGTTCCTTGTATTAATTTTAGATTATCATCATTCTAGCAGTAACAGAGTGTTCATGACATTTTCAATTTTTAAAATAAGATAAAAATACAAAATCATTTATTGAACTGGAATTTATTTGGTAGAACTTCGTTATATGGTGAAAAAATATCAATGTATTTTAGTTTTACACATATTATTTTATGAGGGCTATTTTGACTTACGCCTACGTCAGAACTGTGTTGAAAGATACACTTATTTAGCTACTGTACTGGATTATAACAGATTCACATTAAAATATATCAACCCAAAATCGGCAAAATAACTTAAAACGCAATTTCCCGAATTGTGTTGCTTAAGTCAATGATTGTTGAATATCACCTGTGCCAAAAAAATTAGAGCGTTATTTCATTCGCCTGATCAATTTTAGGGCCTGTGCATTTTAGCGTTTCGATTTGTCCCCGGGCACGTGTACCCCGGTTTTGAGAAACGCTGTTCTTGATAACTGAAAGTAGACAATTTTATTACAATATCAGGATAGACATTGAGTATATATTACTATTTACTGACCGATTACTACTTAAGGAATTTATTTTTTGAACCCAATTAAAAAAAAAAACTGTAAAATTTATAAATCGTCAGTTAATTTTCGTCTCTTACGGGTCGATATGAAATACATGTAGAATCAGTGGCGGCCGGTCAATGTGGCATTCGATCAATGGACCCCTTGTATATGCAGGAGCGGTTATATTTCATGAAATAATATTCAAACATAACATTTATACATTCACTCATTTAATAATACAGGTAGGTTACCCACCCACTATTATTTTTTCCCCGATGAGAATTTTTTACAAGTTACTCGAGATTAACTCGGGGAATATTGATATTATAAACACACATGTATTAGATCTCAAATTTAAATTGAAAACATGTAAATTTGTCATTGACCTCACGAGGAATTGAACCCAAACTCGCCTGGTCGGTAGAGCTAAGCTCTTACCAATTAGACCACAGCGGGTGGCTTAACGCCTAACGTGTTACACAAGTAGGAATTTATAAAGTTCATTAAAATCTTATCCCACTAAGGATAACTCTTTATTATTAGTCTTACGCAATTATATGATGTAATATATAAATAACACTGTATTAAAAGCGATATTAACCGTTTGAATACCGCGCAAATAAATCATTAATGTGTCCCAGAGATACTGCGTGTTTTTGAGAAAAATAATTTTACCTAATATACACTCGAATTCGATATTTTAAAAACCTATATTGACTCATTATATATGGCACTACACATATTCATAAAAATATTGCTTATATTCTTTTAGACTACAAAGTATTTGATTTTTCAAATGTATTTGGACATCAGTGTTCCCTTCCATATGTTCCGGACACCTGTGTCCGCTTAGTATTCAAGTGGTTAAACTTAAATCGAATATTGTATTTTTGTATCTAAAAATTAAAAGCTCACTTTTATCTCTAGAGCTTTTAGTTCAATAACTCCCTGTTGAAACCATCGAGCTTTTCACTGGTCAAGGAATATTAATCGAAAACTGTTCCTCAGTGACCTGGGCATCGTTAATAATATTGTTATCAATAAATAAGTATTACTGTTGGCTTCGACCATCTGATAACATTTTAACCTAAGGCGTTGAAGACTTGGATCAATATATTAAAGTAGTAATTATTCTAGACCAGACTCTTCATCGTCTTGTCATATAAAAACTAGACTGTACACTCCTCTTATTTTAATAAATGTTAATACCGGACAGCCAAACATAGATCATTGTTAAATATTTACCAAACTAATATGCGGTAGCCGAATTTAATTAAAAAATACATTATCTATTTATTTATGTTATGTAATAATTATTAGATGAAGCTGTTTTTGCTATTAAGCGTTATCTATCAATTACTCGTGTTACAGCGAGTTTATCGATAGTTTTAAAATGAAAAAAAACCGCAGAAGCTTCTGAGATACTTATCAGATATGTAAATATCGATTTTCAAAAGGCAAAAGGACGTAACCAACACATCAAATTATACAGGGGGCGCAAAAAACGTTTTTTGATTATTTTGAAACCAAATTCAAAATATTAAATATACACAAACTTTGAAGTGTACATAAATAGGTTCTTTGTTTACTCGATCTAATATTATTTTAATTAAAAGCTAAATTTAGATACTAGTTCAGCATTTACAGCTTACATCCTTTTGAAAGAACGTTGTATACGTTGTGATTATTGAAAAAAGCTGCTTAGAAAAAACTTTGTGACGTCCTATTGTCTTTTATAGTTAATATATTTATGAGAATAAAAAATGGTATATTAAAATTCATTTTTAGTATAATTGCTTGAATATGGTTTGTAAAATTATGGTTACGTTAATTAAAAAAAAACGAACAAATTAAGGTTCGTTTTTTTGAATTGCACACTAAACAGTTCCTTTATTATTTTTTAATGAACTTGAAATATTCATAAGCTATTAAAAAAATCCACGATTGTTTATGCATTTTCAATGCTTATTAATTTAGTAATAAAACAAATGAATTGTTTTTTTTTTGTTTAGTTTTTAAAAGGCACTGAATTTAATGAACCAAATGCATATTATAATTAAATGATTTTTCTATTTATGTTAACATTTTAATGTTTTTATTCTTACACTTAAATTCATGTCCAATAAAAAAAACCCATGCCAACGTTAACATTTTATAACGGACCTTAATCATTTTTTAATTAAAATATTGTTTTTATGCCTCGACCGGTTTGGAAAATATTATTAATCCGACCTATTACAAGAGGTCATATATTTATTTTAATAAAGAATGAGCACACTGAACAATTTCTTACCGTGTAACAATAATAGAAGATGCATAATATTGATTCTTAGAAATGCCTCCGTTATAGCAGAAGCCTTATCAATACATTATTACAGAAAACAAATAAAGCTCGAATGAGCTACTCAATTTGTGGTATGGTATCGCATACTATTTATTTACTCAATTGGCTTCCTTATTTCATATATTGTGCCAGATACATGATGTATGTTTACATTGTAAATCGACAGAAGCGTGCAATCAATAGATAATTATTTCTAATTTACATAGGCCCCACATCATTAGACCTTCGTACTGTAGTAATTTTATGAAAAAATATTTCTATGCAATGAACACTTTCGATAACTCAAAACTCAAATTGCAAAATATGACAACATTGTATTTATTAATATTGCTTTTTATTACCCATCATTCGAGGGATTCGTTTGATTTTGCCGATGGAACAATTTTCTTTGAAAAACAATAATTGAATTAGTAATTAATTGCTCAGTTCGTCCTGTATCTCCGCTGAGTACATCCTGTGGATAGTCATCACACGTACATAAGTACAGTGGTCATATTTTATTTCATTAAATAAATATAAGAATATACGATGTTTTCAGAAATTAACAAAGGTTTTCAATGTATCACAAACTATGTTTTATTTAAATTTTATTCAAAATTTAGCACATCTCGGGTTGACTTATTCAGACTGTACTTTACTTTATTTTGTAAACCGTTCACCACTAATGCTGTATGATTGTAATGAAATCATGAAAATGTTACGACAGTTCTGATAGATAGTGTTCTCTTCTCTCCTTCGTATTATTGTAAATTAATCATTAATTTCACACTTTGGCTATACATAAACTTACTTCTTGTAAAAGCTATAAACAAAATATTATATTCATTACTTTCTTGATTTTATAGTAGAGTTTCCACAATGGTAAATCGAGACTGGGGTTTTTTTGAAAATAAAATTGACAAAATATAACAAACAATTGGTATAAGAAATGTAGCACGAATTTAAATATATAATCATACAAATTATAAATTAATGAAACTAAATTTATTTAAATAGAATGTTACGTATAACTCAGTGTTTTATTTTTCATTGTTAGTGACTTTCCACCAAGAATTGTAGAGAACACTTTGCAAATTATGAATAAATGGTTTGTTACGATGAAGAAAATATCACCAAAATGACAATTGTATATTTTTAATATAATCTTTTAACGAAAACAGTGATATAAGATCTGTTAGATAATCATACATCATCCAAGTACTATCTTCTTTCTTACTATCTATGCATGGGCGGTGGTAATACATCGATTTCTAATATTATACTTCTTTCAATACATTGAACAAACTTTTTTTTCTACACACTTCATTACACCAGACGTCCCAATTTGGTAGGCAGTAAACTCTTCACTTGTACAGGTTCTTCGAAGACGGTGTTATCCACCTGCTAAGCGAGGAAACACCGGTTTTCGGATGAGTGAAGTGGCTTGTATGAGAAATTATGGAGATAGTGACGTGGGCGGGAGTCGAGTCTTATCCCATACCTCGGAAGTGCAACGCGTTGAACACAAAGCGAGACTACTCGGTCAGAGGGCGGTGGGAAGAGAAACGTGAACGGGAAGATGGGCTCATGCTGCAGTTGTTTCATTGTTTCGTATTATTGGGCTGGCATTTTCTATTTGAAACTGTATATATTTTTTTATATTATCTGAATAGATAGTAAACACAAAACAGTATTCGATTAACTTCAACATTTAAGGCGGGGCGAGGCTTATGGAGCTGGAATCGTCCGAAAATAGCTGAATACAAGTAGTTTTTTTTTTAAATTAACCATTACATTATGAATACATGAAAATTAACTTTTTACATCATACTGATTCATACCTTAGTATGAACCCTTGAGAAATGGAGTGAGCCAAGTGTTAAAATAGAAAAACTTTTCTATTAGACTTTTAAGTTCAATCACGCTGGCGTTGTTTTTGCTGTGTGTATTTATTGAGTTCAATTTATCTTACAATATTTTAATGTAAAACATTATAACGCATCTTATTTAATTTTTCCTAAAATACCACATGGCTCACTTCACTTCTCAGAGCTTATATTATGCAGTGACTGCGTAAGTATCAAAATGCACATTTGATGCTAAATTACGAATCTATATATTATGTATAATCGAAAAAATAAATGATGTGTAGGGCAATAATTACTTGAAATTTTAAGAGTTCTCATTTGCACTAATTCAATTTTTATTAAATTAGGTCAGTACCGGTTTCGTAAATGACGAGCATTATCAACTGATAAGAGAATACAATGTTATAGTGTTATTAATACAAAACAAAATCAAATTAAAAAAAAAGTGTAATTAACAATTGGTATTGAAAGGAAATTACCTATTAATTTTATTTTGTTTTGTACAAATAACACTGTTTACTTTGTACTTTCTTATCAGTTGATAATGCTCGTCTCGAGCGAAACTGGTTCTGATATTATTAAATTAACGTGAAAAATTAGTGCTAATGAGTATTTTATTTGTTAAATATATGTATATATTGCCTTTCCACCGAGTATTGGCAGTGTATGTTGGACGTCTTTAAACCAGGGCTGTGGAGTCGGATAAAAAAGGTTACTCCGACTTCCAAAGAAATTTTTCAATCATTTCATTTTGTCTTTTATTGTATATGTATACCATTAGATCTTCTTTAGTCAGCCTAGCATACAGTGGTAACACTATGGACTATTTTGTTTCCGACTCCGTATAAATCCTTTGACGACTCTGACTCCACAGCCTTGCTTTAAACGTCGCCACAGCACTACTTTCATGATGTAAATATATTGTCATATATTATTTATATAAAAATATAGATTTACTTGAAATTGATTAATCATTCATTTTGATGCAGTTGTTTCGGTTTTTACACTGCAATTCTCACAGTCGTCGTATCGTTATTAATAAATATTATGACCTTTCATGGTACAATAGAGAAATGAAGGGAGCTATTTTAAACCAAGGTAATATATTTCCACGCAGATAGTCGATTCCGATGCGACCGTAAAATTGCCTCTGCGGCCTTCTGGTATTAATCATTTTACAACTATCATCGTCGAAATATTAAATAAAACCCAACTGTATATTGTAACCCTGATTTACGAGTTTTAAACCAATATTTTGTTTGAAAGTCGTTCTGATTTTAATGCGTTGATCAATCAAAAAGGAGGGTTGTGAAGTAACAGTCATGGCTGCACGGTATTTTGGGCGAATGGAGTCCTTTTTATTGCATAATAAAATAAAAATTATTTACTGCCCTAATAAATTGATGCTGTATTGTCAATCTATAATTAAATTATACTTTGTTATTTCACTTGTGTTTCAAATTGTTGTATTCGTAAACCTTGCGATTTTATGTCTGACATGCTTCTCAAAGAAGCGAAACACGTGTCACATTTTGTAACACAATATGAAATAACAAACTTCCACAAAGTTACCGCCGAATCAATCGAAAATAGAAACAATAAGCTTGGAAGACAAGTCACAGCATGAAATAAAAATATTAAAACGTCCAAACAATGCTATGCATAATATAGTAAAGATTAATAACGTTTACACCATTTTAAAAACATTTAATATGTTTGTAAATATGTTTTTAAAAAAGCGTTTGGAATTAAAAATAATGTAATGATTACAATCAAACCAAAAAAATATAATGAAATATACTCTTACCAGCGCCAGGCCTTTATCAATTATATTAAACCAAAGAGAAGATATGAAAAAATAAGAATGTAATTAAGTCCTCAAAACTTAAGTCATTTTCATAATATTACTTTATATGATATTTATTTACCTTCAATATATACCTACATATACGTAATTTTTATTGAATTTTGAATATTTCATACGCAAATTACGTGAACTAAAAATGAATATAAGGTTATTGAATGACACTTGAAAACCGGAAAATGTGGATTCCTAGTTCGCAAAGACGGAGTTTCACTATATCGACTTTGGGAAGTAAAAAGGACGTAACCCACACATATCAAATTATACAGGCGGCGCTAAAAACGTGTTTTGATGATTTTGTGACATGCAAATTATGAATTATACACAACTTTGAAGTGCACGGATACTTCTAAACTGGTGTTTATTTGACACAGCCTAATATTAATTAAAGATATTGTTTTGGAAAAACCTTTATTTCAGTGTTTTTTCTTGGTTTTATTTTTTTACAAAGTCATCTTTTTCAAACTTAAATAAATTTAGATACTTATTCGGCATTTTCAGCTTCCATCATTTTAATAGAATGTGTGTCAAGTTGTATGCATTGTGATTATCGAAAAAAAGCTGTTTTGGAAAATTGAGGGTTACGTCGTTTTTCCTTTCCACAGTCGATATTATAAGCATGCTTATTTTTTTTTCGGTTATCTAACTGCTAACAACCCACCCTATCTGTTTTAAACCGCTTTTCAATTCAATTTATTAGCCGCTTGTAATAGTACATTTTTACATCCAAATTAAATGTGTCATGTTTCGATCACTCTCATAATTAAGCCGATTAAGCTATTAAGCTATCCTAATCCTATTTATTTCGTTACATCAATGTTCGGTATACAATTGTATAAATTCAATTCTAGTGATACTTAATTGTGCTTTTTTTTGTTTCAGGTATGTTCCATGAATCCAGTTTCAAACGGTATCGATTTTTATTGTAAGCTGCACTGCCGTAAGCCTTTTTATGTATTTTTTTTTTATATTGCAAGGTAATAATATATTTTAGCTTTGCAAAAAAGTGGGCCAAAATCTGTACTTATCGAATACAGTATAGTTGTATATCAGTGTTCGAATGTTTACCACTCAAAGTCGTTACAATGTATATAGCAAAGAATATTTTCATCAATTTTATTAATACATATATTGCCACATTCATTATTTTAAATTCTTTTCCTTGTTCACTGTCAATACTTGGTGGAAAGGCATTACATAAGAGAAAAACACAATATTCCTTTGTATTTATTTCCACTTTTTATTTACCAAGATGCGGACCGGTTTCGGTCAATTTGTTTCAATTTGTTTTTGTATCAAATCTTTGGGTATTCCCATGAGCTTATCTTTTTCGCCAGCAATGGCTTTGGACTCGGTGATACATTTATTTAATATATAAACACGAAACACTCATTTACTAAGCGTCAGTTCAAGTTTATCCGTGCACTTGAACGCCTGAAGATGCCGAAAGGCGAAACCCGGGTCGTTAGTGACAAAATCTGTGGGAGTGTACATAATTTGAACGATTCAAATTTAATATTGAAATTCCACCAAGCACCTTCAGTCGAAATCTTAAATTATAAATAACACTGTTAAATTATATTTCTAATCAGTTGATAATGCTCGCCATAAGCGAAACCGGTCCTGATATTGGTAAATAAAAAGTAGTAATAAGTACAAAAATATCGTGTTTTTCTTAATTCTTTTCCTTGTATTCAGTTTTATTGCTCCACTGTAAAAGAATGAACTTGGGAGTTATGATATGTCAACATTAACAAAAATATTGGTTACAAGTGTCAACTTCTGAGTCAGAAGTTCTGATCATATAAATTTTTTCGTATAACATTAAATTATGTATGTATAATAGGTCGAGATGTTGGTGTTTACTATACATTTTTAAAATATCTGCTAGTGGCATTATACCGTCTAAATCAGGGGCGGGGAACCTTTCCATTTCAAAAGGCCACATTCATTTATCTGATTCAACATAAGGCCGCAGTAAAGAAAACGTTGACACCGCCCCCCTTTTTTTCGACTGTCGAACATATAATGGGTTGATTACGCTCTTTTTCCAAACGCTTGCGTATAATTTTTTGATCAAAGTGAATATTTTGATCAAGTCAAAAGGCCGCAGGCTCCCTTCCACTGATCTAAATTAATTCTTTGGACTGCTTCTATCTAATGCTTTCAAAATAGTGATTACCGAACTATATACATATATCAAAGCTTAGAAACAAAGAAAATTTACGGTTTGTTAATCTCATTATTGCAGTAAACTACATCCATAAAAATAATGAATCAGTACATGAAAAAATATAAATGAAATAATTGATAGTTTATCGAATGAAACAATCAATAGAGAGCCAAACATCTATTGATAGCATCGTCAAGATTTTTTTTCTCATTAATGTTAAACTGTTATAATTTTATGTAATGCTCTTTTATATGAGGCGCTCAAAAGCAAAAACTGGCAAGTTAGCAAATAAGATAACCATAAAATACGTACATGAACTATAACTATTTTCACATAATATTTTACGACACATAAATTACAAAATGCTACAATCCATTTGATATTTTCTACCTTTTCTCGTGTCACGGAAATTACATGTAGAAACCGACACATTTGCAACCAGGTCTGTGAAGTCGTGTAAAAAAAGACGACCCCGACTCCGAATAAATTTTTCAATCTTTTCAATTTAATTTATATATTATACATACATATATGTATTCCATCAGATCATCTTTAGTCAGCCAAGCATGCAATGTCAACATTATTAGAGCCCTGATTTCAAGTTAATAATGTCTGGCATATTGTTGTCAATTATCGATACAACTAATAATTCAAGGGTGAATCGCAGAAATGTCGTTTATTTCAAAGAGGGAATGTCGATTTTTGCAACGTTGTTGTTTTTCTCGTTTATTTTTTTAAACGGTTGAGTGATATTAAGTAAAAGTAAAAAAATTACTACAATTTTTTAGCGTGAAACACATACTCATAATTTACTACTTACATTAAAAAATGTAAATATCCGTTTTTGCTTTTAAGCCCTTCTTGTGTTAAATAGTTGTAGTAGCTTTCGCTAGAAACGTTGCACGCACATTCAATATATTGGTGTTTAATATTTGATTCAATGCCTTTGCAAAATATATAATCACTTCCTGTGATTTCTTAAGAATCTTACACCTTAAGATATTTCCAATTATTTGTACACGAACAGTACGCAAGTCATCTTAATAATAATATAATTGCAGTACACTGCCCTTTAAAAGGCGATAACCATAATTGCGTGTTGTAAGTAATTTACACTTTTTTTTTTATAAATCGTTTTTAAAAAGTCATTAGTCGCCTTTGCAAGGTCATATTTTGCAAAATTCACACTCGCGGCACAGTGTTGATTTTATATTTTTGATTTTTCCCTTTCGTAAGCGAAAGTTATCAGTAACCCCATTTAGCAATCTTGACAACGAGGCTTTTTTTAGGTTGCTCAGGATGTCGGCAATTATTATTATGCAAGGAAACTGCGATATCGGTTACCAATTTTTAAAGAAAAGTTTTTTTACTGGTAGACTACGGATATGACTCGATCATCAGCTTCATGAATTAATTGTCTTACAATAAATACTTCATTATTTATTAATCAATGAAATTTTCTTAAATATTATCTTTGATAATACACTCCCTATTTACAAGTTTTTTTTTACACGAACTTGAACTGACGCTGTCTGTAAATGAATGTTTCGTGTTTATATAAGAAATAAATGTATCATTGAGTTTAAAGCCATTGCTGGCGAAAAGGATAAACTCGTGGGAATGCCCATAGATTTGCTAATCACTTAATTTCGGAAGGACACGTGTTCAATCAGGAACAAGGGATAAAAATGTTACACCCAAATACGGACGGTCATAAGCTCTTTTTCCAGGAAATTTTGGAAATAAACAGAGCACAATTGCATAGCCTTCCGATTTTAAATGAAATATTAAACATGCCGGGATCTCCACTTCTATACCCTATATAAATATAATCATAAAACCTTTTCCGACAAACAAATACATATAATTCTTAAAACTACCTACTCCTCAAATCTGTGGGCTTTCCCATGAGCTTATACTTTTCGCCAGCAATGGCTTTAAATACATTTATTTCTTATATAAACACGAAATATTCATTTACTAAGCGCCAGTTCAAGTTCGTCCGTGCACTTGAACGCCTGAAGATGCCGAAAGGCGAAACTCGAGTCGTTAGATGTCTGTGAGAATGTACATAGTTTGAACGATTCAAATTTAATAAAATGAAGATACAAAAAACAATATTGAATTTTATTTTTCTATATCCTTAATTGATACAAGAAAACTAACCTATCCACCATATTTTTTATTAAGTATATATTTTTACAAGTTTTGTTACACAGTATCGCGTGGAATGTATCTACCGTGTAAATGGGGAGTTCAGTGTAGTTAAAATATCGTTACCAGTAATACATTGCTGTACGACTGAAAGTTTTCCGAACCTATTCTGAATTTATATCGTTTTTACTGCCGATTGTTTACGTCAGAATAATAATTATGTCTTCATATAATATAATATTATAATATGTACCTACCTACCTGATTCTTCTGTATAACTCCGTTTTGAAGGCATTTACCTCATAAAATTTGAATACCCGTCTCATAATAATATTTAACGGCGAATGCAGCATGCAATTTTTTTTAATACTCTTGATATATTATTTTTAATTAACGACCCTGCTTTTAAGCGAACCCCCCTTGATTTACGATCATTTAAAACTTTTAAAATAACGACGCCATTTTGCAAAGTAAATAAATGAGTATTCGTATCATATTTGTATTAAGTAATAATAACCATCTCCGTTTCGTCAGAAGTCGATTTTTGTACATTGAAACTCGCTCTACCGGTCGTCCGCGGAGCCTAGTATTTTCATTCAGTCAATTTTAATCTTCTTCTGTAATAAGACATTTTTGCTCACTATCGATAGCTTAACATTAAATTAGAATTTTCAATTTTGATATTTTAGACATGGGTATTAATTCTATCTATTCTCCTCAATTTTATCTCATGAAACTGCCATTTTTTAAGATATATCGCCTTAACCGTTAGCTGTTAAAACATCAAATCAAAAAAACTCAACTGATTAATCCCGGAATTGAAAACATATGAATCCCGGGATAGGATGCCCTAATTGTGTTACATTCAATTTAATGCTAAATGTAGTTGGTAGAAACAAATATATTTACATTTCATTTCATTCTTTTCAATAATATTATATTGAAAAGTTCGAATGATGCAAATGATGTTTTGATTTATTGACGGAATTGTTTTCAACTCGATCTTTCGATTTAAGTGAATGGTATTAACCGATCCTTTAGAAATTGTAAAGCTTGTGTCAGCTGTGATCTGTTTGCTCTCAATAATGAACTATTTATAAATTTTAAATGATTTACCAAGTAATCCAACGACAAAAAATAATCCGATTACGATGATGTTGTTGTCTCTGAAACGCAATATTCGGTGATAAGGTTTATTGTACAGTGCCCCGTTGTAAAAAAAAAATGAAACAATACTATAGAGGCGCAAATTAATCCTTCGTGTAATTAAAAATTAATTGTTCTCGAGATTATATTTATATAATAAATTCGTATTTCACTTTTAAGGTGTTCACTGTCAATACTTGGTGGAATGGCATTATAATAAAAATAATAAAAGATTTTTAGTACTTTTTCCACTTAAAATTTTATTTGATCAGGACCGGTTTCGCTCCTCACGAGCATTATCAACTGATAAGGAAAATAAATTAAACAGTGCTATTTATACAAGTTAAATTCAAGGTAATTAAAGATAAATTAAATTTAAGATAAATTAAATTCAAAGGTGAATTCGTATTTCGCAAGTGCATTAAACGTATTATAATACTTTCCTGCGTTATGATATAATAAAATAATAATGTGTATTTATGACATTCGAGTATTGCAGCGTGCATTTGCTAAGTCGTTATTATTTACCAAACGTATTATCAATATTTTTTGTTATTCAATTCAAATGTCGCACTAATATTAGATTCCTATAGTATACCGTAAAATAATAATTATAATGGCTGTATCGTCGGTAATTTCATTTTACTACCTCGTTTCTCATAAAGTCAAGTTTTTAGGAGACACGAAACATAAATGCACTTTATTCTTCCGCGATCGCTATCGCTTTCTATCTATATAAAACAGCACTAGAATGGCTTTTTCTTCTCTATCTTTAAGAAAGTTAATAAGGAAGGTGGCATTGACGTTTCCATCCGTGACATCCTCTCCTTCATGCCAATCATAACACTGACCATATTATTTTTTGCCAACATTTTTGTATTAGGCTAAAACAGTGTTTCTTAACCTTTCTGTGGCCCCTCTACCTGTTTTGTACTATTTGAGTATGAGTGTTATAAGGAAATTTGGGACCGAAACGAAAAGACGCGAGACTTCCCATAATTTCGAATTTCAAAAACCTAGGAACTTCGAATCTAAAATCCCAGGAATTTGCTACTGTCCCAAAATGAGCACTGTGAGATGTTTTGTTTAAGCTTTTTTCAGACTTTTTACGGATTTCGGAAAATTAGCTCTTCCAAGAATTTCGAATCCAAAATCCCAGAAATTTTCGGCTTTCCCAAAATGAACACTGTGAAACGCTTTTTTATAAGACAACAATTTAGTGGCCCCCTTGGAACACGTTGTGGCGTTGTGACCCCCCGTTGAGAAACCCTGAGCTAAATAAAGCATGAAATATTTTTTTCATTTTGGTGTAAGTACGAGTTAAAGAAATTTTGAATTAATTACATCAAAAAACTCTGTTAATAATTTGTGATGTATGAAATTTAAATTCTTAAAAAAAATATATATATATTAGAACATATAGTATAATCTTGAATCACATCTCAAAATTTTAGTTGTAAGGACCCTTGTGGCCCAAGACTCCAATAGAAAAAAACTGCTCCTTTTGATATTTACGGTAAAATCCATTGTACGTATTTCACTGTAAATTTAATTTCGTGAACGAGAACTGTTTTTTAATGGGATTTTAATTCAAACACAAAATCGTGCCTTACAACTTTGTACATTGAAATTCCGTTTAATCCGACCAATAAAGTATTTTATCTTGATATTCTTTCTTTTTATTGTTGTCCACGGAGTGGAATCTGTGGTCCCTCTAAAAAGCCATTTTATTTGTTTTTTTAATGGAACAGAGATGCATCTTGCTACGCTCTAAAATAAAAATAAAACAAATTTGATATATATTGAAACTAGGTGATTAGAAACAAGCGTAATGTAATTTCCAAACCATTTTTTGTAATTTTCATAAAATGATAAAACTCAACAAAATTATGTCGCTGATTTTAAATATTGACGTCATCGAAAAGGCGAAATCTAGACCATACAAGCAAACAAACGTACGAACGAACCTTATCGACTATTAATATATAGATAATTGTGGGGTTATAATGCAAAACGTACTGTTTCCAAAACTTAAATTTTTCAGTAGAGTCAAATACTATAACGAACAACACAAACAAAATAAAATTTGCATAAAAATATGATTTCCAAATTGAAAACGACAGTATTGTAGACATTTTTTATTAAAACTAATAGTTCCAGTCGATTCCTCAGGCTTGAATTAACCAATCTGCACACCTAACTCAATATCGCTCATTTTGGAAATAGTATGTACGTTTTGCATTATAACCCACCCCACAATTATGACAGCAATTATTGCGTCTCACTGAACCGGCTGATGTTATGAGATTCTTTCAGATTCTTTGTCTGACAACTAGGTGTCGTTAATTATTAATAATAATCTGCATTGCCTTTTTCTCCATGTAACGCGGTGGAACGGCGTTCCAACACCTTTTTCCTTGGCATTTTTAATGTTTCAGATCAAAAACAATATTTTATTTTTCATTTGTATTAACTTTTGAAGTGACAGCGATAAGTCACTACTAGTCTTGTCCCAGCCCTATCCTTACATCTTCACTCTTGCGAAAAAAAGAGGTTATGCAACGCATTTCTTCTAAAAAAACCTATGTTAAGATACCTCCATTAAAAGGCCATATGCTTCAAATTGGGAGCAGTAGTCGTGGACAAAAAGAAATATTAATGATGCTTTTGTATTCTATTTATTAGTCAGTTAGTTCCTGAACACCGAGTAGGATCATTATGAGAGTTTTAAGAATCGATTAACGACTATAATCAAAGTGCAGTGATGTCACAGTGGGTAGATTTCTAGCTCACCATATTATTAACCACGTCCCTGAGCTCATTTCCTGGCTTGGCAATAAAATAAATAATTGTGTTTTCATATCTATTACTGCCTTTTATTTATTATCTTTTGCTTAGTGTACTCGAGCTTAAAAATAACATGTTTATCGTAAACATATTGTCTTCCTCTAAAGTATTTTTTAAATGATGTTTGTCCCTTGATGAACAATTGAAATGTTGATTTAATACTTATAAAATTGTACACCAACGGGGACATTCTCAAATTTGTACGGTTCTAGACATTTATTAAATTTGAATCATTCAAATTATGTACACTCCCACAGATTTTGTCACTAACGACCCGGGTTTCGCCTTTCGGCATCTTCAGGCGTTCAAGCGCACGGATGAACTTGAACTGACCGCTTCACCACCATGTCAGTTCAAGTTCATCCGTGCGCTTGAACGCCTGAAGATGCCGAAAGGCGAAACCCGGGTCGTTAGTGACAAAATCTGTGGGAGTGTACATAATTTGAATGATTCAAATTTAATATTGAAATTCCACCAAGCACCTTCAGTCGAAATCTTAAATTATTGACATTTATTATAGGGCGTCTCTAATTGTCAGTGATTTTTATATTCGGTTTTCACTATTTGTATAACATATACATAACAACTGCGTAATATAGACATAACATGTCCACTATTGTTACAGTCGACCTGTCAAACGCTTATGAATTACGTTTTATCCTTTAAAATTATTTATTTCTTATCAATCATGTTCACTCTCAATACGTAATAAGAGTGATAGTAATGAGATTCATACGTCTAACAACATGCTACTTGACGAGCTTGGCCACAACTGTACCATAACAGCAGTGAACATAAAATAAATTATTATATTTATATTATACCAACCGTAAAAACAAAATAAAAAATTCATGCCGAGTATTAGAGCCCTCCTTAATGAGACATTCATAAATAGTCATCCGCACAACACTGTCGTGCAGTTTGCGCAAGAGCCATGTTGAAAAATTAAAAATATTTTTTGTGAATTTGAATCGTTCAAATTATGTACATTCACACAAGTTTTGTCACTAACGACACGGGTTTCGCCTTTTAAAATGAGCAGGTAAATCTACCGAATACCCCACTCTTGTATCCTATATGTAAGTAAATATAATTACAAATTTTCCAGCAAAAAAAATAAATATAATTCTTGAAATTACTCACCATTCAAATATGTAGGCATTCCCATGGGTTAATCCATTTCGTCAGCAATGGCTTTAAACTTAGTGATACATTGATTTATTATATTGTATAAGCACGATACAATTGTTAACTAAACGTCAGCTTAAATTCATCCGTGCACTTAAACCCGGTTCGTTAGTGACAAAACTTGTGTGAACGTACATAATTTGAACGATTAGAATTCACAAAAAATATTTTCATTTTTTCGTCGAAATTCTACCTTTAGTCGAAATCTTGAATTATAATTTGTATTAATTCCACGTTCTCGTAATGGTCAGAATTTTTTAATCGCTTCTTCATCGATTATTGAAGTAATTTCAATAAAAAGTTTTCGATTTGTGATTTAACATTTTCTGTCACGTCCAAGTCGTTACCATAGACTTTTATTAATCGATTACTTCTACCAGTGTCATCATATCATGCTATTACAATACAACCCGGTGGTAATCAGTTTTTTGTGTACATAAATCTTGTATAAACTGCAATATGTGACGACGGAAAAATATTTGTTTGAAATTTTTCGCCATTTTATCGGCTTCATAATAATATAAACGACTTACCTGTACACTCGCAAATCATCGGCCAAGTATGCAATATTATGGCTAAATTGCATCTTTTGTTGCAACAATAAAGACATTTAAGATAATCTTTATTGTCATCATATGGAGAGATGTTAACCTAAATTTTAAAACAGTTGAATGTGTTTTGTTTCGAAGCCCGAAGAATTTTAAACAGATATTATACAATGTTTGTGTTAGGTTACTTCGATAACGTTGTAATAAGAACATTACGTTATCTCAAAAATATGAATTTTCTTTCATATATTATATTACGATCATTCGGCTATAACTAGTTGAATATAAGTTTTTGTAACACAGTCTGTAGAATAAATAACAAAGTGGTAGATTAGATTAGATTAGTAATAGATTTTTAGTACTTTTCCCACTTAAAATTTATTTGATCAGGACCGGTTTCGCTCCTCGCGAGCATTATCAATTGATAAGAAAAATAAATTAAACAGTGCTATTTATACAAGTTAAATTGAAATAAAAAGGTGTAAGCTCGAGTTAAATACGATAAAACAAATTGCGATGAATAATGTTTTTTTTTTTTTTTTGCGAAAGTAGTTGTCTGAGGATGCCTCTGAAAGAGGCGAAACAAGTGTCACATTTTGATACACAATACGTGGAATAATCAAAGTTATTTTTATTTTATATTAATAATGGTTATGATTCGGATTTAATAGATCGTCTTTTATTAAAAAAAAAAACACAAAAAAACTAGCGTTCACCTGCTGTTGTGAAACAGTGGGTGAAATTAAGCTACTTGGGTGGAGTATCAGAAAAGATTTCAAGGAAATTCAACAAAAACCTCTTTAATGTCACTTTTTATAATTCTTTTAACTTACAACGCATTTTAGTAAATTCTACAGATAAACTCAATATTCTTAACTTAAAGTAGCGAAACTGCATTCTACTAAGCCTATTAAATTTAAGTTTAAATTTCTTAACGACTCCACAGCCCTGCCTAAAATTAATCATTAAACAAATACAATCCATATTTTATATTGTAGATATTATCGAGATTATTATGTAGTGGCTCGAAAACCACCAGTGTCCGTTGCCATGGTAGCTAATCTTGTGCATCCAGTGTCCTTTGTTTGTTGATAGGAGTAATCAAAACATAATGACAGCCTGCGACCTGGCGGCTATTATTAAAAACGCGTTGCACCATGAAAAGAAGGAAAGGCAGTTAATAAGGATCTAGATGTCATTATATTTTTTTATGTGCATTCTGGTGCATACAAAGATGGAATCTTCCTTCGCCTTCTAAAATCTGACTGCTATTAATTAAAATGTCGCCATATAATATAAATGCTACTTATATTCAAAGTATAAAACAAACTATGTTTTGGTATGTAATGTCGGCCTTGTTCTGTAAAATGTATAAATTGTCGTTTACGTATTCCTTCCCATTATTGATCGATATAATATAATAGATAAAATAAATGATTTCGAAAAACTGTAAGGGAAGTATTGCTGGTGAAGATGTACGTATATTTATTATTTTTGTATCGAACGGATGTCTTCTTTGGGTGCGGAGCTTACAAAGTACTAATGGATATCGACTGTGGAAAGGAAAAAAAGGACGTAACCCACACATAGCAAATTTTACAGGAGGCACAAAACATATGCTTTGAAGATTTTCGGCCATATGCAAATTATGAAATAAATACAACCTTCAAGTGCACGAAAATTTCTTAACTGGTGTTTAATTGACATAATCTAATATTAATTTAAGCAATTGTCTTGAAAAAACCTTTTTTTCAGTCTTTTTTATTGGTTTCAGTTTTCACAAGTCCATCTTTTTTCAAATTTAAAAGCTAAATTTAGATACTTAATCGGCATTTACAGCTTACATCTTTTTGATGGAACGTGTATCAAGTTGCTTACATTGTGACTATCGAAAAAAGCTATTTTGAAAAAAACAGGGGGTTAAATCCTTTTTCCTTTCCACAGTCGATATGATTAAAAATGAGCTAATTGCTCTTTTTACTCTCTGTTTTCATAATTGATTAGGGAATGGGTATGGAGGCATGAAACCATCATACACGTCCAGCGGTAGGTAAGATGGTCGTCGTTTGGAAATCAGATAGATTTTAAAAATTAGTCTTACAATTTTCAATCGGCAATATTTTTAAATCATAAAATAAATTAAATGAGAATTTCGAATGCCATTCAAAATCAACTCCAGTAGAAACAAACGTTAAATTGGACCTTAACTAATGTGTTTGCGAATGAAATGGTCGTACTCAATGCTCAGGGACTAAGACAAAGGCTGCGCGGACAGATCAAATATTAAACTGTCTTGAAGTGCGCGTCAGCCCGGAATGAGTGCGCGGGGGCTTCCCAACTGCTGCGCAGCCGCGTGCGCGCGCAGCTTAGAGGGAGCGTTGGTCGTACTACACTAGAGTTTGTATGTGTCTGTGGTGCTTTCTCGTCGAGTTGATTGCAATAAAAAAAATGCTTTTATTATTCACATTGAGCGTTTATTTGAAAATATCGACTGCATTTACAATCAGGTGAAATATGTTAAACATTATATTTCTATAAAAATATTAATACTTGTAAAATAACGACTGAAATAACATATGACGTATTTTCAATACTGTCCTTCTTTAGTCGTTTCCCTCAGTAAATAAATATACTTGGGTCTAAAGGCGGCTAATTGTATCCATCCGCCGTTGGTGATGGAACTCTCACTAAGACCTGGACGGCGAACCAAATAACGTACTTGGCGAGGACGTGACGTAACATACGCCTCGAGGATCATCATCAACAACACATCAAATTGCATTATCATTTATCAACGTATCCGCTTGTATGGCTTCACGGTATGTCGGAGATCTTGTTAGAGCTTTGCATCGTTTGATCGCAAACACATCACTTACACTTACTTACTTAGTGTTAAAACGAACAAAGTTTTTACGGCAATTTATTATTTTTTAAATTATCATTTATTTGAAACATCCTAGAGGAATACTTTCGATGGTTTCGGCGGTAACTTTGTGGAAGTTCGTTTTAATATAAAATTTAAAATAACTTTGATTATTCCACGTATTGTGCTATGTGACACGTGTTTGTTTCGATTCTATAACACCCTCCTTGCTTCCCTTAAAAGGGAAAAATCCCAATCTGATTGATTGCAGCTCATTAGTATCATTATTTGTTTGCTTTATTTCGATTCTATCACCCCCTCCTTGCTTCCCTTAAAAGGAAAAAAAACCCAAACTCCATTTTGTAATTTCATAATTTAAAAATGTTAGAATCAATCTTGCTTCATTGCTTAAGCAAACTTTGCGATAGTAAGTCTAAGTAAGGATGCCTCTGAAATAGGCGAAACACGTGTGACAGTAGCACAATATGTGGAATAATCAAAGTTATTTTAAATTTTATATTATTCCTAGAGGAAGTTAAAAAATACTTCCGATATATTGCTGGCCCTTAAAATACTAAGTGAAAAAACATGTAGTAACACTTACCACCCTTTGATTGACGGTAAAAACACAGGACGTACATTATAAAACATGTTTTTCACTTGGTTTTTTAAGGGCCAGCAAAATATCATAAGTATTTTTTATCACCGTAGGTAGAGGAAGTGGTAAACAGTCAATAAAAAATCACACATGATCAGTAAGTAGGGAAAACGGGACATGTCTACAGATGAAAGCAAAAAAAATATAGGCTCAAATTATAAGTACTTAATAAGTTATTAAAAATGAGTTCGTACTCATATTTACATTTTTGATTAGGCGATGTAAAAATATGAACAAATATTTACCATCTGAAATATTGTTCCATATTCTTCCCAGATTGACCATTTTTTTTTTTTTGTGTTTATCAATGGTAAAAATAATCAAAATACACAAACAAAATATTTTAGTAAACATTAAGTCACTACTCAAAGGGTTAAACACTGTGTTGGAGGTACATACATTATATGAGGGTATTACTTGCAAACACCACTTATTCCAAAATGGTTAAAAAATGTACATTTTAAGAGTATTTTTATTCTTACATTACTTTGGATGTTGTCAAGCTATGCTTGAGACTGATTTCTAAAAATACTTTCGAAATTTATCTACTAAATTACATTCATGGTTCATGTTTCAAAAACTTTGGAATAAGCCTGGTTTGCAAGTAATACTTCACATAATATAATGAAAACTACTTAAAAAGTTATTGATAATTATTTAATTTAAAATAAAATCAGACCGCGGTTCTGGTATCCGTGATACCTTCCCTAAATCCGTCATGAAAGGCAGCCACACTTCTTCCGTGTGACAGTGTCGAAATGGTGATGATAATTGTCAATTGAGATCGTCTACAGTTCCTCATAGTATGTGGGTTTCTATTGTGCAATGGGCAGACTCGTTAGCATACCAAGTGTACAGATAACATAACATCCTTATAAGATCATCGCCTGCGTGGCGTTGGGAATTTGTTGAACTCTACTGTGTACACAAACAAACCAGCAGCGACTGTGTGAGTAACAATATTTAATATTTATCTTTCTAAAACATTTATGTTTTTTTATTATTTAATCTTAAAATCTGAATATCTTTTTTTATTAAAATATTGTAATTGTGCACTTGTGAACTTCGTTGGCTTCCGTCTGTAAACAGCATTTTTTATTCGATTTATCGAACACTGTTCAAATACATGGCTGTTTGTATTGTCTAAAAATTCACTTCCCACCCTTTCAATAATACAAATACCGCGGCGTAGCGTTAATCACTAGTTCTGCCCTAGCCCTATCTTACTATCTTACTACTCTCTTCGAAAGAGAGGCTGAGCAACTGAGCAAACAGCAGTTGTTGTAGAAAAAATCTTGTTAAGATATCTCCATCAGGAGACGATATGTTTCACAAGAAATATTATGATTATATCCCTACTGTAAAAGTTTCTTTTTGTACTAGTCCTAGACTTTTGAATTTTGAAAATTGACATAAAAATCATAAAAAACGTCTTCGATCTCGAATTTTATTTAATCTGAATTTGACACTGACCTCTCCGGACTTGAAAGACAGACCCACCTGATCGGTAGATTCAATTTCTTTCCAATTGGACGACAACGGGCGACAATATCATGATGATGCAATACCGAAATTTGTTTTTTTATTATTATTTTTGTCACTTAATAATATTCTATTTCGCAATCAGCTTTGACTACTACAGGTTACAGGTATAATCTGCGACATAAAGCGTTCGTCCAAGCTACTTGGGCGTACTCCTACGAGGGAAATAGGCCTACGACAGTTCGACTTCAACCAACGCATCGATTCAAGTCAATTCATGTCTGGAAATAATATGCATACCGCCTATTCATGATTATTTTATATGTGAATTACTAACGAAAACATGCAAATCCTTAGTACATTACACACCCTTATAAGACAATCTAATCGATCCGCTCTTAGATTCTCGGATTCCCTTGCAACTTGCACACTCAAGCTCAATTGGCACAAAAAATAACGTAACAGAAAATGAAAGCTTTTGTACATCTGCATTGCAAAATCATCTTCTAGATTTACACATCTAGTTAAATAGCATTTTATCTATTGGCAATATCCGCTTTCAATGTTCGTAAAGTATATTGATAGCTTAATTCCATAGTGCTACAACTAGAAATTGGTTGTTTTGAAATATGGCTGGTCATAGTTTTGACGCATATAAACTGACCATTATTATTTGTCTCACCTTTTTAGTCAATTAATTAGTCATTTTCTTAATGTGATTCAAATTTAGTTTTACGCTGACAGAACCATAAAACGATATTTAGAGTATATGAAACTGAACGATTTTTTATGTTACTACCTACCTACCTTCCACCGAAAGAAAACTAGTATTTTTTAGAGTTATAGAATATAGAAGAGGTATTCAATTACAATGACTAATATTACGTTTGCCAGAAGTTGTTTTACAACATATTTTTTTTTTGCTTTATTATTACATTGATTGTGTCACAAATAACTGTGACACGTGTTTCGTCACTTTAAGAAACATCTTCAGACACTTCTAAAAAATAAGCATTTAGCTAAGTTTCTTTCCTTTGTTTTTCGTAGACGGTAAATATATAACGAATTAACCAGGTAGAGGCTTAGTGTACGCTAATGCTTACAAGCGGGAAGAAAGGGGAAAGTATGCATTAATAGACACCCATGCATTTTTTTAAAGTTTCCATTACCAGTAAACTTGCGCTCGAATGTGTCTAACGCTGAAACAATTGTTAATTAATATGTCTTGTTTTCCAAACCAATCGGCATAAATAAAATCAATATGTGCATCTTTTTTCACCTAAAACGCAGCACACACACATCCACAGACAAATGTGTCTCTCCCTCTTCTACCTGGTATATCAAATACCACTTAATAAATAACCAAGTTCGACTCACGTGTAAATATGTATGTGTTCCGGAAACGGCAGCGCAGATTGTTTCTGCACACTGTGTCGTAACGGGTGACTACTATGTTAATACTATAGTATATAATGCATAATATTTACCCACTACACTTTGGAATGAAGTAGGTAGAGAAGGCGAAAGCGCCAACAGGAAGAAGGCGTATATACCCGTTCATTCATAATTTTATTCACAACCTTCCATACGCGAACGCTGCAATGTTAATTTACCCATAAAAAATACGCTTATATTAAAATTGTATAATTTTTATAACATTCATTAATTATTTTAATTAATTTTGATCAACATTGCGGCGAACGAATCCAAATGATTTAATATTTGAAGTGAACGAGAGTCATTTTTTTACTTCTATGAAAATATTAGAATCGTCGTGAATCACTTGTTTTCCCACTTTCTTACTTAAACGATGCTACTTTAAATAAAAATCTATGTGATAAAACACATGACTCGCGGAGAATCCAATAATAATTGTGCCATACGTATTTTTTTCTCAGACTGCATTTTAAAAAGTAGGCCGACTTGGAAACCAAATGACTCGTGGAGAATCCAATTCAAATTGCACTACGATGTTCTTTGTTGTTGTTACGTAGTGACACAATTCGAAGAGGACTCGTTTCTCATGGCTTTGGCTGAGCATAGGTAAATCTTGATCACAAATTTTACATTTACTACTTAAAATATTAAAAAAATGAACTGTAATTTAGAACGCAATCTTTCAATAAAAGACGGCAGTCAGTTACTTTGACAACGCAATAATTTTGGTGCCGTAATTCCTAAATAAATTAAAACCGATGTGTCTGCTTTTGCCAAATAAATACAGATTTTCTGCCAACAATTCATTAATTAATATAAAGATAAGCACATTGCACTGCCTAAATTATACAATGCATTATGTTACTAAATCAACATAATAAAGATCAAAATATGAAATCGTTATATCGCAACATTGTGCAATTTGCTAGTCTTAATACAAAGACAAAATGTCTAATTCATTTTATTTTAATGATGTTTGCAATTTCTATCTATTTCTATCGTATTTCTTGGAAGTGTGTTGGTATAGGTGTGAATAATCCAGCTTTGAATCACGTTCAGTATAGGATGTGGCACTTCTGAAAACATGCTCATTTCTAAAATGACTAATACACATTCCAGCTTTCTTCTAACAATTTCAATTCTAATTTAATTGTAATACTACAGAATTTTTCATCAAACTTCAGTTTTGAAAAATGTCAACGTTAATTAAATTCCGATTTTTTTTTAAAATCAGGAAACTGATACAGAGATTTCTAATTAGCAAAACTGTCATTGCCATACTTCCCATTCCAAACCCGTGTTAGTCGGTTTCATATTACCTATACAACGTAACTGATATATATTTATTAAGGATTTCTTTTACAACTTGATATTAAATGAGCTTTTGAAGCCTTCCATCTTTGCTGGCGGATCGTAATAGTTCAGTTTATTTCTCAGTATTTTTGATATATTCTCCACTGATGTGACATGATAAAAAGATACAAACAAGCTGTCAAAAGCAATGATTGTCACATTAAGATATTTTTAGTACGTTAAATCATTTCACTTCCATTTTCTATACGTTAACAATGGCACTCGAGTAACTATTTAATTTTATTGACAGATTTTTTAAGCAATATTTTTTGAAAAATATTCGATTCAAGTCAAATATTTACCTACTCTGATAATTGAGTAAAATATTTTTGTATTTGCATTGTGTTTAAGTGGTAAACGAAATTTCTAATTTATTTCAAGGCACAACTTGAATCATGTTTATTTCCATGCTTAAATTTATTTACGTTGATGCACTATTATGGAAAAGAATTGCGTGTCGTAAGAACTTGAAGTGGCTTTGATTCTGTGCTGGATGGATGGCAACTTTAAACGATGATAGCTATTGACGGATTAATTTCGCCAGGATCCGCAATCGTGGAGGTGGACTATCGGTAACATGTTATATCATAAATCTGTCACTCATTTACGCAATGTATCAATTTGAAATGTAGATACAAGTGGGATCAAGAAAACTGGGGCAGCATAAAATAAACGAACAGGTGGCAAAACTAATTTAATGTTGTCCTGCAACGATTGAAATAATTTAATAATGTCGAATGACGTTATGGTAGTAATCGCCGATTAACACCACGCATTTCAAATACAAAACGACGTTAATTATATTTATTCATTTATATTGATTTCACTCGCACAACTATTGTGGAAAAGTGCACTTGTTTCATATAAATATGATGCAAATGAAATGAATAAAAAGTACTAACTGTTTTCGAATATTCTTTCTGGATCATTAAATTATTTTTTTATTTTCGGTTTGCCGGCTTCGTGATCTAGTGGCAACGTCTTTGGCTTCGGTTACGGATATTACGGGTTCGAATCACAGCGCGGACAGTTTTTATAAAATTACTTTTCAATTGATTTATGAATTTCTGTTCGAGGTACATGAATGTACATATGTTATATCTTGAATTCCCCTTTCCCAACCATCCTAACATAAAAACAGGGAGTAGCAAGAACGATCAACTGGCAAGTAGTCAGGTTATATCCCTATTATTTTATCCTTACTCTCGTTGGAAATACAAAAGTTGAGGAACTGAGTAACAAGTCCTCGTAAACTTGAGCAATATTTGCACACGAACGACCGCCGACGAAGTGATCGTTATTTTAAATTGGTTCCGGGATCGAAATTAAAAATATGCCCTTGTTTTTCGGGATTTATGTTTCAATATTGAAACATTGCACAATATTGCAGAGGAAAACGTGACGAATATGTACAGTAATATTAACTATTGTATGAGTTTTGACGCCCACAGAATTAGTAGAACTGAATCACGCTCGCACAATGAATAAAAAATAGTTTGACTACTGACTAACTAATAGCATGCAATTAAGATTCATATGTCTTGACACAAGATTTATGGACCGTTTTACGGCCAAATATGGCAACGGATTTTTCTATCTCGGAAATAAATATGACTGTTGTAGATTATTGAAACGTGAATGATTGCCGAATGTAATATAACTAGTAAAATTGCTCTATAATGTGTAGTATAGATTTCGCATATCGAGAGTATGAATGAATGATGAGTTTTTTTTTTTTGAATCAGAAAATGATTGACCATCGAAAATGTATTATAATAAGTTTGATTGATTCAATTGGCTCTATCTTCTCTTCAATATTGAATTTTAAATCCAATGAAACGAACGTAATCATCAAAGTATAACAAACAGTGCTTATTGATTGACTTGGCATTTACTTGCTAGAACTTCATTATAATAGGGTAAAAATAGCAACGTAAGTTTAATCATAGTTCTGACGATGGCGAAAGCCGAAATAACTATCAACCAATAAATATAAAAACTGTAGAACTAAATACATTGCTATTTTTACCCTATTATAAACAATGCTATAATCGTATGCAAGTTGTAAAATATTTTTATAATTTAGGTAGAAAAATACTCATGAAATATTTGAACATTTTATTAGTGTTTATCATGTGCAGGACAGGTGATAGATGGATTCTAAGGAGACATTTTGGGCTATGCAGATAGCCCAAAATGTCTCATAAGAATAGTGAAAAATATTAATAGTCTTTCACTACCAATTAGGATATTTTGAGTTTTTTTAAGTGTTAGAGAAAAGCATCAACATTTGAAAATGAAAATATAGTTTGGCTGCTTGAGTTTTCAAGTCGAGACAACAATTTTTTTTATGCCCGCTCCATTGTGGAAAATATGGTGGCTCGCTGTGGTCTAGTCGGTTAGAGCTTGCTCTACCGATCAGGTGGGTATGAGTTCGATTCCCGATAAGGTCAATGTCAAATTGGATTTTTTAAATTTTAATCTGAGATCTAAGACATGGGGGTTTGTTAATTCTCCTTGAGTTAATCTCGTGTGACTAACAAAAATTCTCATCGAATATATCTCGTATGATCTTTCAACTTCAAAATATTTGACGCATTGGCGTAAGCTGTAATGTCAAATATTTAAAAAAATATATGTTAACTAATTTAAATACCATGTTGAAGATTTTTTTTATTTTCATTCAAGTTTAATTATAAAAATAGTTTTATTTTAAGTAATATAATTACAATATCACACAATGATGATGTCAATTTTCATCACCAAAAAAAATAAATTTTCCAATTACTTTCAACATAAATTGTTAATCCATGTCCGCTTTCAATGTGAATCATACAACCACCTGACGGAGTTATCAAGAAGGCAGTTTTTTTCTACGGGAACTGCTTGTTACACAGTTGCTCAACCACTCTTTATTTTAGAGAGTTGAAATAGAAAGATTACACTAGGGCAAGTGTGGGGAACCGTTTCAGTACTAAATGCCACATTCATTTATCTGATTCAACATAAGGCCACAGTAAAGAAAACATTGACACCCCCCCCCCTTTTTTTTTCGACTGTCGGAACATATAATGGGTTGATTACGCTTTTTTTCCAAACGCTTGTATATAATTTTTTTGATCAAAGTGAATATTTTTATCAAGTCAAAAGTAGCCAAAAAAGAGTAGGCCGCAGGTTCCTCTCCACTGCGCCAGGGCACTATTAGTAGTTAGCTAATCGCTATCGCTACGCCATTACTTATAATAATTAGAACATATGCAAGCGAACACGGATGTCCATGACATTTTAAAAATCAAATAATTGGTATTCTAATAGAATATAAGCAATATTTTGATGAATATGTGTAGTGCTATTTATACTGAGTCAATAAATGTTTTTAAAATATCGAATTCAAGTGTATATTAGGCAAAATTATTTTTCTCAAAAACACGCAGTACTTATCTCTGGAACATATTAATGATTTATTTGCGCGGCATTAAAACGGTTAAACTAAAGGTTTGTATACACTAATAACTTAACACTTACTAAATTATTAAAAATATCTTTACACGGCCTTAAAACAAAAAAAAAATATCATTCATAATAACTGACACATTTTACAATCCAATACAGTTATCGTTGTAATAATACTGCATTCATATCACATCAATGCTTGCTAGTGGTTTTGTATTAGGTAATGAAAACATCCATCAAACGTTTTTTGTTGTGTCTGTTTTATAGTATTACAAACGCCGTATGAATTATTCACGTTTTATTTAATATGTCATATTTGTTCCGATTAATATTCCAACCAGCCATTCTATTCGCTATTCCGTTCGCCCAACAGTCCATTCAAAACCACTATAAATATTGACATTCGGATCTAAACGAGTAAGACAGTATAATACTCGTCATAGATTTTTACTTTCCATAGTCTCTCGTGATGCCTGACAGCTACTATTCAACAATGAGACACACTAATTAATTCTACCAAATGAAGCGCAAACCATGTCTAGCGATAATCCTAATATCTACTAGAAACGACTTAGTGAATCTTATATTCATATTAAATTAAATTTGACTACTATGTTATTCCACTCGTCGCGTTATAAAATGTGACACGTGTTTCGCTTCTTTGAGAAGCACCGTCAGACATAACATCGCTTTTGAATACAATTAATTAGGAATAACATAGTTATCAAATTTAATTAAATATTAATAATTAAATTCCACAAAGTCGCCGCCGAATCCATCGAAAATATGAATCTTATATTATTAAAAGAAAAAATCAAAAATAATGCCGGATAACATACATACAACCAGTATTATTTCGAGCAAGTATTCTGATTTTTTTAAAACGGATCGCCAATGTGTGAGATGACATGATGAGATGATCCGCTTAAATAGGTTGTGATCCGATGAGAGATAGCTGGAGCAACCTTTAACTCAACACGGAAGGTCTAGAACTCACGGTTGTACTCCACCAGAACCAAATGCCTACTGTCCAACTCAACTCCCGATTTACAGCTGCGAGTCATGGCACCTTACGAAAGCTTAGAGTAACCGTGTACTGTGCTTTGAAAACAGATGCCTGCGGCGAATATTAAGGATACGGTAGTCGGAATTTGTCAGAAACATAAAAAATAAGAGTGCGGAATAGCCAGCCCTTTGTCTCGCCCAAAATAAAAGGAGACGATGTAGCTGGCTTGGACATGTGCTGCGGATGCCCCGAGAGAGCTCTGCCTGTCTAACCAACGTCTTATAACTGTTTATCTTAATACATTTGTCAGACAGCTCGAAGATTTAGGATGTCGTCCAATTTCACACATTCTCAGAACTTCCCAATCATTTTATCTAAAATTTATTTGAAAAACTGCGCAAAAAAGACTTGAGTGTACTTGTTCTCTTTTATTAGACAAATCTTACTAAAATTTTATTAATTTTATTCATTCGTTTTCTCATTATGAATATTAAATATTGTCGTGAAGCAGCGTGCTAGTAAAATAACTGTTATGTCATTGTGTAGCGTCGTATAATTTCCTTTCATTTATTGAATTGCGAACACAACACGGGTAAAGCTGTCGAATGCCCGCTATTTGCTATCACAAATGATTTCAACCTAGAATGGCAAAATTCCAAGGATATCATCATTTCATTTCATAGTTATAGCGGCACATAATTTGCAGATGCGGGTAACGATTGGTATTAAAAACTATCTAGCCATAATAGAGCATTTATTTGCAACATCTTCCGTACACTCGCCAACACAATCCATGTATATGCTAACTAAGGCATTCAATCCCGGGATCCAGGATTCACTATAACAGTGCTTCACAAACTATGGACCTAAAAAGGTGTTCTGCGAAAATTTGGAATGGTAATATACTCGCATTTAAATATCTTCTACTTTATATAAAAAAAATCGAGTGATAGTAAATCTTCACAGATGTTTAAAGCTTGAAATATCTAAGTACTGGCGGATATCACTAAATAAATCACTAAGAGCTTTATTTAATCATATCTTTATGTAACGTGTTTCTAAAATAAATACAAATTGATTTAACAACAGTGCTTTTTTTTTAATAAAAAGGTGCCGGAACGCACTTTTTTCGAGCATTCTCTAAGAAGGTATATTATTTATTATATATTCGAATATCATTTTGATAGAATTAAAGGCGGCTTTACATATAATGCATAGAACATAAAACAAAATATACATGTTTTTATATTTATTTTAGAAATTTCAAATGAAAATTAAATAAAAAAACATAATTTATTAAAAACGCTATCCAAAATTACATTCCAATTGCAATGATTTTCAAAGTTTTCCCAATTTTCGTCAGGTAAATAATATATATATTTTAAATATTTTTACATATTAATTATTCAACATTTCGGTAAAATTTCCAGATTTGCGAAGTGTCCCATTCCACAATATGTTTGGGAAACACAGCACAGTATAGCATCGATATTCTTCCTCATTTACTAGGTACCATCTATTTTTTTTTTATAATAAAACTGTTTGTAGCAATGTACCTCAATTTAAATTTGAATCGTTCAAATTATGTACACTCCCACAGATTTTGTCACTAACGACCCGGGTTTCGCCTTTCGGCATCTTCAGGCGTTCAAGTGCACGGATGAACTTGAACTGACGCTTAGTAAATGGATGTTTCGTGTTTATAAATTAAACAAATGTATCACTGAGTCGAAAGCCACTGCTGGCGAAAAGGATAAGCTCATGGGAATTCCCAAAGAATCGTTAAAATTAAATATTGAAATTCCACCAAGCACCTTAGTCGAAATCTTAAATTGTACCTCAATTTGTTTATATCCATATTTTTTTATAATACCTACATACAAAATAAATTAATTGTGGTTTTTTACTCCCTTTCATATTTTGTAACACTTCTGGGCAGGATTTTAATGCCTAACAACCAGTTCTCGTATAAGTAATTATATATTTTCTGCTAAAGAATCGGTCACAAGTATTAAAGTATTTTTTTTAAAACTGATCTTTAGTTGCCGACCTATGTTTTGTGTATTTACATAATATTCTGCGACTCTATACATTTCACACATTATCTCGTACACGAAGTTATTGTTTATATTCCTTTATTATTATTTCATGGCATTAAATTATTTGTCCGTGTTATGTTACGCTTTAAATAAACAAGGGCAGGTGTTGCCCACCTACGCATTCCGTAAAAGGTGTTAATGGTTTATGGAAGTATGTAGTGCTTAATTTTAGCACATTAGCAAACGCGCTTGTCTACCGCTCTGATTCATATTTATCTATGGACCTAATAGTTTTTCCTTACTTTAAAGTATATTCGATTTTTTTTGTGAATTACCACTACCTACGTATTAAACAAATAATCCATTTATAGCAGAGTTATTTTTGATAGATCACGTTTTGGTTGATTCGTCAAGTGTGCTGTCTTAAGTTTTTTTTATGTTCTATAAATATGAAAAATATTGAGCAAATATCTATCTATCGTATACTCCTCGATTGACGTATTTTCTATAAACCGAAATATGAGCCCCTGAAAAGTAAAGTGAGCCAAGTGGTATTTTATGAAACATTGCATTAGTTGCGTTATAATATTCTACATCTCTTAAAGTATCGTAAAATTTAAGTAAACTTAAATATAAATTAAACTTTTTTTTACCATGTCCGCTCCCAATATGGACTCCTAATGGAGTTTATCTCAACAGAGGTGTTTCTACGAGAACTGCTTGTTACTCAGTTGCTCAACCTCCCTTTTTGCAAAGTGAGTAGGAATAGAAGGGAAGGACTAGTGATTAGCTAATCGCTCTCGATACGCCCCGTTCATAGGATAGGATGGATGGGAGGGGGGTATTCAAGTCATCACATACATCCATGCCTTTGAACAGAAATTCATAAATCGATTGAAATATCAATTTATAAAACTTCCCGTACTGGGATTTGAACCCGTGACCTCCGTAGCAGTAGCTAACAACGTTGACCACTCGACCATACATGCGGCTGTGTGGTCGAGTGGCACTTAATATAAACTGTATATGTATATAAATTATAATAATTATGCATACTTATATAATTACAATTAAGTGTGCATTTTAATAAATACAAATCGTCAACTCAAAATATGTCCTACAATTATTCAATTCTGATTTGATCATTGTTGGCAAAATGAAATTCAAACTTTTTTTGATAAACATAAATCTAAGCTATGTATAATCATTATTGAAAATAAAAATTGGAAAAAATATTTAATTGATTTTTGTAGAAGTAATTGTAAGATCATCTTCAATAGGTATCTCAAATACATTGATAATCCAATTACATAGTTGTAGTATTGACGTGAGGATTTAAAATTTTGGCAAAAAATGTTTTTCCTATAGACATGTCATTTTGAATAGAATCTTAAATACAAAGTAGAAATTTTCTATCATTGAACTTTTCTCATTAACTATTCTAAAAGTGGCTTTATCTTCCGTGACACTCGACTTTTTTTACATCAATCGAACAAATAACAGAAAACAAATAATCCTATGTCCATTTCAAAGCGGTCGCGTGAAATCCAACACTGCCGCCAATCTTTACAATATTCGTGGGACTTAATTTAGAACTAAACTTTTTAACAAAGGAGTTAGGCTAATTTGTATTCTATTCGCGCGGCCGTTAATCGGATGTCGTAAATCGTCTTTGACCACCCGCGATTTTTACTGCATAACTGTATCTGAATTAAACTCGACCGTTTTGAGATTAAAATAATATATATTTCTGCATAATAATTATCATATACTCTTTTGTGTATTTACCTATATTGTCTGTTTGTTGTGTTCTCTATTGAAAAAGTAATAAAAGAAGCCAACTTTTTTTATTAGCTTGTAAAGTATTTTTGATTGGTTTACTTTTTACGGAGTGCCGAGTATAAAAACAAATTATTTTCATTATTTAAACAGTCACATACTTTCTTGGAATAAATGAAAAGATAGTTTTGTATTGTTTAGGGACTAAAAGTAGTCCAAAATTGACAGTCCGTTGACAACTTATACGTGTGAATCACATACTGACTTGCAGTAAAAAGTGACCAAGATTTTGCAATTGCTTACTTCTATACTCAACAGTCATACCTTCATTCTGTTACTAACAAAAAGTGGCACACTTAGGACATACGTATATTTAGCATATCGTCGTTTTTATGTTGAAATGATGCTTAGCTTGTTCGCGTTTTATCAGGTTCTGAAGCCATCTAATATATAAAAATGAATGTTTGCTTGTTCGTACTTTATGCGTTGCCACACCACTCATCCGATTGCAATAAAACTTTGAAAAACGTTTTGCTTGCACTTCCGGGAAGGTTATAGGCATAGTAAAATGAACTTACAGTAGGTCTTACGTATAATAAATTAAAATTAAATGTACTAAAAAGATTAAAATAATTTCGATATCTATTCCCTTAAAATAATTCCCTCATCTAAGCAACATTCTGACCACATGTCACTCTTCAGCACAATTAGTCGGATCGTTGACTCTCCAGATAATTGGTAAACAAACCATCTCTCACATTCTACTATCTCGTAGTCGACGGTAGATTAGAGTTATTAATTTCGGAATAATTGTCTCATGTGACTAAAACTAAAAGCGCGCGGCGAAAATATTTATGTAAAGATTAATGTACAATATAATATCAAATAAATTGAAAGCGGGCGAAAATATGTACACGACATCACATACATACATTCCAACTCATTCCTATCTTTATTTTTTTTAACGGCATAAATGGATCTATATTTTTGTATTATAATTATCTTTGTAACATAAAATATCAGGGATAGATGCCTTTTTTAAAAGCTAAATTTTTTCATTTGCTCTTTGTTTACAAAGAACAATTAATTTATTACTTGCCTACTTCCGCCATTACAACGTCGAATTCTTCTACATTGAAGAAATTGAAGACACATTGGTGAACCGCTCTAATATATGTATGCTTACAAAATTCTTTGTAATTTGATTACACTTTCTTCGATCTTTCCTAACCAGTGAAAACAATGTTTACTGTCGTATGAATGGATAGCTTATGTGATAGATCTTGTCCACTCAATTTTATCTCCACCTGTGATGTGCGTCGTTATTCAGAGCAGTTCACTCCCATAAATAATTTTTCCTAATAAAGTATGGCTAGGCTATGAGTAGGAAGTTATCAATAAACTTATCGCCCATGCTAAAAAATGTTCCGCTTGTACAGAAGAATGCTTTTAGTTTTAGAATAAATTAAGTGACATCACAATACAGGCATTTCAAAACGTGTTGTTACTTTCCCTTTGTCCTGACCTAATCTGCCAATGAAAATGCTTAAGTGTTATACTTGTTTTTTCTTTGGTTTTTATATTCTTTCGATGTACTTTCTAAGTTTTTGCAATCTGGAAAATGAATTACTCTTCCCAAAAAACTTTTTTTTTTCACATAACGAATTTTTCCACTATTGTCCAAAGTTACTTTGAAATTTTCCATTATTATGATTTGTTAAACACATTTTTAGTTATACACGTGTCGTGTCACTACTATCCTATTTTTTAAATAAAAAAAACTCTTTTTGTATCACGGTCTTCTAAACTTTTTCGAGCCGCAACCCGTTCGGCTCAACCCAACTGTTCACCCAAAGGCACCAAATCTCATCAACAAATCTTGACAACAATTCTTAGAGTTTAAAAATGTAACAAAATCACCATCTACCCTATCCATTGATTTTTTTTTGTACAATAACGTAATTTATTTATTTTACACTGTTAATGTGTTTTGAAACTGACGACATCAGTTTCAAATAATCACGAAGAAGAACCTTACTGGCGCAATTCAGTTTTCTGACGTCAATAAATTGCTGTATCGTGATGCGAAGGCGAAATAACTCGAGCAATCTGTAAATGTCAAGCAAATATCGTAACATCAATGGAAAACAACAAACGCGTGGGGACTCTCTTGACCAAATTCAGCACTTCTGTTTTTTTCTGTAATTTCCAACAAATTTCGACATATTATAAATATAACATCCGGAAATGATAAAAAAGAGAAATCATTGAATACAATTAGTATGTTTTAGTTATATTCTGATTGCTGATGTGTTGAATATCCAGCACATGTTATGTAATAACCAAGGCTGTGGAGTCGGGTAAAAAAGACGACTCTGACTCCAACTCCAGCTTCAAATAAAAAACCGACTCCGAATTGTTGTTTTTTTTTTTTTTTTTAATATTTTCATTTAACTAACATATCTTTATATCATCAGGTAATTCTAGTAGATTTCACCACTCAATGTGACGAATAGACTAAGAATTTTTCAATATCTTTAAATTATTTTTCTCCTGGTTTTTCCGACCAGACTCCACCTCGGGAAAAACACCCGACTCCACGGCGCTGGTAATAACTCTCCGTCGAGGATATGGAAAGATGATGTATCTAAACGCCAAAGTACAGCCATCTGGAGAGCGAGTAGTCCTTAAAAAACAGCCTACTTTGGCAGCTTCTCCTGAGACCCCATTTAATAAATAAAACTTCCCCATTCAATTCCACTGTTGATTCGCTTTCTTCGAGATACGAGTTCTTTAGCTGGTGAAGTACTTCAGTAGAGTAGTAAAGGATGTTGTATTTTTAATCAATGACTGATATGTTTTACAAGGCTTTGTCTCGCTCTCAGTATGCCGCCCAATACAGAAACACTTTTTATAACCAGGATTATTTTTAATTACATCGATTTTGTATATTACAACTTACAACATTAATCTAAGAAAATAGTTGTACCGTTAAAATAAATATTATGTACCCGTATGGGTAGGCAAATCTTTCAGTTAATTTTGGTCAAGTTTATTTATGTACACAGAATATGACAGAGGTTTCCTATAACAAAGACTACACATTTTTACAGTACATCAAAACTATCTAACACGTTGTTTGCGTACTCTCAATTATTTCCATTGAAAGGTGTAACATTAAATAGGTCAGTCAAATTGCATATCCACTGCATCGGTGCCATTCGCTTACCCCAATGACAGTGATCATCAATCTGTGAGAAAGTAGTTTTATTATTCATTTAAATAAAGCACATTTAAATTATATACCATATTTGTCATTCTGCCAAGCTTTGCAATGGTGCTGATGAAAGAATCAGATGTCAAGATTCTTTGAATAAATATTGTATTAATAGCGTGGATTCGTTTCATAGTCAGTCCAGTATTAATCATGAGATACATATAAATATAAGCGTAACACATATTCAAGATGTGTACAGCTATTATAGCTTGCACATTGTTAATTTTCTATTATACTTGAGTATCTTCGATTTGTTTCTCATCTCGCTCTTATTGCATTAGTTTATATGATTTTTTTATCTGCATTAATCCTGTTGATTGAATTGGAATTTACTTGCCATAACTCAATTATAATAACGCTTAAATAAGTGTGTATTTTTGTAAATAATTATTAAAATTAAAAGTAATATTCCTCGAAGACTATTTTAATTAAACAATATTTTGTTTTTTAAATTTGATTTGAGAAGAGTATTTTAAACATTATAGGCATCCTTGCTTTTGAACGGGAATTAATAAATCTTAAAAACGGCTTGGTTTATAATCATCATTTTTATCGTGTAACGTCTCCTCGCATGGTGTGAAAATATTTTTTCTATTCTTATTTTAATGAAGTTAAATTTTTTCAAAGTTTGGGGTAAGTGAAACGGTTTACAGTGACTTGTTCGCAAACATTCGTCTAACTAAAAAAAATAATAGAGTTTTAAAAACATCGCAGTTGATAATTATACTATTTCACTAATATTTTACTGTATATAATAAACAGCAAGCCAGTGGCATGATCAGACAGCGACTTCTTTTTTTCTCACAAAAAAATGATTAATCTTAACAAAACAACTAAATTATTTTTTAACATTCAATTTATCGTTTACACAATAAAATACTAAAACATTATCATAAGTTTTTTTAGCTTTTATCGGACATTCATAATTGCTGAAATAGTTACTGTCAAATGGAGAATTGTTAAATGTAAATAAAAGGAATGATAATAGTAATAGTTTACTTATTGTTAGTGCTAATTATGTTTGAAAAAATGAATAAATGTTTCATTTTGGTCGAGATAAATTTATATATTGAAACAAATAAAAGTTCACTATTTAAACACGCCACTGGCTCGCTGTTTTTTTTTTTACAGATAACTGTTAGTGGAATAGAATAATAAGTGTTTTTTTTTAAATCAATTGGTTGAGATGTGTCAATTTTTGTTTAACTAATATTTATCAACTATACGAGTGTCAGATAGCAATTTGTTTTAATTATACATGTAGCCGTAGACCTTTGCATTCACCCTTCAAGCAATCATTCCTATATTTTCAATATGTCGGTGTTTATAAATCACAAACTTTTTTACGCGTTGCCAATTTTTTTATTCAGTACTGTTTTCAATCTTCGAAACGCCGCTGATATCCCTAATCACATCGCCTCTGGCGCACTCTACACGTCGTTATAGGTATCATTGCAAATGTGGTCCAGTTTAAAAAAATATATATCACAGAGGAAAGTTCCTGGTACTGTAATCTTTGATCAATTTACTTAATTGATTCGTAGAAGCCAAAGAGAGAGTTGAAAGGCACCTAGTTGACAAAAATAATTATTTATCAATCTGCACTATCGTAATCAGTTGTACTATATCTACTGTTCGATGAATATTTCTACTAGCCGTGCAATTCAGAGGTCGCCAATCTACTGCTCGTTGATTTTTTAATGTACGAATAAACATGCACGTTTTCAGTATCTTATGTACATTTATGTGCATGAGCAATCACTTGAAAGAATGAATCATAATAAGATTATATTAAGAAGCCAAAAAAAAAATTCTAGCATACTAGAAGCACAATGCTTAAAACTAATAACATCACAATTGCTAATAACATGTTCATTTATAAATAATAGTATTAATTATAACAAATAGTTTAAAAAATCTAGACGAGGGTATTTTTGTAGCATATGCAGTCAATGATAAAATGATTATAATTATTTCTCAATACGAATATTTGTACAATACTTGAGGTATGAGAAGCGAACACATTTCTGATTTAATGTTTATAATCACACACATGCATTCATGCTTTGTAACAACACGAAAAACTCCACTTTTGAGGTGTCGTGTAAATAAATGCATCTAGAATATATTATCTCTTTGTATTTGTCAAGTACATGGCGAATTGGCGTCGGCTGTTATGTCATCTACTATAATTTTAATTTTAACAAGTATTTTTTTCCGCTGACATAAGTTTTTTTCTCATGGATGGAATTTACGATCAAGGCATAAAAAGGGTTAAAGTGTAATGTGACCTTTGGTTGTATGTATATCCTACATAGTTTAACAAAATTGGTTTAATAAGAGGGTTACGTACTTAACCTGTTGCAGGAGATGCGTTCAAGATAAGGGCATTTTTATACAGTTTCAAAAAACAACTTAACTTCTATATAATGAGTGACTGTATGTTTATTTTATTATTATTACCATCGATAGATTTTACTATAGAAACCTGTTTAATTGTTTACTTATATGTCCTGTCCTGCAACATTGAAACAAAGATATTAAATAATTGTATATATGTATTAAAAAAATAATAAAACACTCTTTTGTACTTTTACCACAATTATTTATCACTATGATGGCCGGTTTTGCTCATCACGAGAACTTTCTTATTTATACTTAACCAAATGAAACTATTAAGGGTGTCATAAAGATTTTGAAGATAAAGATACAAAGTATGAGAAATAAGCTAAATTGATTATAATCAAAATGTATAATATGCAGTCGCATCAAAGAATTATTCACGGTTTACAATTGAAAATATTCGTGATTAGCGAAACCAGTCCTGTTCGTAATAAATAATTGTGGAATAAGCCCAAAAGAGTGATTTATTTTTAATGTAATACCTTTCCACCAATTATTGACATTGAACACCATAAAAGTGAATAACAAATTAGAGTCGCCCATTTCCAAAACAAACCTTGTCCATTTTCATAGTTTTGTAAACACTTACGACCAATGTTCCCTTCTAAGGCAAGAAGTTAACTGCGCGGAAATTTCAAAGGCTGCGCGGAGGGTGTGCGGATCGATCAAATATTAATTGACCAACTGTCTTGTAGTGCGCGCCAATCTGGAATGAGAGCGCGGAGGCTTCCCAACTGCTGCGCGGCCGCGCACACGCGCAGCTTAGCAAGTACGTTGCTTACAACCCAAAAAAATGTCGAGATCCCTCGTCATTTACAAACTGATCATATTTTAGTGAATCAAATTGAAATACATAATATATTAGTCAATTTGATTCAAGAAAATATGACTTAATTCAATATAACTAAGTTGCTCAACATCTATTTTTTCGAAGAGAATAGGGATTATAAAGGTTAATGTGGTAAAAGGATTGAAACCCTGGAGATCCGTCACGGAAGCCAACCATTAATTCCCGAATATTTTCTTTTGCTTTAAAACATAAATAGCTATTTTTGTAGAAAGTTAACTCGGTAAATCAAAATCTTCTTTGGCACAATAATATCACAGCGAAATTTCTCCAAAAATAGCTTTTTATCGAAAATTGAGCCTTGTTAACTTAAATACGGTAGTATTATATGGAAATTTCACGTGAGAGTAACGGAGCCATAAAAAGATATTACAGTTTGCCAAACGTTTTTAGTTGTTTCCCAAACATTTCCCCGTGCTTAATATACATAATACATTTTATACCTTCCTTCTATGGATTCGACGGTAACTTTGTTGAAACTCAAATTTAATATTAATTAAATTTTACAACTTTGTGTTTCGCTTCTTTGAGTAATATCTTCAAACTAATATTTTAGCTCACGATACTGTGTTTTAAAATGCTTCTTAGCGAGGCGAAACTAGTGTCTTAACCTGTGAAATATTTAAATTTAGTTTTTATTTAAATATTCTCGCTATTTTCGTATTTTTCAAATATTAAGATTGTAATATTAATACTATATAATATAAGGTGTTTGTGATGCCTGAAGATTTCCTTCCAATCCTAAAACAACAGGGCGTTGTAAGAGCAATTAGTTTACCACTAGTTCTGTCCTAGCCCTATCTTTTGTATCTCTACTGTCTTCGAAAAATATACGTTGAGAATTTGAGTAACAAACAGCTGCTGTTGAAAAAAAACTTCTGTTAGACACCTCCATTAGAACCACATTGGTAATGTAGATGAAAAAAATATCAATACATAGTAACATTTTTTTACAGTGCAACTAATTGGGAAATATATTTTTTTGGTTATGAATATAATCATCATATTAACTTCTTTTTTACCATATCCTCTCCCAATGTGGAGCATATCGACCTCTAATAGAGTTTATCTCAACAGAAGTGTTTCTTCGAGAACTGCTTGTTACTTAGTTGCTCAACCTATATTTTTTCCGAAGAGAGTAGGAATAAAAGGATAGGACTAGTGGTTAGCTAATCGCTCTCGATACGCCCCGTTCATATGATAGGATGGGTGGGTGGGGGAATTCGATACATCATATAAATCCATGCCTTCGAACAGAAATTCAATTTATAAAACTGTCGGTACTGGGATTCGAACCCGTGACCTTTGTAACCGAAGCCAACGACACTGACCACTCGACCACACAGGCGGCTAGCTTTTAAACTAGTTAAGTATTTTAATAAAAAAATTGAAGAAAAATATAATAACCTACAATGTTTTTTTAAAAATTTAGTTTTTGGTAATTTTAAGTGTCACCAGCATTATAATGTGGGTTAACGACTTTACTATTTTCTTCAATATATCATGTCATGGACGTTATTAAAGTTTGTAAGGCTCTGTTTAAATGCACTAAGTGCACTGCGTTGCACTTTCCCTCTATCGGCCCAGTTCGCGAGGTAGATCGCTGCGGGTGACGCCACCTGCACTGCACTTTAATGCAACCAGACGTCGCGTCGTTTCGGCTCAAGTAACGTATCGCGCAGCCATTGATAAGTAATCTTTGGATGACGAACAGTTTTAGATAATGATATCACCGCTATTTTTAATTTACCTTAAAATTTCATAACATATCATTTGATGTGTCGTGATTTTGATGACGCTTATCTTCTATTGTCCTCATTAATCAATGTAGATCGACATTTTGTTACTTTCATTTAAATCTAGCATCAAAAGCACACGATTTGTCCGTATGATAAATGAACCACTGAGAAGTGAAATGAACCAAATGGTATTTTAGTAAAAAAAAAATGAGTTGGATGCGTATAATATTTTTTTTTCAAGCGGACATGAATGCTCCCAATGTGGAGCATATGGCCTTTTATTGGAGGTATCACAACATCATTTTTTATACTAGAACTGTTTGTTACTCAGTCGCTCAACATCTCTTTTTCCAAAGAGAGTACTCTTTTTTCAAAGACAGTAGTAGTTATAGACGTATAAGGCTCAGATAGGACCAGTGATTAACTAATTGCTTTTGATACGCCCAATTATTGAAGGATATGAAGGTTGGAAGGACAATTAAGACATCACAACATCCCATACCTTCGAACAGAAATCGATCGAAAAAAATCTGTTCGTACTGGGACTCCGACTGAGATCCGGCACGAAAGCCAACAACGCTATCTGCTGCGCCACAGGACCCGTATGATATTCTTGACATATTTAAGTATCATACAAGTGATAATAATTACACACTGCAATAGTTGTTACTTGGGCATCCAATCCCAGACCCTTTTTTGATTAAGGGATTTCGGGTTTCACACTTTTTTTGGGATCTAGGTTTTCGGGATCCATTAATTGATCACTGGAAAAAATGTGACGAATTGACAGGTAAAATTAATCTCAAATCAAAGACCTTTTTTTGAGGTCCACGCTTCGAAACAGCTACGTCTGCCAATGACTAAACCCCAGGTTTGGTACTTTAACACATAAATTTGAATCGTTCAAACTATGTACATTCACACAAATTTTGTCACTAACGACCAGGGTTTCGCCTTTCGGCATCTTCAGACTACTCACCATTAAAATCTGTGGGCATTCCCATGGGCTAATCCTTTTCGTCAGCAATGGCTTTAAACTCAATGATACATTTATTTCTTATATGTACACGAAACATTCATTTACTAAGCGTCAGTTTAAGTTCATCCGTGCACTTGAACGCCTGAAGATGCCGAAAGGCGAAATTCGGGTCGATAGTGACAACATTTGTGTGAATGTACATAATTTGAACGATTCAAATTTAATATTCAAGCACCTTCAGTCGAAATTTTAAATTTAACACCTAACCTTAATATTATAAAACATAATAAGTATAATGTCCAAGAATAACTTCTTTAATATGATATTATTATCGGTTTTTATGCACTTCGAACTTTCAATAAGCATACTATCTATAATTTATTAGTAGACGTTAATTATTTTTTTTAAATAATTGTCAATCAATGTTGTTTGTTATTTTTAATTATAATGCTTTCAAAACATCACATCCATTATGTGAGCAAATAAAGACGTTCTTACAAGTTGAATGCAGTAGCTATTAGCTGTAAAATTAAAAACACGACCAAAATGTCATGGGTCTGGCAAAGCCATTAAACAATTACGTAATTACCCTATAAAATTATTAACCACTCGACGAGTGGATTATTTTGCGAATTGACCCACTCCACGTACCTATATAAATATACAATAAAGCATCTTTATCACTTTCTCGTATCTTAATTTGATCTGTCAGCCATTTGCACGTCGCACTTTTCCCGCCAAAACTGCATCGATATGAAGTTGCTGCGTAAGTAAGTAGAGTAGGTACATTATTTTAGTATCCATTATCAAACACGCAAAACTCCACACTTCGCGCACTTTGATTCAAAATAATTTTGAATGCAAATATGAATGTTTTTTTTATTGATTTTGGTTTGAAGTGCAAGGCTGAATTTTCTGAGATAGAGACCTTTATGGATGTATTAAAAAAACACTACTAATTGACACAAATTTGTACATGAAATAATGTATTTTATTTTTATTGTCTATAATAAATATTTTTGAACATTTTATTTTATTTTAGACAATAAATTCATGAAGAATTTAAAATGAGTGATTGGTATAAATGTTATGTTTAAATATTACTTCATGAAATATAACAGCCCCTGCATTGCCACATTGACCGGCCGCCACTGATTGGCAAAATATGCATTATTACTATAATATATTATTCACTAAAATGAGACCTTTGCCAACAATTAAGTGAACTTGATTCGAGCAAATACATTTATAGTCATTTCCATATTATTTATTAGGATCAAGACCGGTTTCGCTTATCACGCGCATTATAAACTAATAAATATATAAATTGATACAATGTTAATTAATAATAAAAGATTTTTAGTACTTTTTCCACATAAAATTTATTTGATCAGGACCGATAAATATTATGATAATAAATATAATGATCCTAATAAATAATATGGCAATGACTAAATGTACTAAAAATCTTTTATTATTTTTTATTATAATGCCATTCCACCAAGTATTGACAGTGAACACCTTAAAAGTGAACAATATAATTTGTAAAAAATCACATTTAGACTAATAACAAGGTTTAACAAACAATTGGTAAAAGATATGTGAAAATAATAATTCAAATTATAAATGAATACAACTTAATTATGAATAATTAAAATGTTGAAGACTGAATTTGACTGAAAAAGTTGAATTTGTTAAATGATTCCAAATTTTCATTAGCTGATAGCGAAACCGGTCCTGATACCAATACATAATGTGGTAATAGCTATTAGTGTATTTACTCGCATCCAGTTACTTAATAGTGGGCAACATCTCATTTTAGGTTATGGTATAAATAGTAAGAATACATGTTTTGCCAAACATCAATCAAATAAAATCTCACTGCAAAAAACTCTACCATTCGTCTTTTGTTTACTTTCGTTAAGACAATCGATAAAGATGAAAAAATAGGATTTAAGTAAGTTTTCAAAAATTGAATAATTTTTCCAAAAAGAATGCTAATTTTTCTACTCTTCGCTTTACAATATTGAAGTCCTTCGTTAAGCTTCTGACCATATTTGGTGGTCAAATACATTTTAAGAAACAATAAAAGACAGCGTCAACGTTTCACTAGATATCTACAGGATTGCTTCAGTTTTTGCAAATAGTATCTCTTGGAATATCTGATTTGAAGATAATGGGGAATAAGCGCGGGAAAAGTAAAGGGGTGCGTAATTCAGATGCTGGATGGCAATTGCCGCCCCCGGGCCACTGTGGCAAAGCCAGAGCCTTGTGATACTTTGGCAGACTGTGACACTTCGGCTGACCACTCGGCTCCCGAGGAGAGCTTATCGAAACGTGTCTCGTGCTATGGTTAGTGAAACCATGGACGTCACACATCGTGAGATAATTTAAGGAACTAGATCCGGGTACTCGTTTACTTTCCTCATGTGTTTTTTCAAAGTGGAAAAAACTTGTTTCTGTCAAATTTATTGCCAGATTGGCAACGGTTCTGTATGTTTCCTTTAAGTATTCTTAGTAAAGATTTAATCAACTGAAAGTTTTTATGGAAAAAATACGAAGACCCGACAACTGACAGACTACTTCAAATATAAATGAAACTCCTAAAAAATGATAATACATTTAAAAACAAATACGCATTTATGCATGCAAAATTTATTGTATACTTTTGTTTTATAGTTAAATTTGAATCGTTCATATTAAGTACATTAATACAAGTTTTGTCATTAACGACCCGATAAATAAATGTATCGTGTAACTATAAGAAATAAATATACCACTGGCTAAATGAATTAACCCATGGAAATGCCTACAGATTTGAGTGGAAAGTAATTTCGAGAATTATATTTATTTTGTTTGCTGGAAGATTTACAATTATATTTACTTACATGCAGAAGTTGAGAATTTGGCAGATTTACCTGCTCATTTCAAATTGGTTAACTATTTATCTGTGCCCTATTTATTTCTAAAATTTCCTGGAAAAATAATATATGCTCATCCGTGTTTGGGTGTAGCATTTTAATCCCTTCATCCGCGTTGAACAAATGGTTCTCCAAAAGCAAATGGTTGGCAAAAGTCGACGTGTTTTTTTTAGCACAAAGGCAGTCATGTGTTCCGAAATTCTAGTTTTTAAGGTTCTATCTGTTTTTCGATATTGAAATTTTTCCAACAAAAGCATCGTAGTCTATCAAATTCAAATTTTACTCCCTTATTCGTTACCATAGTGGATTCAACCCGATTTATAGCGTGAAAAATTCATTAGAATTAGTAGAAAATAGCGCCGCACTAAGATTTTAGTACTATCTTCTCGTTTGGGTCCTAGCTTTGGGTACTAGCTTCATGTGAGACGTCTCGCCTCGCACAGAGGCGCAAAAATCCCCGAGCCACCTCTGATCAGGGTGCTTCTGCACGATATACAATTATGTAAACAATATTGTTATTTTTAAATTTGAATTTTACTAAGGGAAGGGTGTACAATTTTTGTGTCGCAAAAGGTAGCGATGCTTTAGTAGTAAGTTGTCCACTCCGCCGTTGAGACTTTCGACTGGTTGGAGACCCACTGAAAATCCGCTGAAGTATGGTCATATCGCCATTTATTATTTTATTAACAATAATATTTTGACCATGCTGCTTTATTTATGGCTTCTGCAGCTGGATTTATTGAATTAATTAATGATTTAATCATCCGAAGGTGTTTTGTACAGCGACAGCGTTTTCATACAGGCCGCCATTATGCGTTGCGAAAAAATGATTAAGATGGTTAATTATTATTATTGTATATATTTTTGTTGATTGCTTTTGGTGAGTAGTCATTTTACGTTATCTCAACATTATAAAAAGCTGTTTTTCTTACCAGACGCGCAAAGACTCAAGTCGTTGGTTTTATAAATGATATGACACATTGTATCAAATAAAAACACATTTTGATTATTTTTTTGTATATAGTTATCAGAACAAGCTTCGTGAGAGCGATGAGCTAACCACTAGTTCTGTCCTAGCTCTATACTTCTAATCATACTCTTTAAAAAATAGAGGTTGAGCAACTGACTAAAAATCAGTTCTCGTATAACCACTTAACTTGAAATAATCTACAAACTACGTTAGATGCATGTACGCTTTAAACCAGTGGTTTCCAACCTTTATGTTATTACGCCTCCCTTTGAAGGAAAAAAATATCTTTGCGCCTCCCCATCCTTTATTTCGTATAGTAATAAAGACACGTTTTAAAGGAAAAATAAATATTTTGGACTGTTCACTCCTCCCTTTGCTATAGTCCACGTCTCCCATGTTGGAAATCGCTGCTTTAGATGGTTACAAAATATAAAATAAATATTTAATAATGTGTGTATAGTATACAATAATATTGCTGAGAAATTATAGTTATTGAAATACATGCAGCATTTTATTTCATTAAAATGTGTATTTTTGATGCAATGTTTTTAAGAGAATCATTGTATATCTCAAAATACGACAAAGTCATTCATTGTGCCTCGTGGTATTTATTTCGACTCTAAATCCTTTGTTGTATATCTCATAGAGATTTTAATCGTATGAATAGATTGCTAAATATGTACTGCAAAATTTCTTGATAATAATTTTTATTCAGTATTACTGTAAACACAAATAAGGAAACATGTCGGTATTTAATATTTAAAATTTGTTGAAAAGTGTGATTGCGTAGATATAAATTAATCTATCATACTCATTTAGCGGTTTGTTTTAATAAAACTGACCCTGCTTTGATAGTGCACTGTAAATAATTCCCAATGGCTTTGCAGCCAACCACCACGCCTCCACACTCGGCGATGAGACGTAACAGACAACTCTAGACTCGAGCCGATTCAGTACAATACCATCTCTCGAGACAGATGAATGACTTTACGATATTGCTTCCTGCGTGTCTCGACACTCTCGACATAGAATGCAGGTGCATATTGCGATTCTGTGACTGCAACGAGAGGCCGCGATTCGTAAACGTCTGAGCGTCTATCTATCTTACAGCTGATGTTATTTTTATATTTCTGTTTCCGCCGGATGTAAAGAACTTATAGAAATTGAGTCATTTTAAATGTTCACCCCAACGGCTCAAGTGCGCGTTTTTTGTCGGTTGTTCAGTTATACGAAAAGTTTCCAGTGAAATGTGTAATTTAAAATTGTCTGTGAAAATCAATGTGTATAAAAGAATATTGTCTACTGAAATAATTCGTGTGATGTTAACTTAACATAGCACATTTCTAGTGTTTTATTTATGAACTTTAATTTAATATTGTAGTTATTTTAATGTTGGACTATGCACATACTTGGTTAGTTATTTTTTAAAATTTTATTTTTCATCTGTGTTTTCGTATTTCATACTATAATCATATTTTTTTTACAATAAATAACATTTGATGAATACTTTAAACAGTGATAAAAATAAGTGAGCGTGAAATAAACAGAATTCCTTTTTGAATATGTAAATTTGGTAACGTTCGGCAAATACACACGTTCGTTGAAAATAAAATACTGTTTAAAACATCTGTATGTCGAAAACATGAATCAATAAAAGTATATAGTATTTAAATGAAATAAAAATATTTTTTCATATTAATTTTTACCGTTATTTTAACATACTAAATTCCGCATCTGTTGACTAAAACTAGTGTTAAATATTATTGTAAAACTGATTTTTTTTGCCTTATTAATTTTATTGTTGATTATGACCGTTACAACGATTCTACAACTTTTTATATATAAATGTCTTTTTATATATTTTTTTTCAACGAAATGTGTGTCAATTCTTAATTGAAAGCCATTTTATTTTTTAAAAAAAGTTGAAAATGCTAGTGGCGAGCGAAACCGGTCCTGATCTAAATAAATAAATCTAGAATTAGTACAAAAGAGTGTTCTTATTTTTTAACAGCTCAAAAACTTTCAAGAAAGTCACAAATTCCTCGTGTATTATATATATAAATATTTTTAAATCTAGTTGTTTTAATTGCGTAATACGGTAATGCCATCTATTGTCATTTTCTTTTTCTAATGGATGCAAAATAAAGAACTAAATAATTAATATGTAGCAATAATCCCAATTAAATAAGATATTTGGAAGGCGTAAGTGATCATACAATTCACTACTTTTCATGCGAGGAAATATAAAAAAATAAATCTTTCGAAGTAATCTTTCAACGTGATAATTTTTGCGCAATAATTATTTAGTAGTATTTTTTACTTCCGTCTATTTGCTGTTGTTTGAACATTCATTTGTATTTCAATAACCTTGTCCTTCTACTTATTGAATAATAGAATAATTATATGAATCTAACAGGCCATGTAATTTCTTTAGGTTTTAGGCGTTTGTTTTATACAGGCTTTGTTTGTAATTTTGTGTCCGTTTTATTTCTGGACCACTCTTGTGCTTTATTAAATTAAATCGATACCATGCATAACATTTGATTTCATTTACTAATTGTGATATTTCATCTTCCGCAGATCTGGCTTCCATCAAACAACTACTAGAAAGCGAAATCGGCGGACTGAACTGCCCGTCCTGCAACATGCCCTTCGACAAAGGCAAAAAGAGAAAACTGATCGACGACTGCGGCCACGAGAGGTGCTTCACGTGCACCTTCCTCCAGGAACAGTGCACCATCTGCAAGCCCAAATCAGACTCGCCCAGAAGCTGGGGACACCAAACCACAGACGGCAGGTCTCTGACAAGAGTTGAAATACACGAACCATCAAGAGTGAACCACGTGAGAAATCACCGAGTCAAGGAGCATTCTCCGAGTCGACTGCCTAAACCGCCAAAGCAGATGCCTCAGCCTATGACGCAGAGCTGTCCCACGCCCCCGCATGTAAGAAGAAGGTTCTTCTTAAGTCCTAAGTCCATCAGAAGTCCATTTGGGCAACGTTCAAGAAATGGGCATCACAATGAGAACCAACCTCCTTTATCTGGTAAGTCGACATATTGTTTTCTATTTTTTTTTAATCTTATGAAGTATTTGTTGCAGGAGAGATAATGCGAAGAAAGTTGTGAGAAAAAAAGATCGAAGAAAGAAATGTGTGCAGAATGAATTATCGATATGAATGCTCTGTACCTAATTATGAGAATGAATTGAAATTCTACAAGGAAAAGTTTTTTTATAGAATGTTTACATCTCTTTAAATGGTTGCGAAAAACAGGTTCACTGTAGGTTATTAGATATTATTCATCATCATCCATTCGACTCATTAGAGTTGTATACGATCAAAAACTCTGTAGTTTATAATTTGAACGTTTCGGATGATTCATTCGGCTTGGCAGAATCATTAATAATATGATCAATAAAGACCGAATCTTTCAATAACGGAGTACGTTTATGAAAAAAAAACGAATTTACTCCTAATTTCATTGGCCCGATACAGAACTGCACGGGACCTATCTTTTATCCATGAACTGTGGTGCTTAAAAAATAAAGATAGAAAGAAAAAAAGAGAATGTGATTGAATATAAAGAAATATTTAGTATATCACTAGCATAATTTTAAAAAAAATGTATTTTATGATAAATTCCAGGGCAGTCGGACTGTTCACACTAGAACCGGACTCGAAAAAAATTAACCACTTCGAGTCCTTTAAAAAATATATGTATTTAAATCGCTAGATTAAGAATGGCACCACTGCATGATACGAAGCCTTGTTTTAAGTTGTCAGTTAATTTTATGTAGTCGTAGTTGAAGTCGTTTTATTTCTTAACGACTCCACAACAGTTTCTCGTTTAGAAACAAGTATTTAATACTATATTTTTTCCGCGCTACTTAAATATATTTGTTAAATCATTGCATAGTTAATTTATTTATTTATACAACGAATAATATTTGATACACCTAAATCGGCAATAAATATTTTTTTTTTGTGAAATCAAGACGACACCACACCTCCGCAAAATTTCATAAACTTTATTTCTTAATGTTTCTTTTCAGCGTACACGCAACACAATTTTGTATAAAATTATTATCAATACTGTGTGCAGGGATTGCAATACCGGACGAATATATCAATACCAATACCGGCATTATATATTTTTTTAAATATAGCAAAACAAATAATAACCGATTGGGATATCTAGAAAATCGGTATTTTGATATTTCATATTAATCAGTCATAAAAATATATACTAATAATAAAAGAGTAATTTTTATAAATACGTTTTTAATTCTGCTAAAAATTAACTGTTTAAATGTCTGTTACCAATGTAGAGCATATAGCCTCCTAATTGAAGTATCTCAAAAGAATTTGAGATTTGTTACTCAGTCGCTCAACCTCTGTAGAGAGTAGTAGGAATAGAAGGATAAGGCTAGGACAAGGAACTAATCGATCTCACTATGCCCCGTTATTGAAGGATCGTAAGGGTTCTACTACTCACATTGAAAAAAAGGGAGGTTGAGCAACTAAGTAACAAACATTTCTCGTAGAAAAAACTTATGTTGAAATACCTCCATGAGGAGGCCATATACTCCACATTGGGAGCAAACATGGATAAAAAAAGGTGGGAGAGACATTTAGATATCACAAACACCCATGTCTTCGAATATAAATCGATTGAAAAAATGCTGTTTGTACTGGGACACGAACCCGTGAGATTCGGCACGGAAACCAACAACGTTAACCGCTGCGCCATAAACCCGACACGTACGCCGGTTTTAAAAATAATAATTTATTATCTACGGCTTATCAGATCGGGAATGTCAATGTTGATACAACTCTTGGTAAATTTAAAACACCTTTTTTTACATTCATAATTCGATTTTGATTAATTTTCAATACTGATTGATTTTTTTTTTCGTTTTCAAAACCTGTTATTCGGTTTTAAAAAAAACACCATAAATACCGGAATCCCGGTTTCAATAATACCGGTACTGCCATCCCTAACTTTGTGTCTCTGTAAACGATATACCGAGCATTGCCAATCGTTACTACGGCTCCGAACATTTTTTTATTTACTAGATTTAGTAACTACAAAAAAAAAACACCGTAAATCTAACCACGCTTAAAATCCTCTCGGTGAATCATCGGCTGGTAACCTCGATTAAAATCTTTAATAATACCCCTTCGTTGGCCTTGATTGATGGTTCAAATCTTGACTCATCACAGTGATCAGCGGCGATTTTTTACCACTCTTCAGTTTTTGCGCTCGGCAAAAAAATCTCAACGGATTTTGACGTTTTATTTTGACTTGAGTCCAAACACGCCAGACCGTGTCGTGCCGCAGATATTATGTTACTTACATTTTGTTTTCTTTTAGTTTTCGCAACGGATTCAAAATATAACTATCCAGTTTCTAGTTCAGTATTTTTTTCAACAATGTCTACGCATACAATGTAGAATATTATAGAGAATACAGCAAATTAATAAGCCTACAAGAATTGTGGGCTTATAATGCAAAACGTACTATTTCCAAAACTCGAACTTTTCAGAAGAGTCAAATACTACAACGAATAACACAAACAAAATAACATTTGCATACAAATTTTATTTCCAATTTAAAGATGACAGCGTTTTAGACATTCTATGTTAAAACTAATAGCACCAGTTGATTTCCTTAGACTTGAATTACCCTATCTGTATAACTAACTCAATACCGCTCATTTTGGAAATAGTACGTTTTGCATTATAAGCCCTTCAATTTTGATACATAATCGTAATTTGTCGTAAGATTTGTTCGACTCCGACTTCACAGCTCTTTTTTAAGAAGACAAGTAGATGGTTTATCGCTCGGGTCGAATATAATGTAATTACATACATGAATTATTTTTCTTGTTGATATGGGCCATCGGTTGTCATAGCAACAAGCCGAATAACATATCCTCGATGCATATCAAATATGGTCTATGTGACGAAAGTGCATTCCGAGATAATCGATAAAAACTGTTTAAAAAATAACGAAACGGAAAATAACACTTTTATTAATGGAGATATTAGGAGAAAAAATATTTATTCAATATAAGTTTACATTTATTACAAAAAAATACTATTTTGAACGAGAAAATAACATTTTACTGCGTTTTTTGCACATGGTTCATATTCTATGCACAGTTTTAGTCACATGAACCATTTTTAATACCAGCTGTCAAAATATTTCAAATTTGATAATTAAGTACTAATCTAGTGTTTAGGTTAACAGAAATAGTGTATGAGATTAAAGACAGTGATCTTTTTTTAGAGCGTTACCTCAATCGCCTGATCTTTTTTTAGGTCCTGTGCAATTTAGTGTATTGATTTGTTATCGGTTGAGAAACGCTGATCTAGAGAACTAAAAGTAGTCGGAAAATTTTATTATAATATCAGGATAGGCATTTACCACATACTACTATTTACTTTTAAAGAATTTCTTTTTCGAACTTAATTAAAAAATAACCTGTACAATTTATAAATTGTCGGTTACGTTTTTCTGCCTATTACGTATCAATATTATCTACAACAAAAATGGCGACAAGCTTTACTATCGTATTTATTATTAAATGCAGCGAAAGTTTTTCCATTTTTTTCTTTACAAAAAAGCATAAATTCATTAATGAAACAAAATGTCTGGTCCGCTGCGGGGTTAAATTTGCATACAAATTGCGTAAGTGTTGTCAGCCCACTCGCGAATCGAGACCGGTACGTTATATATTTAATAGTGGTAGATACATTGCGTGGTACAGGGCCGTTGATAATTTCGAACGTATTTCAATGACCAGGAATATATTTCACACAAACTAAACGATTTTTGTTCAGTTAATTTATAATTTAATAACAATGAAATATCGGTGCATGGTGGTTTCGATGCCGAGCTTGGCCGGTTGAGTTATACGCCGATTGCTAATAACATCATATATGAATATTCGGAGATGGACAGTGATAGAAAAGCGATACTTATTTCCCTCCAATCCACAATACCGATTTGGTTTTAATAACGTGTGCGAATTATATAACATTTAATTAATAACACTACGCTATCGAGAAGATCTCAACCGAAGTAAAAACCGCCATTGATGCATGTCCTCGGTCTAATTAGTTTCACAAAATTTGTCTGTAAATATTTCCAAAACATTGCCAGTGTACGAAATAAATTCGGCTCTCACATTTTCACACTTTTAACCACTCTAAAGCTAACGACCCACCGGTGTGTCGCATACCTACTAACCACACACGCTACCCACCAGTGTGTTGTCATTATTACGACGTAAATAAATATTTTTTAGAGTTTGCATCATTGAAAAAGGGTCCGACATTTCTTAAGGACTCACAAAATGAATATTAAGTTTTCCTTTATTAGTTTTTAGAAAATTGCTAGCTTACAGGACAAAAAACGTTATTTTTTTCTAGCTGTTAACGGGTTTATTAAAAGCACAACAACTTGAACATTTTCTTCTTATTTTTCTTTCCAGAAAAGTGGATAACTGTACCATACGATCCTATTAATTTTATTCTATCCCAGATATTCAAAAAATAAAATAGTCAATTTTACTAATTCCACTTTTTATTTAATAATATCAGGACAAGTTTCGCTCATAATTAACATTATCAACTATCAGTTTTTTTTGTTGTTGAATAGAATGCTTTTTCACCAAGTGTTCACACTAAACACACTAAAACAAGGGTGTCTAACCTTTTTTGCCCTGGGATCGTCTTTTCAATCTTAAGTTTCCTCGCGAACGACTTCTAACATGATTCTTATAAGAAATATTATTTAGGGTTTTTTTCCCTTTTTCAAAATTATAAATGTTTATTTTAAATGTGAAATACATATCATCAGATAGGTATGTGCTTACAAAAGAATGCAATTTTGGTATTTTTTATATTTAAATTATATAACGGAAGCTTTCGGGATCGACAAAATTTTGTATTGGGATCGACCGGTCGATCGCGAACTACCGGTTGGACACCCATGCACTAAAAGATGTCCCAAATATCTTATAAATGATTGGGTACGAGTTTTTTGCAAACTGAGTAACAAGCGGTCCTCGAGAATACAATTCTGTTGAGGTAAACTTTATTAAGAGTCCATATACTCCACATTGAAAGTGTATGTGGTAAATAAAAACAGATTGAATCCTACAAAAATCAGAAATTTATGTACAGCATTAAAAGCTAAGTATCATTATTGTTTAGGAAGAAGAGGGACAGATACGGATAGTAACTGTCATTTTAGTATTACTTTATTAGTCCATTTCAAAATACTTTTTGATAGTTGTTTTTATTATGGAGTCTGTTAAGTTTGTTTATATCAATAAATAAGAAAATAACACAACATTGTCCGGCATTCTAATTCACCCTGTCAAACGACATTTATTTTGCTACGCTGCGAATTACATCCCACATTATTGTGCCTTTCCTTAGGCAATACTTTGGCGCTATATTCCACCAGACATTTTGTGAATATGATGTCAGTAAAAATGTATGTAATAATTATTAGTAAATACAATTTCAAAGTATTATATATATATATATATATATATATATATATAAAACATAGTTTTAAGAATTTATGATTTGTTTGTTAACTTTTCCAGTTGTAAGCTCAAGAAATGCGACCCCAATACCCACATTTTCTTAAATATCTATTTTAATATGGGTGATACAATCTTTATAATTAAGGTTTTCTTATATCATAGTTTTTTGGACCTTTTGTAGTTTATATAAATACGCGATAACACGATAAGCGCCCGCGATAAGCGATCGTTCGTAAGATAGCTGGGCTAAACTCGTCAGTTGCAATTTCATATGTGTGCTGGGATGACGTCTTTTTTACGCGCAACTTAAAATATGATTATTTATTAAAAAACCACGGATTTTTATAAAAAAATGTATGAGGAATGATGCAGAGATATTTTAAAGCTCTTAGTACTATTTTTAGTACTTAGGACTATTTTTTTTTTTGAAATTCATAAGAATAAGGCCAATAATGACGAAACCACTGGGGTCCCTAAACGACCCCATCGGATGAGAAGTATTTTTCTAGTCCCCGAGCCGCGAGAGTTAATATCTATTGTAATATAGGTATATTTTATAAAATAAAAAAACACAAATTAATCGTAAAAAAATACTTTTGATGATAGTTCCTAGATGTCTAAATAAATCTAAGGTTTGAATGCTCTAAATTAACATTAAACACGCAGATACAAATGGATTTATTGTTTTGTTGCAGCTTAATATTAAAATTACTTACTTCCCACGTGTTAACTTACACAGGCGATCTGTTTCCGCGACCAACTACATCATAATTTCTCAACCTTTTTGGGCCCGTAGCCTCTTTTGAGTTTTATTATATTCACTCGTTTTTCACCACTGTCCAGTCATCATTCGCAAATGCACTGCAAGGGAAGTGTGCCTGCAGAGTTTTTCTAGTAGACCACGGGTTCCCAACCTATGGGTCGCCAATTTTTTCGATTTTGGATTTGAACAACAAAACTAAAACTAGTCAACCAAAATTACCTTATTGAAAAAAAAATGCCTTTTTCAATTGCATCGGGGCCGCGGGTCACATGGCTTTTATAAAAAGGGGTCGCCACCCGAAAAAGGTTGGGAACCTGTGTAGTAGACACTTTAGAGAATATTGAGCATTTTAAAAGGTAACATGCAGAGCCTACCCATTGCAAAATCTCTCTTGAGTTCATTTTGTCAATGACATGTAAATCTTAGTTTGTTAAAAATATATACAAATAAATATCATAAATTAATTGATTTCAAGTTTATTCTTGTTTTCATAATGACGAAGCGTGGCATTGTCTGTTGAAATATTGCACCGAAATGTTGCGCATGTGGAGGTAGGCCTTTGAAACGGAAAACTCCTACGCGAACCTAAACCTGTCGCCTGAGTCCTTTCGCCTTACATTAATTGGATCATGTCGGACAACCGGCGTAACTACTTGAGTCTACTCGTCTACTCCACTCTAGACTTGGTGTCTCTGCGTTTAAACAATTCAGCCAATCATGGAAGTCCAGTTAAACTTCTAACTATTGTAAATGGGCCATAATACGAACCGAGTTTTATGAACCGACCGTTCTTAGCTCAGCTAAGGTGAGCATACAATTCAACAAATTAAACACTCTTCTGCTCTACATAATTCTACATTTATTTAATAACATTAATACCAGTTTCGTTTATTATAAGAATTTTCAACCGATCATCAGCTCGAGTTGTTAAAATGGTCTCAATCATCGAAAACTGTCCTGATCCTCTTAAATAAATGTAGAATTAATGCAAAACAGTGTTTTATTTTTTGACTGTTTTCCTTTTTTAACTCTGCAAGGATAGAATTTGATAAATTAACTTACAACCAGTTATCTGTTATAATGCTCCGTTCGAGCTCCATATAGTCCGAATTAGTCATATAACTATGTAATCATTTGTATTGGTTTAAATTCAGGACACTGGTGTTATTGCAAACAATGTGTGAGTACCTAGCTCAGGCGTGGCGTTGGCTACTCTGCTGCGGCCTTTTGACTGTTCTGAGAATTGTTTTTTTTGTAAATTTCTTAGATTTTGGATGTCGAAATCCTTGAAAGACCTAAAAAAGGTCCCACGCTAGTAATTTTAGGAAATCCGTAAATTTATAGACTTTGCATACAAATTGGCATGAAATTGTTTCTGGCCAAAGATTCCCTAGTCAATTCCCTGTCAATGTTTACCGCGGCCTTATGTTGAATCAGATAAATGAATGTGGCCTTTAGAGAGAAGAGGTTCCCCACTCCTGGCTATTTCTGCCATTTTTTATGTTTAATTTTTACTTAATCTTCCATGTACACGAGGGATACTTTCCACTGTAATAAACCGTGCAAAAAAAGAACCGTTTAAAAAATAATGAAACGAAAGTATTATGCAAATGAAAGATATATTTCATTACATTGGATCGTCAAAAAGACGATTGTGTGTATTTCAATGAATGCTATTGCCATGAAGTGTTTAGAAAAAATACTACTTATTTGTGAAACTTTCTTTGAAATATCTTTTTATACCATTTTTTGGATAAGTAATTTGCAAGTGCATGCGCAAGAAATTTAAAAAAACCATGAATGAAATATAATTAGCATATTTAATATCAGTAATTTGTATCCAATTCAATTCAGAGTGACTTTATCTAAATTGCATATATCAAATCATTAATGTATTTATTCAATTAATTATCACAACATTACTTTCTCTGTTCGGCTAGTTAGCTCGCTAAGAATTTATCGTGTATTGAAACTCCCAAGACAATTAAACAAGGAGCGTTAATTATTGGATATTGCATAAGTAAGTGAGTTACAAATGGCGACTTGTACGTATTGCTAACTTTGCACACACCTCGGTTGCATTTAACCCAATTAATAACGACTGAGAAGTAGTGTTTAACCTTTTTGATGCCGTCGAATACGACAGCCGAAGAAGCTTTTACTTTTATTTTCTAGAATAACTAGTAATTGAAAATATTATTTTAATATAATTGTATTTCTGTCAGTTGCTCAACCTCTCTGAAAAAAAGATGTGGCTAGGAAATGGTTAGTAGTTATAATATATAATTTGTATTATGAAATCGTTTTTACCATATGAGATAGTTATGAAAGAATCATAACGTCGCAAAAATTTATGTCTTTGAGTACAAATACAAATGCGTACAATTTAAATTACGTTGGTAAAAATATTGCTTATTGTTGTCGAAAAGAAACCTGTTTTAAAAATAGATTATTTTACAATATTTCTGTTGCACATTAATTGATTGACGAAATTAAAAATCTTGTATCTTCATCTGTGGAATCCTTTCATATTTTTATTAATAATTGTTTGTTACATCCTTAATAATTTTACAATGCGTATTCTTATCAGTTTAAAATATTTGTGATGAGCGAAACCAGTCTTGATTATATTAATTTATTGTGGAAAAAGAGTGTTTTTTTTATAACATGCCATTCCACCAAGAATTGACAGTGAGCAACTTCATAATATTGACCAAATTAGTATATCAATTGGCATTTCTTTTAAGATGAGTGATATTCATAGAATTTTGGCTAAAATTTGTTACTTTTCGACCATAAGTCATGCTAGACTAGTAAGAAATTGTCCCGTTTCGAAAACGAAGGACGAGATCAATTATCTACGACCAATTTTCCGTTTATAAATCAAGTCAAAATCACTTGAATTCATGTATAATATTTTATTTATTCATTTATAATCTACAGCCGAAAATCCTCAATTTTTAGCAGTTTACTGTTTTTAAAGATCCGTGTACGATTATTGTACTGGCACGTAAGTAACATAATTTAAATTGGCATTCTCTTTTTATACTTACTGATCGTGCTTTTGAAAACGAAAGCTTGATACCGTACAATGATAATTATTATTGTTGCTCAAGATCAACGAAGGGTATATTATTATTTTATCATAACGGTTTTATACTTTCGCCTGTTAATTTTTGGTAATAACTATTGAAAGCTGATTTAAGAATAAAAAATACATTAATTTAACCACGTCCGCTAGCTCTTAAGCAGTGATTTTTAACAAGCGCGTAATTGTTCGCGTTTTTGTATGTCTGTTGGGCGTTTTTATGTTTTCAACATCTGCATCCTCGAATGCATCATTGCATCTTGCGCTGATAACGTCAGTCATCTCTGTCAGTACTTGTGAAACGGGCACGTTTATTACATCGCGTTAGTGAATGGGTGTCCAATCGGTAGATCGCGATCGACCGGTCGATCCCAAAGCAAAATTTGGTTCATCCCGAAAACTTCCGTGAAATTCGAAAAAATATATAATTTAAATATAAAATATACAAAAATACTAAAAGTGAATTATTTTGTAAGCGCATACCTATTTAATGATATGTATTTCGCGTTTAAAATAAACATTTCTATGTTTGAAGAAAGGAAAAAACCACCCTAAATATTTTTGCTAATAGGAATCATGTTAGAAGTCGATCGCGAGAAAACTTAAGATTGAAAAGTCGATACTAGGGCAAAAAAGGTTGGGCACCCTTGCGTTAGTGTATCGAAGTGCTTCTGCAACTTCAAAGCTTTGACAGAGAAATGGAGAACATATTTGGTGTCTTAGTCGCGTTTTTTAATTCATTCATATATCTATGTATTTTAATTCAACGACACTATTTGTATTAAAAAATAAAGCACTCTTTTTTACTAATTCAACATTTCTTAACTAATATTAAGACCGGTTCTTTAAGCGATTTTAAATAATGATGATGATCCTACGGTATCTGAGGTAAATAAGAAACCTAAAGAATCGATGAAATTGTCAGATTTAATGACTATATTTTGCAGGTTAGAGTTGTAGACTGAGAGATGTGGCATCGTTTTGGAGATGAATACATCTAGAATGGCAGATGTGCTTATTTGTCTGTATTCATGGGTTGCGAAAACTAAGACTGACTGAAGTATGTCTTTGAAATAAAAAATGTATGGGACTGAATGAGATTTCTGGCACTGTAGTTTCTTACGTATAACATTTATGTATTGTGTAAGTCGAAAATGTAAACAATTACTCCTTAGGTCGATCAGTCGAAGCCCTTTCTCAACCGATGGAAGAGTCCCAAGGCGGAAGATCTTCGGGAACCTGGGGCAGTTTTGTCTTTAACAAGATCAGGTCTCTCTGGTCGGCCAACACTTCTGTTTCTAAAGGGCTGAACCAACTTGCAGGCACGGGAATTTAAAACGATTTTAGCGTGACCAATGTTTGCCTGAGTTTTCGTTGTATTTTTGATTGTTTTTGTGTTTTATTTGCATTTGAATGAAAGACAACACAAACGGAATAATATTAAAAAATATATATTTAATTTGAATTATCGTCTCGACACCCTTGTTTATTCTTTCTTCTTCTTTCTGACGTGTTTATATTATAGTAAAAAGAAATATATTATAATGAATTAATTAATTGTACACTTTAATCTAAGACCAACTCTTCTTTTTCCCTGCACACATTACTATAACATTATCATAATCGGTCAGGTAATTAGTAATATACATTATTCCAGTAATTAATGATAATTTACACGTGGCATTTCAGTGTTTATTCTCAACACTGATTCGAGCAAGATATCACATTTTTTTATTATTAAATAAACGTATTTAAAAAAAAATATTATACATGTTTAATCAAATCAGCATTATAATTAATTAATAACTATAATTTTCAATTTTTATGTGAATCATCATTTACGATTTAAATACTAACTGCATGACTTGGCTACTATGACTTGAAATGGGACACTTTGTTATTTAAAATGTATTTTTTTTAAATTATCTTTCACCCATCTGCTAAAAGATTTTTTATAGATTTTTAAGGTAAAATGACATTTTCAAATCACATATTTTTGTACCTAATCAAATTTTGGGAAAACTTAAACCTCACTAAAAATACTGGAAAAAATGTGAGATAAAACTACATATTAAAAAAAAAACAACCATGTCTGCTCCCAATTATAAACATATATAGACTACTAATAGTGTTGATCTTTACGGATTTTTCTACGAGAACTGCTTGACCTCTCTTTTTCGACGAGAATAGAGATAGAAAGACAATACTAGTAGCTCGCTTGACAAATCAATTTATTAAACTGTCCGTGCTGGGACTCAAACTAGTGAGCACCCCAAGTAAAGCCAACGACGTTGACATATACCTAATATTAGTAAAAACACAATAGTCCTTTGTACTTCATTCCACATTATTTCATATATCAGGACCGGTTTCCATCATTACGAGCATCGTCAACTGATAAAAAATATAATTTAACAATGCTTTTTATACAAAAATGAACTATAAACAACAATTGGCATTGAAAAGAAGCTTTTTAACTATATGTTAGATGTGTTAAACATTTTAATTTTGTGTTATTTTAGAATCACTTTTAATGTAATTGGTAATTTATTTTCAATGCCAATTGTTGTTTATAACTGTTAATTTTTGTATAAATAGCATTGTTAAATTATATTTCATAAATATAATTTAACATAATCATAAATAATATTGTGTTTTTACTAATATAATGCCTTTCCACCAAGTATTGACAGTGAACACCCTAAAAGTGATATACCTAATACTTTTGATTATTTTATTATGATATTGATAAAACAGGACTTTTACAATTACCTTTAAATCGGGTCTTAAATTCGCGATAATTATATCGAGTATTCAAAAATGTACTTTAACACATTACTAATAATGTATTGTGTACACATAAAATACACTTAAAATAATGTTACTTTTCCCAGTCAATTGTCGAAGAAAAATATTTTTAATTATCTTGTTTGTATGCATTCAACTTATTATTCACATGCTATAAATCGCATGGACGTACTATACGGGTAAGAAAATAAAGCGTAAATAATATTTATTTATTTTTGCAAATTGCTACCGATTTTTTCACACTATGTTGTTAGAATTATTATTTGTGTCTGATTTGATAGATAATTGATGTCGTTAAAACATGAAAGAAAACTTGCAAAAATATTAAATATTATCCAAAAAAAACACATACGTATTATTATATTATCCGGGTTCGTGGCACAGCTGTCTACGTCGTTGGATTAAGTGACAGATCTAACGGGTTCAATTGTCAGAACGTAGTATATCAAAAGTACGTTTTGTTACTCATTTGCTCGACTTCTCTTTTTCGAAGATAGTATTAGGGAAAGGATGATTAGGCTAGAACAGGACTAGTTAAGTTTCGATTAAGCCCCGTTATTAAAAAAATTGAAGAGTGGGGAATAATATACCATACTAAAACCCCTAATTATTAGGGCCTAATGTAACTAATTATAAACACCAGCTTAATTTAAACTAATTTATTAATTTACATACTAGTTATCGTTCTTAAAAACACTTAAGTCATTGATTGACTTGGCATTTACTTGGTAGAACTACATTATAATAGGGTAAAAATAGCAACGTATTTAGTTCTGCAGCTTTTTTTTAAATTTTAGTTGACAGCTATTTCGGTTTTCGCCATAGTTCTGACGATGACGAAAGCCGAAATAGCTATCAACTAATAAATATAAAAACTGTAGAACTAAATACACGCAAGTCATGTTTAATAAATGTTATAATTGTAATATAAATGAGGATGCTAGAGCAAATAGCAAGATGTATTGTGTATCTCTTCCAGGGCAGTATATATAGCTGAGTATATGTAAGTTTATTCATTGTCCTGACGATGCCATACGCCGAAATAGTTATAAACTCATTTTATAAAGAAAAATGTAGGACTGAATACATTGATATTATTTACCTAATTACAATGGAGTTCTACCAAGTAAATGCCAATTCAATCAAATAAAAAAAATACTGTTCGTACAGGACTCGAACACGTGAGATTCATCACAGAAGCCAACGACGTTGACCGATGCGCCACGATCCGACGTATAATTAAAAATATGCAAACTCATAATTGAATACGATCCCAACAAAAAGTACAATTAAGCATCATGCAATTAGCAAAGTTTGTACCTGACTATGAAGTCAAAAAAATACAAAGAAATTGCCTGCAGCGCTTCTGCAGCTCCAAAAAAAATAGCAGGAAGAAGACAATTACTATCAAACAAATTAAAAATGCAAATGCGAATCGTTTGGCTAATAGATTTATTTCGTATTGGCAGGCAATCCTAATTGGGCCCGAATTTATTTCCTCGTACACTTGAATATGACATGTCTATGACGTTTACCAAAATAATATTAGGAACATTTCAAACGGTTTAAATAAATAACTGTTTCTTTACAGTTATATTGTTCATTCCGTTCTCATAAATAATTTGAGTTAGTATTTAATAATTGAACATAAAGTTGCCCATACATTTAGGAACAAATAGTTCCAGAACATGTCCTGGAACACAAAATTCACGTGTTCACACCGTATCGTGGAACATTTCACGTGGTCCGACATAGGTTCCCATGTTCACGCTCTGGAACCTAGCGCAAACGCGTAACTGTAGACGAACTATCAAAGTATATTTCGTCATGACTTCATACCAAAGCTATAGCGTATTGTGGGATAAATCTAATCATAATCATTAAAACCGAATACTAATTGTGGAATTATATACGTACTACGTAGGCAGCACTCGTCGACATCAACTCATCGGGCGTCATTTTAGAGATCTATTTTCGACTTTGAAATGTCTTCCTATGGTGACAGCTCTCAACATAAACCATAGATAATATGTTATATTGGAATTATCTATATTCTATGGTATAAGCTGTCATCGTGGATGATAAAATAATTGTATTTTCATTTTAGAAAGCTTATAAACATTAGTAACTAACTTAACTCGCATTGTTTGCGTTCAATAAAATCAAATAACGTTCGTTCGGACGCAACACTGACCAAAATAACCTCAACGGGTGATGTTTCCGTGACCCCTCGTGTGTTCAAGAAAATGTTCTGGAACATAGTTCATGAGACATTTCGTAGATGTTCATACTCATTTCAGATATCCATATTTTATCCAAAACGATTTTTTTCCTTCTCGAACTGTGATAATAACTACGTATATTATCGAACTATTATATTTAAGCAAGCAAAACGACATGTTATGTCAGTCAGAAAGATACTACACGTTTATATTATCATTCTTCATCGTTTCTCCTGTGGTTTTTATTGTACTTCATAATAATTTCATAACTGAACTATCATAATAAAATATTCTCAAACATAGTTCTTTATAATTTATTTCCTGCCAAAACCTGACGTATAGTTGTTTCACTCTAACTATGTTTATCTGTCTCTTAACCGAAAATAAGATGTGTCATAAATGTCGATGTAATTCATTGTGCCCTTCCATTTTCAAACACTTGTCAACAATTATCTATGACAGATACGAAGAAAACTTTGACGTTGTGTAATAATGTTGCCGTCAAATAAATATGACATTTTATAAGACATACAGGTATGGTCACGTGCTGGGCTATTTGTCTATGTATTTTACAAGCATTTACATCGTCTTGTTGTCTTTCATTCATTCGCCATTTTCTAGTCGCCGGCTGTTTACTGTATTTCTAATAACTGTCCCTACTTACCTCTGCACAGAATGGACACCTGTTGGAAACTCGCTAAGTGCACTTGCATTGATAATAAAATATAACCAATGTTACACCGCGACGTAGAAAACGTTTCACGAATGCATTTAGTTACAATAGTTTTCTATACTTACACTAATGTATTTTTTTTACCACGATAACAATGCACCCGCTGACTTTTTTTAAATGTAGTTTTTCTTTGAGCACGACAACTTTATATTTAAAACAATATAGCGACGCGTTACTCATTTCTGTAAACCAGGTCTGGCCAACCCAAGTTGCACCCCGAGCCGCATTTACGACATTACATTTTCGCAAGGATCGCACATACATGCAAACATTATACAAGAAAAAAAATCTTTTTTTTTCACAACGAATTTAATACTTATTGATATTTTTGTAAGTAAAATAAATTATTTGAATGCAGAGTTAATCTCAAAGCATTCAATCAGGGTAATTGTGAAAAAAAATACTCCAACCAGATGTGAAAATAAAACACGCTTTGAACAATCAAAAAGTCAGACACATCAACAGACTATGCATGTCGTCTTTTTCGTGTAATTTTAAAAACTTTATTGGTTTTAATAACTTAAATGTGATTTTAAATACATTCTTATTAACCCATAACATTTTTCGTCATATATGACCGCGGGCCACACACACGGGCGCCGAAGGCCGCGGTTGGCTAGGTCTGCTGTAAACCGACAAACTCCTGTTGGGCATTTTTTTCAGTATATAAAAACAGCTCAATAATTTTATTCAACTATTCCAAAATACAATTCGTTAATTTTGTTTGTTGGTAAAAAAATAACGAAGTGAATTCTTGGAATTGTTTAAAATGATTATATTTTTCTATTGCACTTTTTAGTGGCTTACTGTCAATACTTACTCGGTGGAGAGGGATTTGAAAATATTACTGTACTTTATCCACAATTATTTTTTAGATTTAGGACCATTTTTAACTAATGCTCGTAATGTGCAAAACCGGTCTTAATCCTTAATTGTGAGTGTTTCATTATTTTTATTTTTTACAACACGTGAGTAATTTTGACAATGAATGAATACACGTGATATTAATTATACTTTCTTTTGAGAAAGGTCATAAATAAATTGCAGAAATTTTTACGACCGCTTACCGGGCGTCATCCTTAATCGTCGTCGATTTATTGCTCGGTTTGTGATGTAGCGACGTAGCCAAGCTTCAAATGGCCATTTGATCCGAATCTGTGAAGAGCAGTATTTGGTTTTTATCACTATTTTATTATAGGACTCGCCGCTTGACAGATATCGAAGACCTCAAGTGCCTTGATAAAATCGAGCTAAAATATTAGACAAATTGACTGTCAAGATGAATCTATTCATTGTCCGTCGATTTTTACTCAACGCTAATTTTAAATACTTGTTTTTTGCAACTGCCTTCCTATATATTATATTTTTATAACTGAATCTACCACACACAATAATTAATTATAAAAAACAACACGCGCTCGCATTGAAATAATTGCTTTTCAAGATAATGACAGGACTATTAAAACAGCTTATTTTTTAATTTATTACAGTTTATTGATTTTTATAACAGATCGTGTTTGTGTTTCCTACTAATAAACATGTTTTGTAATGTTGCATTTTTGCCTTGGAATTTATGCATTCGTGACCAGAATTTGCTCCGGTGGAACATAATGATATAAGATATTATGTTTATGCATAATTTATTTACAATCTATGTCATGTATGTTTCTATGTTACTAACCACTAATCTATGTCGTATGTATTCTAGACTCGATTATCCGTATTCAGTGATTAGCTAGGGCACGATTCTGAGGTTTTAATCCTTATTACGTTACCGATATGTATCGAATTATTGTGGATTAAGGCATTTTAAGCTGAAACGTATTTCAAAATCTATTTACATTATGCAGTGAAGTGGGTAGTCGACCCCACGTAATGAATTTAAAAAAATACTGATTTATTTATCTATCTGTGAGTGGCATCTTATTTATTTATTTATTTAATTAACATTGCAAAAGGTTGACAAATTATAAATTTAAAACTTTTACAATGGAGAAAAAAAATAGTACAATTTAATATTAAAATCAGTAGAAAAAAAATGGCAAAGAAGTCAACTGAGTAAGCTCCGACTATTTCTACTTTAATACATAAAAAATTGTATTCGTCGGAACTCACCCACGTCTACGTGGAATATGTCGACATCCGAAGCAATATTGTTGAACACCGTTAAAGCTCTCCCCAGTGGCATCCCCATTGGCAAGCTGGTTCTACACCTTGGGAGAACAAACAATTCATGTCCACGATTTCTCAAAAAATAATCAGAAACATTTAGATTCACATTCTCAAGAATGGTGGAATTCTCATTTTGGCCACGTATAAGTCGAAAGAAATATATGGCCAGATACATTTCTCTTCTAACATTCAAACTATTGAAGTTAAGCATGCCTAAGAGAAAGTCAGTTGGATAAAGCCATGGGTAATATCCATACACCCTCATATCTAACTAGGTTGCTCGTTAAGTTAAAATTTTGAATACATACAGTTCAAATTTTTTTTTTTTTACATTCTTCTTCGCAATAAGTCTTCCTAAAAGCCTTCCATGTGTAAAAGTATGTTCTAAAGCAGGCATGGGCAACCTTTCTTAGGTCTTGGGCCAAATTATCATTCTGTCTCCGAGTAAAGGGCCGGACCAAATTATACCATAATAAACATAATAAAGTAATATTTAATTAAATAAAGCACGTTGCTATTTCTTACATGGTGGTAATCATGAACTAGTAGAGTGGATCCACTGCAAGCGCCCGTGTCATCTCCATTATTTAATCCCTACCTGGAACTATTAATTTCTTTCTCTATTACTTCGCCGAGATGAATCAGGGCCGGACAAAATAGCTCGGCGGGCCGGTGGTTGCCCATATATGTTCTAAAGCCACGCATTAAGGGGGTAACATTAGTATAAAGATAAACATTTGGGGGTGGGGAACCTTTTCGCATCGCAGGTCAAATTCGAGAAATTTCTATTATTAGTAATATATGTAAACTATTTCCTGAATCAAAATATAATATATTTTTAAAACCATATATCTGGGCCTAAATTTAGAAACTGTTTTTCAGTGATTATAATAAAAAAAATTTGGTTTATAAAAAATGGAGTCTCATAATCTCATGGAATAATTTTGGCAGGGAAGATGAACAATTTTGTGATTAAATGTGAGAATGCGCTGGGATAAAAAAATATTCAAAAGCATGTCACGCGAATTTATTATGATCTCAACTAGTGGCCCAAAATATTAAGTAAATATCAGTTTTTTTTTGTTGTTGACTCAGTGATAGTCAAAAACGTTAATGTTGCAGGTTTTGTTTGTTTACATGTTGATTTGTTTACCTCAGTAAAATGACCACATGGTATTCGTGAACATATGGTCGAACGATCGGTCAAACATCTATTGACGATCTGGACATTATCGCTTACGCTCCACTCCTACATCGTCGTTCATAGACATTTAAAAATTAACATCGTCTCTTGTCGCTGCCCACCGAATGTACATTCGTTTCAACAACTGCTATAAAAATGATATCAAATATTTAGTGACAAAATTCACTTGTTTATAAACAAGGCGAATGGTGGTGGGATGTTCACCCACTCTGTGCCAAATCCGTACTATATATTGTTAGAGAATCAGCCCACTTTATTTTAACGCATTTTACGTTGAATACTATACAAATTTATCAGTCTGGAATGATTCTTTATCAATAAATATTCTTTTATGTATTGGTAATTACAACCGCTTTTTTTTGGTTTTTCGGTTTTTCAAATTTTCACAAACATTTAAGTGTTGGCAAATTACTTCATTGTATGTATTTTACCTTGTCTTAAGAGGTAATTTATTAAAAAAATAAAATTAAAAAGTAGGTTTTTCGGTTTTAAAAAAAATTAACACTGTCATTAGGTATTTGATTTATTTATTTAACCTGCCACAGATCTAATAAATCCGGCTTTAAAATTCAGCCATAGGTTTTTCGGTTATTCATTTTTTTTCAATATTATTAGAAAATAACATTAGTTCAGTTAATAAACCTGACTACCTGCACGAAATCAATTTTACGGTTTTTCGATTTTTCATGTTTTTCTATAAAAAAAAAATGATTTTCCATGTTTATGGAGTGAAAAATCTTGTTTTGTTTATTTGAAATTTTATTTGTTGCTTTTCAACAATTCAATTGAAGCTTGATTGATTGCTTACTTTTTGTTTTTTTAGCAGTAATTTAAAATACCTACTAATAATGTTTGGTTAGATTTTCCTACTAATATTTTTTTATTGAATAGATAAGATGTTATCCATTAGTCATGCTTTTTTTTTTTATCGACATGCTGTTTTGTTGATTGTTAAGATACAATCAGTAGATAATTTTTCAATTTTACCCACTGATACAACAATTCGCATTCAAATTGCGTTAGTATTGCAATAGTAGTCAAACTAACTTCGGTTCTCCTAAAAAATAATGTTAGAACAGAATTGGTCATGTTTGATACTGTAGACCTCATATAGAATATAAATTATTAATTTAAATGCATTCACCCACCAATGTAACCAAAATTAGGATGTATTGATAAATAAGATGATGATGAACCATTTGGAAATATTTCTGTGTTATTAATCTATGTAATTCCCTTTGCAGATGACGAGGGTGGTAATATAAAACCGATGGGACTAAGCGAGAACAGAAAAGGTAACCAGAACGAACTATACATGCGGCTCGGGCTCTTCATGGGGGACAGCGCCAGGAGTAAGAGGCAGAAACACAAGTCCATCGCTAGAGACAGCTGCACTTCCCTGGCCAGCCTCGACACCCATACACTTGCCTCCAACAACACCAGTCCCGTAAGTATTTTTTATATTTGTCTTTTGGTTGTGAAAAACTGATTAAAATGTTACTTTTTACCATAATTCATTTCATAATGAAATCATAAACCAATCAACTAACTTTGCAGTTACAGTTGTATTGAAACCGCGAGTCATACATATTAACCGGGCATAACTGGCAAAACCTGGCTTGCTCAATTAGTGTTTTTATTACTGATAATTAAATACGTAGTATAAAAATAGTTGAGTAGTGGAGAATTTATTTGCAGTGCAAGACATGGAAAAAGTTACTTTCAATGATTTCATCATCTTTGAAATAAGTTCAAATGCTTTCAATGGAATCATCGTCATTTTATTTCAAAGAACACTAACTAACTGTCTCACAGGGGAAATGAAGATGTAAAATGATTCTTTGGTCTGTTACCTTCCTATATAACTCTAGTTAAAGTCACACCTTATGTTTCATGATCAGAATATGATTAGCTGTTTATTTTCCTTATGGTATTAGTATTGTATCTCATATATAATTGTTGTAAATCAAATATGAGGTTACTGACATAGGACGTCAAGTAACATCGGTCTGTCAGCAAGCTCTTGAGCTCTTTAACAGTTGTGTTTTTGGAGTTGACAGCTTTAAACATTAAGGCATTGAAATGGTTTATGACATTTATCAATTTAAAGTTGCAGCAATTCTTATATTGATTTCTGTTCTAGGTTTCCACTCTTACTGGATCATCAGAGGCCGATGTGAGCGTTATGACTCGAAGCAAAGAACAGACTTCGGACTCGATTGGATCCTTAATGTCCATGTCAATGTCTGGCAACAGCAACTGCTCGTCAAGTCCTGTCAGTCGGAGACATTCAGTCACAAGTAAGTACATATTTTTGTATGATATCTGGCGTAAATGTTATGTACATCACTAAATGAGTTCTATCTTATTCTCACACAAAATGTATTCGCTTATATCCAGGACTGTGGAGCTGTTAAAATAAACACGACTGATTTTAAAACTAAAATTTATTTTTTTCTCTATAATTTTCTACATTTCCTTATAACATCCATCGCTTATTGAATAGGTAAAATCTCGTCAAACCATGAGTAAAAGACAAACATAAAAATACATTGTCTCTCAGATCTATGTATATACATTCATTCTCGCTGCCGACACAGAAAAATACACATATTCATTATTTCTACAATACACACATATTATTTTTATTTATCCAACTTCACAGCCCTGCACATAACGGATCTCTTTTATATGAAATTTTATATGTCTTTATTTGTTTTTAGCAACTCAAAACAAAATCGATGAGTTAGGGTTTTTCAAGAACAGAAGAACTTCTGCAAGACGATCTGCCAGAACTGGTACACGACTAGCTCCTACAGTTGATGCAAAAAAATGTAAGTGTAACAATAAATGTGTTTGATATCTCCAGCTGAAATGATCATTTTTGTTTGTGTAATTTTGATTCATTAATTTTTGAATAATGAAAACTCCATTAGTAGTAAAAACTTAGTAGACAAAATTATTTTATCAAAATTATGTCACATTGTCACAATCTTATCTTAGGGTTAAAAAGTTGTTTAATTTATGATTATTTTAAGAGGTGGAGAGATTTTTGTCATAATATCACACCTTTTATCAATGCAATATCTAATATTTCGATGGAATTTTATTTATATGTAACCATTTTTTTATGTAAATTAAGTGTCATAAATCTATATCATTTAACATAACACAACATTGTAAATTAAATATTTGTCATCATTGAAAACTTCCATTAATGTTTAGTCAGTATTTGCATATTTATCTTTGTATCGGTTCTCTGATGTTCAATAATAATCATATCTATTAAGTATTTTTTAAAATTTAAATAACAATTATGATATTTAACTAACATGTTTTTATAATAATTCAAATTTTATTTCAGTATACCCGCCTATACCACAGCTGACGCTTCGTCCGCTCTTCTTTGAAGTTCCTATCCCTGAACAAGAGCCCCTCTTTATTGGAAGACAGTGGCTCTTCCAGGAAATGGAAGAAACTCTCAACTCCTCTTCTCCGGGAATAATCATTTCCGGCGAACCGGGAACAGGAAAAACAGCAATCATTCTTCAGCTCGTGGAGTACTCCTGCTTCGGAAGAAAAAAGGACTCAATCTACGATCACGTCAGGGAAATGTCAGACATCTGTTCTGATGTCCCCACAATGGACGTTAATATGAAGCTACTCGCTAGTCTCGCCTCACAAGTTGTTGCTTATCATTTCTGTCAGGTAAGATTATAAGTCACTTAAAGTGTTTTAATCACTATTAACATATTAAAAGTATTACATTCTAAAATTCCGATCACCAGTTTATTATACAAACTAACGTAAAAATTTTGTTTCTACTTAGGCCATCTGGCAGAACCGCTTTATCATTTTTTCAGAGCCAATATCAAGTAATGTTTCATACTCATTATCATGTGTATAGATTTCACTTTAATTTACTTTATTATAACAAAGTTTGTTTCTGTTTTTCTTCCAGGCCGACAACAACAGTACCTGCTTAGTGGGTGAATTCGTTCATTCACTCGCCGCCCAGCTTTGTCAATCACCCCGCCTGCAAGCGTACAGAGAATATTTACTCGGAGAACCTCACCTGCTGGGCTGCCTTTCCATCAAAGAATGCATCGCGGACCCAGATCTCGCCTTCAAACGGGGAATAATCGAACCCCTTATTACCTTGCGAAGAAACGAAAGCATAGATCAAAGCAACAGCGTGATATTAATAGACGGTTTGTGCGAAGCCGAATACCACCGACCGGATCACGGAGACACCATTTCGTCGTTCCTCACAAAACACACTTCCGAAATGCCAGAATGGCTCAAAGTCGTGGCGACAGTGCGTTCGCCGTTTGTAGAATTAACCAAGCAGCTTCCGTACGCAAGATTAAGCGTCGACGAATACCAGTCGTCTGATAACGTTCACAGAGATATTTTGGAATACATCAACTTGAGAATGCAAATGAATCCGTCTATAGAAACAAACATCAAATCTGTTCTCGGAAAGCACGATAGAATTCTGAAATTTTCACACCACATGCTGCAGTTAGCTCAAGGATCATTTTTGTTTGTAAAACTGTTGTTGGACTTGATCGAAAAAGGAAATTTGGTAGTCAAGTCGGCAAATTACAAAGTCCTGCCTGTGTCGCTAGCGCAAATCTTTCTGCTGCAGTTAAATTTAAAATTCCAAACGATGCAGGCATTTGAAAAGGTCACTCATATATTGAGCGTATGTTTGGCAGCTCTGTATCCGTTGACGCTTGTTGAGATATATTACTCCGTCAACTCGCTTCTCGTGAATACCTTTTTGCCGTGGGAAGAATTCCTGCAAAGGTTCGCCACGTTATCCAGCTTTCTAGTGAAACGTATCGATAATACGTACATGTTTTTCCACCCGTCATTCAGAGAGTGGCTCATAAGGAGAGACGACGGAGAGAGCTCTAAGTTTCTATGCGACCTCAGAGCGGGCCATTCAGCTATTGCATTTAGACTATCGAGAGTGCAAGCTCCGTTAGATGCGGAAAAAACTCTAGAGCTCGGCCATCACATTTTAAAAGCGCACCTTTATAGAAACTTAGGTCCGGCTCCGATCGGGACGTGCTCCAGAGATTTACAAGCGGAATGGGTGTCTGAGAGTGCAGCAAACGTCAGTCAAGCCATTTCAACTCTGAGAAATATCTATAATCCTAACGTAAAAGTTTCCCGACTCATGCTGCTAGCGGGTGGCTCCCCTGACTTTGTGACTGAATATTTAGGTAATTCACCACTGCTGGGAATATATGCAAATCAAGGAATCCTTTCCATGGTTCAAATGCTGTTGGAGTTTGGAGCTAATGTTCAACTGAAAAATTCTCAAGGATGCTCCGCTCTCATTCTCGCCTGCCAAAAAGGACACACTGATGTTGCTAGATGCCTTGTAGCTGCAGGTAATGATTTTTTTTAAATTCTCTACACACATTTTTTATTTTAACAAAAAGTTTCACCTTATAGATGAATTTAAGCATAATTTTTATTGAAAATTAACATTGTTGGTAAATTTGGCATTTGAAAGTGATTTATAAGTTCTGGATACACTTTAGTCTCTTTTGTACTTTTATAATAAAATTCACGTAAAAGGCTATGCTTCTCATCTATTACAATATACCCAGATATAAATATATTTTTGTTTTTGTGGTATTTTAACAACTTCAAATATTTTTATATATTTTTTCTTCATTCGTAGGTGCAAATCTTGGTGAAATCGATCAAACTGGTCAGACGGCTCTTGTTCACGCAGCAAGGAAAGGTCACGGAACAACTGTTGCTTATTTGCTAGGGTGTGAAGGCCCCAGGAACCAAGACAGCGATATACTAGGTGCCCAACATGCACTGGTCGGTGCCTCACAGGCTGGTCATCTCAACATTGTGGAATATTTGATTGACACTGCAGACTTGGAGGTATGTACAATGTTGTTTGTTGTCTATAAACACTGCATAATAAGAAAAGGGTGATAATAATTGATTTCGGATTTATCTATTGTTGATTTGTTGGTAATTTCTAGACTTTTATAAAAGAAACTCAAATCAAAAAATAAGGAATGACAGATAGATAGTTATTTTTGCTTGAAAATATTATGTACACCAGAGATTCTCATAAAGTAGATATCAAGATGTCTTAAATTGCTTTACCTGTGGTTTTTAACACTTCTTTTCCAGCAATAAAATTAGAGTTAAACAAAGAAAGTATCTATTTCAATAAAATGCATAATAAATATGAATGATGAATTCTTTTATTAATTTCTAACAGTTTTTATATTACCATAATACATTATAATAATTGCATTTTTAATAACGTGCTTGAAATATTTCAGATGGACTCCATCTGCTCAATAACCGGCGAAACAGCCCTCACTGCAGCATGCGGATCGGGAAGCTTTTGCTTAGCAGTTGTAGACTCTCTCATCCAACGAGGGGCTGATCTCAGAAGTCCAAATCAAAGAGGAATGGACCCGATATGTCTGGCTGCTCGGGGAGGACACAACGTCATCGTAGAGAGGCTACTATTGGCTGGCGGAACCTTCACCAACCCAAATAAAAATCCTCTGATTATCGCAGCAGCGGAAGGGCATCCTAATGTTGTGGATATTTTACTCGATCATGGTAATTAATTGTTTACATAACAAGCTTATTTATCTATTGCCATTTTTATTTTATTTATTTGGATTTATGTTTTACGTTATTATGGAATAGAAGGTTAAGTTTCCTTCAAATTAACATATTTAAATAATTTTCACAAATCATTATTATCTTAAACCATTGTCTAATATTTTAATTCAATTTTAACTACGGAGTATTACCCTATATTTAAAAGTTCTAAAAAAATTACAAAGTCAATTTGACACTTTAATAAATGAGTGTATTTAATTTTATCTACGTATTAATTTAATAGCATCAAGCCACTTGGCTGAGTGTTTGAACACAAATTCTCATGCATGCCTTACATTCCACTATATATATATATATATATATATATATATATGTACAAAAAAATCCATAGATCGAATACTTTCTATGAATGAAGGTTGGTGGTTGATAGATTTCTCGTAAACCAATACCTGCTTGTTAGAACAGGAATCAAACATAATTAAAACTCTTGAGGTCTTGTTTTTAGCACTTGCCTATTTGACTTCCATTGTTGTAGCATAATTTAAGATGAAACCGAAAGATGTTTGTCAATTATCTCACCTTTCGAATACTTTATAAAGTAAAACTATTGTTCATACAATGTATGCTGTAAACATCTGTTCTTTATGCTCAATATAATTTAATTTTAGCACAATGTTTACATTGAACAAATGGAAGTTTCATTAACCGTCTTTCTCTTTCTAGGTGCTGACGTAAATGCAACAGACGCGGAAGGTGTGTCAGCTCTCGGCTGGGCCTGTCTCCGCGGCAGGCTCGGCTGTGTTTCCGCTCTGCTAGATCGTGGCGCTTCAATTTCCCAAGCAGATTCTGTAGGACGTACGCCTCTTTGTCTGGCTTGTGGCAGCCATCCCAACATTGTTGAAACTCTCCTGGAAAAAGGAGCCAAGATGGAATGGGTGGACATCCACGGGATGAGACCGCTGGATAGAGCGATTGGACAGAAGAATATACAGGTTTGCTTTTTTTTTTTTCAATGAATTCATATAGCTAATTTAGTTATAATACTCGAAGCTCATATTTTGTTATTCTTATTGAGGGCATGTCTCAAAATGTAATGCATCAAAATCAACCATACTAAGCGAGTAATGTGAAATTATTCAATTTATTATTTAGATTGTGCAAGAAAGTATCCACTTTTTGTCCTGTGTGGCTTTTAATTAGAAATGTATTGATTTTTAATTTTTAATGTGCTTGTTTTCCTTCACACATTTGTATGAAAGAGGTTTAATACTATATGTGAAACTTCTATTATATTTCAATGTTACATTGACACTAAAACTAAGCATGAATTCATTTGTTGAATAATATTTCAGGTGGTGCAATGTTTTTTAAACAGAGGTGCTAAACTTGGACCTGCTACCTGGGCCATGGCTGCTGGGAAACCAGAAATACTGTAAGAATTCTCATTATTTTTCTTTCTCTCACTGCCATTAATATTTGCATTGGAATCTCTATCAATGAGTTCTGTAATCCAGTTTTATTTTCTTTGAAAATTTTTTTTTTAACTAATAATAACTAGTTTTTAAATTATTTGTCTAGAATGTCGCCAGAAAGGTTTTTCATAACGAATAATCAATTTTTAAATCTGTTTATTCATCTGCTGCTAATTCTGTTATTCATTCAAATATAAATTGATCGCTGTTTAAAATCTATTTTAGACATCCGTGCCTGAAGAGTTAAGGTAACTCTAGATACATTATCAATGATCGTTTTAAAATAAAGCTATAATAATTTATTTATTTATTTGTTATTTACAGATTAATCTTGTTGAACAAACTTCTGGAAGATGGCAACGTCTTGTACAGGAAGGGCCGCCTCATAGAAGCCTCACATCGGTATCAATACGCTCTCAAGAAAATCAATAATGTCATCAACGATCCAATTACGACCGGAACTTCACTATCACCCGAACATCTTTGCACTTTCACACAACTCAAAACAAATTTCTTGCTGAATCAGTCAAGGTGTAAAAGGAAACTCAATGTAAGTAGATATTTTTTTTATTTGGCATAACTTTTTTTGTCGGCTGCGTGGTAAAGTAGTCAACGTTGTTGGCTTAAAACATGGGTTCAAATCCCAGTACAAACAGTTTTTATAGATTTATGGATCAGTGTTTGAAGACATGGATGTATGTGATGTCTTAAATTCCCCATCCCACTCATTCTATTCTAAAAAAGAGGGCTACTAGTCCTGTCCTAGCTCTATTCTTTCTATTCCTTGCAGAGAGAGAGAGAGGTTGAACAACTGACTAACTGGCGGTTCTCGTATTTTACACTCGAGTAGTATTCACAATTTTTTCTTGACTCATTCTCTTCAAATATAAGGCTGCTTGGGTTTTCTCATTCGAACAAAGCTTTTATTTTATCATACTATCTAAAACAGCTGTAAAGGTAATTGCACATGAACCAAATACCTTAAATCACTTGGCATAACCTCGAGAAGAATTTAAACAATGTCTCTAAATGTTAAATCGATGAAAAAAGATATCACAAACAACTATACCCAAGTTCTCATTTTGGTTTAAGTTTTAGATCCATAATTCCCACTCAGCTAAGCAGAACTCATAACACAAGACATTGTATTCAATAACTGTTATGGTAAGCGAATAGGCAATCATTTAAATCAATACAAATGAGCCAGTTATTAATAATGCACTATTTTACTTTTGTTATAGGAATTCGTCGAGTCTGCAGAATTGGCCGCGCAGGCAATCTCTCTGCGACCTGATTCGTTCGAGTGCTTCTATGCAAGATCTAAGGCTTTCCTGGCTCTCGATAAGGTGACCGAGAGTCTTCAGGATGTCAGGAAAGCCCTACTGTTGACGCCGCAGAATAACACCAACGTCAAAAAAGTATTAACATCCCTGCAACAGGAAATCGTCAATAAAATAACTAATAAAAATGTCTCCGCGAGGGACAGGAATTCATACGATACTCTAAGTCTTAACTTGCCTTAAATGTATTACCTATAGAGTCATTTGTAAAATTAAATTATTGTTTTAAGAGATATTATGTTAGCCCGGTTTCTTGTCAGATATGTATCAGGCATGTATTCAAATGAAATTAACTTGCCATGTTTTAGCATTTTTCTTCTACTAAATAATATACTACACAAAATAACGTATAAAATGCATGGTATTGTTTTGTGTTCTGCAAGATCTGTATTGATTTATGTACTAGAGATATCTACTTTTAAAAAAAAGTATTTAAAAATTACAGCAATATTTCTTAGTTTTGAAAAATTGCTACTTAGAAAAATATTTATAAAAAACATATATTATTTCTTGTGAATTGTTTTTTTTTTCATGTTTATTTATATTCTGAATTATTCATATAGTAAAAAATACACAATATTGTTATGTAGCATGTTTTCTCATTTGAATTTGTGTTAAAAACATCTCATTGGATTGTATTAAAGTGCCTTATGTGCTTTTGTAAATGATTTATTTTTATTTTATTGTATTTTTTATGTTAGCTGTTTTTGTTTAAATGAAAAAGTGTAGTGAAAGCTGTTTAGATTATAATTTATTTATTCGGAAGAAATTTTTACAAAATGACAACAAAATTGTTTCAAGACTGAAAATAATGATATTGATTGAATCAATATATTACTACTACATTAACAGTAATATTATTAATAATAAAATATTTTCTTTTTATTATTATTCGAGCCCATTTCATGACGAGCCTTTATTTGGCATTTATTATGAAATATCAAACAACATGTATGGAATGGTTTATGTGAATGTACAACTTTTGGTTTTATTCGAGAAATATAATATATTCCAAAATCGAAAGAAGCCTTTGATTTCTGTATTCATTTATTTGACTGTCATCCTTATTTGACCATACCTAAGATTAAGATTTTCTTGTGAAAACGAGTGTTATAAATATGCAGTAAAACCTTCTGGTTGTATTCAGTGTACGCAGCGGTCCCTTGTATAGCGATCCTTCCTTGTATGACGATTTCAACAAAACGCATATTATATATTTTATAAATATGTTATATTATACGTAAATAATAAATATTGTAAAAAATACTACACGCGGAGTTCAAGAGTCATATGTATGAAATTTACGATATATATTGATTTCATACAATTTACAAAATACACCCCAAAAAATCTGACCCGAAATTTTCCTCCTGGGTCAGATTTTAGATTTTTTAGAATAAGAAAGACATTCGAGCCAATCACCGTATGACACTAATAATTGTCAAGTACAGTGGAACCCCCAATTACACTACTCCGAATTACGCCCTGGCTTGAAATATTCGCCGCAAATCCCTCAATTGAATAGTTGCATTCCATTGTCGTTGCTATGAGACGGCCGTCTGTGCGGTGCATACAGTCAAATGTTTGCTAGTGTCTGTGTTTTCAACACGTGCCATACTATACACCCATAACCGGACAACTGCCTGTGTACTGAATTTGTGCACTTTGCATTTTATCACTTAGTAACTAAATATTTCGTCCATATTTTTTTTTTTTTGTAGAAATAAGAGAAATCTTAGTTTTGCATTTTTCGCAGGAAAAACAAAATCCCTAATTTTGTATGAGATTTGCACTCCCAATTACACTACTCCAAATTACACGGTCCCGACTTTAGTGTAAATGGGGGTTTTACTGTATTTTTCTATTTAAAAATTTCGCTCAGTCCGCCTAATCGGTTACTCTAAAAAGCTCCGGCCGTCAACTCACAGGTGCTAAAAAAAAATTCAATTTATCAGCAGATAATTTATTCGAATCAAATCTCAGATACGATAAAAATAATCACAGCTTAAACATGTATCTATTCTTTAGAGTAATTTGAACGATATTGGTTAACTATTGCTCTCCCTGGGAGTTATTTTTGACCGCCAACGCAGCATATCAGCAAGGCTTGAGGGTTAATTCAATCAATCTGTATCCCATGCTAACTGGCAACATTAATAAAAGTACTAAAGAGCAACTCATACTCATTAACAATAGTGTTTTTGTAATAGATTTAGACTAGAATTTTTGAGAGGATATTTTGTTGTTTGGATGTTTTTTATCTAATGGATTATTTTTTTATTCAATAAAAGTATTTTATCAGTTGTCATAATTACAAGAAATTGCATTTATTTCACAATCGTAAAAATTACAAAACAGTCAATCAAGTAAAAAAAAAAATACAGGTATGAGAGGCAAAATATATAAAATACTAGTCTATGATTACTTTTTTGACAGTTGAAAAATGAATAATTGCAACACTGAATCGATAAACCAGTATGCAAATCATTTTAATATGGTTCGGTGATTCTACCGAACATTACTTTTCCGAACACGAACACTCCGAACAGGAATGGTCCGAACACGAACTCTCCGGCCAAGAATACCCCGAACACCGATTCTTTCGGACTCGGAATCTTCCGCACACAGAACCTTCCGGATATAGAATACTTCGCACACCGAATACTCCGAACATTTAAATATTTTTTATAGAAAAATCATTGTTTTATTGTAATGTGGAATGTTTTATGGCAATTATGCCAAATATTTTTTTAAATGAAAACAAGAAACGTATTTAATTTTCATGTATATAAGCAGTTTATAATTTTATTCGTATTTTGGCTTATTAATTTTGAAAATTGTGTTGTATTATAATTGTGCTGATATTTTTGATTATATTGAAAGGAAATACCATGCATATAAACATTTAAAATTGCAAATTGATATACACATTACTTTAAACATAATTTTGTTATCTTATTGATACACATATTATACATATTTTACATTCACTTGACAAATGCAAAAATGTGTATATCAATTTTTAAACATATTATGTGTTTGTAATTTTTTTATTGCAATGA